>JARFXV010000082.1:600000-949115 GCA_031761425.1 Cosmopolites sordidus | reverse complement strand
AAGCTGCACCTTATTGTCGATCTTTAATTTAGGACCGTAGTCGTGTTTTTGTTGTATTTTGCCATTGATCTTCTTATCCTTGGCATTTGTCTCATCTAATTGTGTTAATGGGATATCGCTAGGGCATTATGCGCATTCCAGTTTACAACGTAGCTACGATCGAAAGAGAATTAGGTCATATAAGAAATTTGCATAATGTTCGCCGAAGAATTTAAAATTCATTACTCTTATAAGGGAAACATTTTTTAGAATTATACGTAGGCGATCTAAAAATAAACCACACCTTAACCAAAATATAAAATGTATTTGTCCGAAATAATCTCCCTCTACAGCAATGTATAACCCTGAAACAAATAATAAATATCTCGAAAACATTTTCCACTGCTATATTGGTACCTCGTTCAGTACTAAGGCCACTGAAGACTTAGTCATAGATATGTCTTTGTAATGAGCCATATTTATTTGGATTTTTAATTCTGAGAACAGCAAATCATTATAGTCACAAAGAGTAAAAAGGACAATGAATTTGATCTGGGTACTCGGTCATCTATCTTAATAATTCTTTTAACAGCCTCCAGCCTTGGGATGGCCCAACATGGTTAGTAATGCAACTGTGATTATTTGTCTGTTACACTATTTTCTGGAGAATAATTACAAACATCTGCACTGAGTGGGAGTTGCACCAGCACCTCCTCAATCTCTCTATACAATATCCGCATTTTGGGCACCGCTCTTAATATGCACTTGATATGCCCTTGCACCCTGCATTATGATATTTATGAAACATCTGCCATGTTATATATATATGGGGCATGCCAAATCGACAACTTTTGAACCAGACGCTTTTTTATGCTCTAGTACCTCACTAAATACTTTTCTGTAATTTTTTTCAAATTTTTTGTACTCAACCGGAAAAAGTTTTTTTCACTTTTCAAAAAACTGGCGTTTTTTTCAAATACTTATAACTTACAAGAAATTGACCACATAAAACGTTTTTTTAATTATTCGTTTTTGAATAAATAAATAATAAATTATTTCAATTCATCTTCTATAAAATTTTTGTTCTCCATTTTTAATTTTTGTTCATTTTTCCCGAAAAAAACTTTCATTCATTCTAGGTTTGGTGCCGCAAGTCCCATCATGGGGAAACTTTTCTGTCATTTTTTTTATATTATTTCATTATAAAACTGAAGTTAAATTGCGAAAATAATGGATTTTTTTTCAATTATAAAAAAATAGAAAGAAAAGTTGATTCACGATGGAATGAAAGGGAGTTTTATGGGAAAAAAATAAAAAATGGCGAATTTTGAAAAATAAAACTTTATAGAAAATGAATTCAATTTTTTTTTGAAAAAGTTCATTCAAAAACAAATAATTTTTATAAAAACGTCTTATTTGGTCAGTTTTTGGAAGAATTATGGCTATTCCAAAAAGCCAAATCAAAATGAGTCAGGTTCAAAGGTGATTGATTTGGCATGGAATGCCCCATATACCATAATACCCATTTAATAGGTTAAAAGGCTGTTTTTTACTAAGCTCCTCCAGTTCAGAACTCTCAAAAACTCTACAGAATCCTTTTGTACACGATCAGACCACTTTTCCTTCAGTCTGTCCTTTTCATTCCTATGTTTGCTTTAAAAATTCGCTTCTGAACCCTTTCCTCAGTCATGCGCACAACATGGCCTGCCTACTTTAGCGTTAAGAATTTAATATGTTCTACTATGTCCATATCTCCTAAATTTTGTCATCTTCTTCTCGAACTGGACCAAAAAGTCTATAATATTTTTATCTCGAATCTTAGCAGCAGTTTCTCCGTAGTATACTTTTGTGATAGATCTTGATTTTGTTATATCTAATATGCAATGTTGCCAGCTGTAATTCGGTGTCTTACTATATTAGTAAGGTTGTTTTGTTCTTTATAAGGCAGGCCCAGATAAAAGTGAACTCTCTGACTACTTTGATGTTTATTTTTATAACTGTGAAATTTTGCCAAATTCTTATTGTTTTCATAGTATACTTAAATTTACTTTTAGCTTGGTTTACCACTTGTAAACCAATTTCAATGGCATTCTCCCGTACTTCCTGAAATGTTTGCCCATCTTGTAGTGTTCCATCAATTCCCATATCCAGTGGCGGCTCGTGGGTTTTTAAAATGGGAGGGCGTAGAATTTGTTTTTTTTTGCTTTCCCCTTCCTCCTTTTCACTTTTCGTGCTATTGTAATCCTATACAGAGGGTGAACCAGAAAAATCAGTTAAAGGAAAGAAACTGAACGGAAATAAAATATGGTGTTTTGCTTTGAAAAATTGTTTATCGTGATAAATGCTGGAGGGGCGGCGCCCCAACGCCCTTCCTGACGAGCCACCACTGCCCATATCCCTTATAACTTTTTCAAGAAGAGGGTTGAAAAGTTTAGTTACCAATCTGTCTCACAGTCTCAATTCACTATATGTTTTAAATTGAAAAATGACAAATTGAAAGTTGTCCTGTTATGTTTACTTGATTTGTTCATCATCTTGATTAGGTTCTCATGATCTTACAAAAATAAAAAGTTTAGAAAGTTTTCGTTGTGGTGTTTCCATAATGTTGATTGTAAGTTTCGTTCATAGGACATCAATGAACAGTGTCAATGCTCGGTGCTCGGTGGGTTCGACTCCCGTTCTCTGTGTGGATGTTTGTGATATGACAAGGAATCACCACTCAGTCACACCAGTTCGAGCCTGGGTAAGGTCGCATGTATTCTGGTAGATAGACTACGTTTATCACTCCCAGTCGGTAGGTTAGGTTTGGTTTGGTTTCTCGAGAGATTTATGATTAAGCACAAAATCAAGGAGAGTAGTGCTGACTGGGTTTATCGGCTGATGATCGTGGTTGAGAACCCATGTTAAGCTAAGTTGTAGGTCCAGTCGCTTGCTTGGGTTGCTGATGCGCCTCTAATTATAAATTGTTACTTTCCTTAACACGTTCTCTTACTACAGTTAATACTTGTTTCCGTAGCAACATGATTTGTTTTTGTTTGCAAAAATTATTGAAGATCTTGTATTGATTTATCAATACACCCGCATATTTATCAAGCATAATTTTAAACTAGATGTATTTGCCAAAACAAATTGACAATCAACAAAAACTGATCCTCGCTACAACGAATATTTTGATATCAAAAGAGCAAATATATTTTTACAGATTTCAATGCGAACCATACAACCTTCAGATGTGTAGTTCCTGTTTTAGATTATCAACTAAATAAATAAGCAACATTAAAAGCCTTTGGTCTTTTTTTGGCGTGTTATCTTTTCTAGTTATATCAGAATTAACCTTAGCATATGCGGGTGGTTTAAAGAGACGTCCAATTTGCGATCTGCAAATGAAACTAGTCATGTCATTTAGTTATATCAGACGCAGCCCGATATTCAGAATATTATGTTATCGATCGTGCATAAAAATATTTCAATCGGGCCGTAAATATTCTTTATTGTTAGGTAAAATGCAACTATTGTTGCGTGACTATCGCAGGAAAATCGTGCTTGAGCAATGTCCCCATATTAAGCACTTCATGAAACAAAATAAAAGCTCCAACCAATCTTCAAATGTTTAATTATTGAAAAAAATATATGGATATGATTATAGCAGGGTCATTCAAAATGTTCTCTGTTTGGCAAAGTAAACAATACTTTAGAGATTTATTTTTAATTTTTTAACGTTATCACCTTACAATTTAGTACATTTATTGCAATGATATTCCGTAATTAAAATTTTCCAGTTTAATTTTAAAATCACAAGCAAAAAAACTATATGTTGCTTTAAAATAATGTATCTCTGTACAAAAGTGTTCCCATTCATCAATTTGTGGTGGCAAGTTATGTATTTTCTGACTTTTTTGAAAATTTACAAAGACAAATCTCAGCCTTGAGACTGTTATGATTACAATATTGAAGGAGCTATCAAAATTAAGGTAGAAGCTTCGGAAATGCATATTATTGTAGTGTTATTAACAAGTCATTAAATGAATATTGCTGCAGTAGTTTCATTCAAATGCATTAACGTAAAACATTAAATCATATCTTTCAAAGTCTTACTTTTAAGATTATTATTTATAAAAACACTTTTTTATTTTAGATGTATTGTAAGTAATTATTCTTTTTTCAGGCTACGAACCATATCCATTAATGTTGATCAATCCGCCAACGTATTATCATGAACTTTCGAATGTTAAGTCAAAAAGATACAGCACAGGTTCATTGGTAAGTCCTTTTAATAACACCTTAAAATAATATTTAAGTATCAATAAATAAAAAATAATCCTCTTGTTATACCACGTTATATCACTCCAAATAAATAGATTGGAATTAGTTATATCAATGAAGTTTTAGATCAGAAAAAAATTCCTTTAAAATTATTGATTGATTTGTCCGTTACTTTGTGATAGTCCATTTATTAAAAAGGAATAAACAATTTTTTACTTTGTTATTGTTATATAATAAAAGTGATAGATAACAAAGTAAAAAATTGTTTATTCCTTTTTAAATTCCTGTAAGTTTAGAAATAAGAAAAAATTAATCCGTACGGAAATGTGAACACCACTAACTAATGTTTATTTTTTTCATTTTTGGTATAAAAGTATCTACATCAAAAAATATAAATCGTCACATCGCTCAAAGTTTTTCCTACTTTTTATGATTTTTAAAATGTGGGATTTATCGAACTCTGCAGAATGCTCCTATGTTTCGAAGATGATTTCATCATTTGATGTGAATTTTTTTCTAACTAGCGTTTCTTCATGTTTGGAAAGAGTAAGAAGTCGGAGGGGATCAGGTCCGGAGAATAGCATGGATGTTGCAACAATGGGACTGAGGATTTCCTTATTAATTCTGCGTAAAATTTAACTAATAATGCAGCATTACACTCTCCTGCAGTGGCGTTTCCTTTTCCAAACAGCCAAGTGAATCTCATAAAACAGTGGCGATAGTCTTTTAGGCCGATAGAAAGGTCACCACGAACTTGTCAAAATCCACTCTTTCGATTGTTCCTTCGTTTCTGATGTTAATGATGCGTCCAAATTTTATTAACAGTCAAATTGCCGTAGAATCTCTGTCGGGTTGCACAACAATATTATGAATTGTGTCAACCATTTTGTCACGATTGCAAAAATATCGAACTTATCTGCTTTCAAAGACTGTTAATACTAAACAAAATGTCATATCTGCTTGAAAATCATGGAGCGTTATAAGAAACGAAGCTACTTTCCAAAAATACAATCACTTTTGCGATCCTACCGCCATCTATTGGAAAAGTATATAACCTTTCATTCTATTGTTATACTTCTTCACAACAATTCCTGTTCACTGCCATTCATCGATACGATTTCCATTAATTTTATATGTAAAATTTCAAAACATTCCAGCTGAAACTCTTCATTGAAATCTGTGATCTGGCGTTATCAGAATGGAACGCAATATCTCTTCTATTAGACAATTATGCGTCTATTTTGTAAGAACTTCTTGGTGAAATCAATAATTTTACTTTATAGTTGCAACTCGTTGTTCAAGCTATGCTTTGAATCTCACCAGATAGATACCATAGTACTCTTTGGGAGTATATCATTCTTTAAAATCGCCTGCGTTAGAAGACTCACCCTGTTTCAGCCATGTGTAGGCTTTAGTTGATACAGTACCCCTAATATCAAACTTACCAGCTTGGCAGCTGTGATCTGGCATTATCATAGTGGAACACAATATCTCTTCTATTAGTCATTTTTTCGCCCATTTTGTAGGAATTTCTTGGTGAAATCAATAATTTTACTTTATAGTTGCAACTCGTTGTTCAAACCATATTTGAATCTCACCAAATATATATCATGACACTTTTTAGGAGTAAGTGATTGTTTAAAATCATCTGCGTTAGAAAACTCACTCTGTTTCAGCCAGTTGAGGCCTTAACTGCCCTGACGAACTGACATCGCTTATCAAATTCACATTCCATCAAATAAAGATTGTTATCAATCATAACTTGGCAAAAGTCGGTGTTTTTTTATTATCAAAAGTTCTCTTTAAGCATCCGGCTCATTTTCTGCTCGTTGAATTATCTTCAGTATCCACCCCACATGCAACACATTTTTTATTACTACTTTGCGATGCATTCGCTTTAAATTTTCACACTCAAACTTAATGTGTCACCAGCAGACAAAAAACTGGATGAATAAAAATTTTAATACCAAAGCTTAAAGTACTAAAACCTTTCTAACTTTGATTTAATCAACATTATTATTTTCCAATTATCATTTCGATTTAAGTAAAACCAATAATATAATTCTAAGTGTTTCTGGCACCTGCGATGAAAAATTATTAAGCAGTCGAATTTTATCTACACTTCTTGTTAATAAAAGTAAATACAACCATCTTATCAAAAATTACGTTATTTTCGATATTTACATGTCAAGAGCAAGGTTCACGGGAATTTCTTTTCGCAATAAGCATGTAAAACGTATCTTTTTTATTTGCTTTATAATAAAATAGAGAACAAACAGCCAACGGTTTATATGAATAATTTTAAACACTTTAGGTGATTTATCAAGTTATATACAATACTCAGAATATAGGACCAATTGTAATCTCATCATATTGTCAAACATAAGTGGCGTCAAATAATTATAGATTTTTATTGTAGGCGCTTTAGGAGAGTAATAAACTTGGATATAAACAATTCATAGTTTAATTTATATTTACGTATAAAACATCTCGTTGCACTGATGCGGTTCATTTTAATACGAAGGTTGCTCTTTATTTTTTATTACTCTGGTTAACTACGTGGGTTGTTCGAAATGTTTTCGATCTGTCAAAGAAATCACGGGTTTTGAGATTTTTAAAAATTTTCGACGTAATCGCCTTGCAATTCAACACATTTAGGCCAACGATGTTCCAACTTTTTAATATTGCAGAATAAGTCTTTTTCTCCTCATCATCATTTGAGGTGTATCTTCGTCCAGTGAGCCATTTATTCAGATTTGGGAGAAGTAAGTAATCACTGGGAATCAAATTCGGCGACTATGATACATTTGGAAGTAGTTCGAAGTGTAGGTCATTGGGTTTTACAACAACAACCCGGGACTACTCGATCGCTACAAATAAACAACTAAACGCACGCGTCTGTAACTTCCCAGCACACCATATATCGAATCACACTTGACAAATATCCTAGGGTCATTTGATTATACTTGCACCATCTTTATATTAAACCGACAACTACTCTCATAAACAGTTCTGTATTTTGAATACTATTTATAACTTCTGTATTTTGATTACTATAAATAACCCAACTTTAAAATGTCCAAAGATAACGAGTCGTATGTCCCTACTTATAAAATTGTACTGGCAAAATGCAAGTACCTTGAACATTTTATAACAGGTACCTAACAATTTATGAGATTTCAGTACATGTGCAGTAAACACTTCTACTCACGCTAAGAAACCATGTCACATTTTAGATTACGATATTGTATATTTTCCTGGAAGTGTTTACATCTGTCTTATGTTTCTCGCGAAATATTATTACTTCATCCAATGATATCACAATCATATATTTTTCTCATGTAATACACAAATCACAAGAAAAGTCCAGTGAGGAAGATCAAAACTAATTGTTACATTCAAAAATATTAATGAATAGTACGGATTTTATTTCTCTATTTTTTAACTCTGAAATGTATGTTTGTGCGTACTGTTTCACGAATGGAAAAGCATGTATTAGGTTTTTTTTCCGGGAGTACATCTGGTTGTCGAATTCTCCCCTATCGGGAGCTTGCAAACGTTTCTCCAAAATCTCATTTGGCATCTTCGATGCTTACTGTCGGGAGGTTCCTAACTTTCTGAGAAGAATCCGTACCCTCCATCCACCCGAAATTATTTTCTAAAATATGAGATAAAATAGATGGGATAAAATTTCTGTAGTTGTAACGCTACTCACAAAACCTTTATCTTCTCTTCTTTGATGTTTCCGCAGCTTGGCCACCGACGGGGTGGCCCAAGCGCTTCTCACCACTCCCATCTGAGGGACATGTACCAGAGGCGGTGTAGTCTTAAGATATTATTTTATTTACCGATAACCCTGAAGGTGTCTCGGCATATGTCATCTTTCTTACCTGGATAACTGAAAGATAAAACAATCTGAGAAGGATCCGTTTTCCGTGCGGTATTTATCTGTTCTGGCCCGCGTCTTAGTCGGTAGCGATTGGCTGGCACTTGCTCCTCCACCTGATGCGCTTGTGTCGCCTTTGTTTCCAGTCGTGCTCTAGTTGTCGTTCTGTTGTTGGTGTTCTCTGTTGGTTCGTTCTGTTGTTGGTTCTCTTTTTTAGACTTTCTTGTGTTTCGACTTCTATAGCTTCTCTGATCAGGCGTGTCCGACAATTATTTATGTTGGCTATCTCTTTGCATCCGTCGAAGTTCATTTTGTGTCCTGTTTCTAGATGGTGTTGGAATAATGCCGATGTTGTTTGCTGATTCTGTATGCGTGTTTTGGGTGTCAAAAAAAGACAAAAACTTTTCCCACGTTGGGACTTGCGGCATCAAACGTAGAATGAATGGAAGTTTTTTTTGGGGAAAGAAAAAGAAACAAATTAAAAATTGCGAATTTTGAAAAATTAATGAATTAATGAAGTTCATTCAAAAACGAATAAGTTAAAAAAGTCTTATTTGGTCAATTTTTTGGAGAGTTATGACTAATAAAAAGGCCGGTTTTTTGAAAAATTGATAACTTTTTTCCGGTCCAAATGCAATTGTTGGTGTATAGCACCAAGGACTTTAAGTAAAACGGTTTCACACAAGCTATGCTGCTGATGAATGAGATTACACCCGCCTTTCGAATCAAAAAGATTGATTTATATGATCTTTAGCTCTCAAGCCCCACTGATTCGGGAGATACTTACTGACGTTATAATGGCGTCTGTAGGAGTAGGCAAAGCACCCACGTGGAGCACCAGCAGCACAGTGGACCCCAACTTACAAATTAAAGTTAAAAAAAAATACATTTTGAATACAGTGTTATCGTTGATTGATTATTAAAACTTATAAAAACTAACAAAAAAATTGGTGATGAAACTTCTAACTATGACTTTTGGATTGTGTTGATTTCTAATTGATGGAAATTAATCACAAATATTTAACGAAAAACTTTTTATGCCTAATTTAGACTTTATTATATTTATATTTAGCGTAACGCGTCAATATGTTTTAAATATAAATTTAATTCGAGTATAAATTTGACAAGAAAAGATTTCATTAAATATTTCTAACTTTAATTCCAAAAATTTTTGTAAATCAGATTCTTTTTTGGAGGCTATAACCTCACTTTTCCTAGCATTTATATCCACTTCAAGTATATATTTGTCATTATGTGGGATAGCTACTTAAAAAAGGGTCATATTATTTTTACTGCAGAGCAATAAAAAATGCAAGGAAAAGGTTTCATACCGTCTAAAAAGATTTACTCTTTAAAGCAATCCTTATATTTTATGAGAAACCATAAGGCTTTTATTATTTATCTAAAAGAATTATTGTGCTAATGCATTAAAAATGCTAAGAAAAATACCGGTGATGAAGCTATGCAAAAAAAATGTTTAGAAGTGGTACAAGGACTTGTTATGCTAGAAAAGCATTTGAAGGTTAACCTCGTTTCAGAGGAAAACACCAACAGGTCAACAAATGGAGAAAACATTACCACAATCAATGATCTTGTACTGAGTAATCGCCGATTAAGTATTAGAGATATTGTCAAACTTACTTAGGAATATCATTTTGACCAATTCAATCAATTTTGAAGATCAATTAGACATCGCCGTGTTGGAGTTGCTAAGACATGCTTTCTTGGGGTGATGACATTCTGAAAATGCATAAAACTCGTAACGAAACATGAATATGCTTATGACTATTCAAAATCAGGCGAATATCGTTCTGAAGATGAACCAAAGTTGAATTATCAAAGCTGGCTAAAAATCAAAGTTAAGAGTTTTGTCCGTCTAGTCTAAGAGAGTTTTCTAGAGTCTGGTCTAGAGATTTTTTTACGGCGTCCAAATATTAAATTTAAATAAAACCATAACCAAATTAAATGCCTTGAAACTATTTATTTTATGTGAAATAACATCCAATGGCATTAATTTCTGAAAACAATGTCGTACTAATGTCCACCGCGACTACTTCTGACAGAACGCGGTGGAACGGTTCTTATATCGGCAATTGTCCGAGTTGTGTTGGCTTCCAAGGCGTCAATAGTTGCTGGTTTATCGGCATAGGCCAAAAATTAATATAATTCCAAAAATAATTTTCTCACCGCATTGTTCCCTCAATAAATTAATTGTTGCGTTAGCTGTATGATATGTGGAGATGTCCGTTGGAACCACATCTCGACCAGATCAATACCATTCAAATTCAGAATTAAATAATCATTAATCATCGCTCTGTAACGATCCCCATTATCGAATTAATAAATTTGGATCTTCATCAACACTGCCACCAACAGCAGCGATATTTTCTTTGCAATTGACAGTTTTTGTCTTGTATTGCGTTCGGAATTTGTCGATAATTCGGCGAATACATCACTCAGTTGGGCGATTATATAATCCACGTGTTCTATAAGTTTGGCGCTCAGAACACTAACTTTGATAATAAATTTCGACAATTTGTTCTGATGTTAAACGTTCTATGATGATTTGCCAGGCTCTACTGAATAATTTTGAAAACTGTACGCACAAACTCATAGTTCGTTTGACAATAACCACTATCGGAAGTTCGGACACACTAAAAAATCATCCTTTATAATATTTATATTGTGGACAACTATTAAATAATGAAATAATCCGTAAAATGGAAAAATAGTACAGTCAAACTTAATCCAACAACTTGTGACTCCTTCATGACGTTTACACACTTCTACAAATATAAACTTTATACCCACTCATAAATAAATCTTGTCATCTCCACACGATAAGAGACAACATAATTTTTAACTTTATTTGAGTTCTGATAACGCAACGCTAATGGTTATCTAGGAAACCGTAGTAAATTCTGAGAATTTTCATATATATATATATATTACGTTTAATCTAATTGAAGTATTAGACGTTATTATGATTATTAACCCAATTTTTTTTTATTTTGGTCTTTCCTTTGCCATTTTACGTCAGTATTTTTTTCAGTGCTACAGATAAAATAGTCTTTGAAAAATTTGTTATATTAACTGATTAAATTGTTACAACAAACTTCAATAATATTGTAATTTTATTTTCTGAATAGGCAGAGCTACCATTTTAATTATTACTTGTAACTTTTATAGGAAACAAGACAGAATATTTTTTTCTATATGTTTATTTTATCTCTAAATTTTGTGTTAATTAATTTTTATAAGTTGTCTCAATCAAATGTGATCCATTGACAGCAATGCAATTTTGTACCTTTGTTAACACATTTTCCATAACTTTTGTCAACAAATCTGGTGTTAATGCAGCGATTTCAGCATGGATATTGACCTTGGGTTTCTGTATGGTTCGGGACGTATTTATGTATATCTGTTCCTTCAAAAATCCCCATAAAAAAGAATCCGAAGCCAATAAATCTGGAGGTTTGTTAGCACTATAGAATTCTAGTGACTTGTTATTGTCTGTAGGCAATTTGAATACTGTAGGAAAAAAAATCAGTTGTCCAAATTTAGCATAAACTGCGTGAAGAAATTCACAATTGTGCACCACGTCATCGAATCGGCGTTTCTAGAGACTCCTCCACACGTGCGATTGTTATTGGCCTCTGATGCGAAAATGCGAGATTTTCTTAATTCTGATCATTAGTTAAGTGTTCGTTTGATAGCACAGGAGTTGAATTTACAGAAATCAACTGTGCATTCAATTGTAATCGACAGTTACAGTCACACGTCGCTAATTGTGCGGGAGACACTGACCAAACACAACGTGGCAATGCTACCCCAACCACCTTATAGTCCAGATGTGGCTCCCCCAGACTTTTTTTGTTCCCTCGGATTAAGAAAAACCTGAAAGAACACCGTTTAGGGACGATTGAGGCAGTCAAAAAGTCTTCGACGGAATGCTTGAATAGATTTGCAGTTGCGGACTTCCAGGGAGCGTATGAACAATGGAAAAACCGCTGGCAGCAATGTATTAATGCAGGATGGTCATATTTTGAAAATTATTAAGTTACTTTACATAGTTCTTCTTGTGTTCTATTTGTGTTGTTTAGTGACTTGAAAATTTCGTCTCAGTCAAAAAATGGAATTAACTCGTGAGAATTTTCGTGTGATGATTTACTACCACTTGACGTGGATTATCTCAATAGCAGTGCATCGATCAACTCACTTCACATCACTTTTAGTGATGAAGCACCATCTAAAATCAGTGTATATCACTAGTTTAATGAATTTAATCATGGCCGTCGTTCGCTCATGGCTGAATTTAAAGAACTTACTATGAGCGAACTGAAAAAGCAAGATCATCGTGGGACATACCGTGAGATTGAGGCATCCCTGGGCATTAGTACGACAAGCATACACAAGATTTTATATGAACATTTTACATAATTTGGCAATCGCTCAAAAGAGGCTTGTGTCGATTGGTGCAAAGAAATGCTCAAAAAATACAATCGAGGTGCGTCAAAAGCCATGTATGATATCTACACAGGTGACAAATCTTGGATCTATGCGTATAAGTACGAAAGTAAACTGCAGTAGAATGTATGGGTCATTCAAAATGTGCCAAACCTAATAAAAGTTGTTCTACGCAAGAAGCACTTCGATGCAAATGGTCGACTGTTTTTTTTTTGATAAAGAAATAAGAAAAAACGACCAGGTGACAACTGGATGACAACGCAAGCCCTGGCACATCGGACCGAACAACTCAATATTTGACCGGCCAAAACATCGTATTGTTGTTTTCAACCCCAGAAGAGGCGGTCGATGCGTACAAAATGCTATGTAATGTTTTATTCTATAAAAAGTTTTGGAGATACCACATTCCGAATGGAAAAAGTGCTATGATAATTAGTTATAAACGTATGCAAAAGTGTATCGATCATAAATCATACATAATATTAATACATAAATAGTAACCCTCGTATAACAGCCAAATCCTAATTATCACAAATCTCACGAAAAAAAAGGGCCCCAGCACAAAATAATAGTGATACTTGCCCGATCCTTTATAATCTGAAATTTCTTAATAGACTTACGAATATTTTTTTCATTTCCTTGAAAATTTTGAATAACCATCAATAATCCAAATAGAAATTAATTTTCACATTAGGAGAAACAATATATCGGTTAATATCTATAAGTTCGTACGGTTTTTGGCGCAATTACATCGCACAACCGAAATGTTATCTACTTAACACATGTACAGTTTTGATGTTTGACAGAAAGAATTTCACCGAGTACTTGAGAAAAATATTGTGTTATTTGGTCGTTTTTTAAATTTTGTAAAACATTAAAAATAGCAGAAATTTAAAAAAAAAACAGGCGCTGTTGACGATTCCACGCGCCGTAAGTGGTTAAGAAAGTTTCGTGAAAACAATTTTAATCTCACCGATGCACCATGTTCTGGACGACCTGACGATGCTGATGGCGACGAAGTCTTGCTATATGTAGAGATATGTAAGATTGGAGAAATTCTTGGAATTAACCAGTCAACAGTGTTAAAGTGATTATGCCAACTTCGAATGGTAAGCAATGAATGTCATGCATGAAAGTTAACAGACGGTTAACAAGTTTTGCAATTATCTATTGAAACGTAATATTCCTCTAGATTGTATTTATTCTGGTTAGTGGTTAAACTGTAAACAATGGCGTGTAACATTCCTATTGAAATGAAATGTTTTGAACTAAAAACATCAAAAAATTATTGGTTTTTCATATCGTATTGCTGTCAGATATCACGTTCTCTCATAACGGTTTCGTTTTGCGCCTCTGTAATACCATGTAATTGTTATTAGTAAAGATGCAGTTAGAAATCGTCCTGGTTTTATCAACCCTTATGTAAGATCGCACACCATATCTTCGGAACTATTCGCGAACCTTTTTGATTTAACCTCTCTGATCGTTAACAATTTAATTTAAACTCTCCCCTCTCAATATAATCATTGTACGTGTGGTAAACTAACAGTTTACAAGGGTTGATATTTATGTATCCCGAATAATAAATAAAAACAAATGTGTTTCATTGAAACTAGTTTTATTGTTTTTCAAAATATTCTCTGCGATAATAGATACACTTTTGCATACGTTTGAATCAATTTTCATAGCACTTTTTCCATTCCTATTGAGATAGGCTTCTTCTGGCATCATAGTTTATTCTTCAAGGACGGGAACCTAAAAGAAATAATTGGGTGCCAAATCAGGACTGTACGGCGAACAATCCATCAATTCGTTGTTTTGACCAGTCAAATATTAAGTTGTTCGGTCCGATATGTATGAGCTCGCGTTGTCATGGTGACGAATGATGCTGCGTCGCTGGTTTTTCCTTATTTCTTCAAAGACTTCCGATTTTGGACCACCCTCTTTAAATTCATTAAACCAGTGATATACAGCGGTTTTAGATGGTGGTTCATCGCCAAAAGTAGAAGTGAATGGATCATTAAACCAGTGATATACAGTGGTTTTAGATTGTGCTTCATCTCCAAAAGTAGAAGTGAATGGATCAATGCTCTGTTGTTGAGATAATACACGTTGAAAGTGGTAGCACAAAAATTCTCACGAGTTAATTCCATTTTTTGATTAAGATGAAATTTTCAAGTCACTAGACAACACAAATTGCGTCCGTATGAGAAAACGTTCTGAGTACATATACAGTCAACAATATCAAACTTTGCAATATATATCAGATGGCGCCTAGGAACACCATTGTTGGCAATTTCAGATAAATAAATAGCAACTCTCGTATTAGTATAAAATGTTTTCTGTAAAAACTTTTCAATTGTTATACAGAACCTTAATTTAGTCCCAAAACCCACGTGACCTATAAATATAGACAACACATGTCTTTTTCAGTTTTTATAAATAATCTTTTTCTTTAAATTATATACACAATTTAGCACTACTAACATTTAAACTTCTCGACGCACATTTTGCTAACCATGTTAGCATCATCAGGAGCTAATTTAATCTATGATTTATGAATTTATGATCAGATTAAATCACCTCCTGAGGATGATAACTTGATTAGCGAAACGCGCGTCGAGAAGTTCGAAAATAGTGATTTGGTGGCCCTGCATTATTTTGAACTTAAACTATAAAAAAATATAATATAGCTTCATCGAAGCAGATGCCATGAAAGGAAAAAAAGAAGAAAAACGCATGTCATTGATTTTTTATGGAAAATATTGTTGATGAAATGCGAAAATTGTTTCATTTAAATAATCAAATGTATTTAAAAGATGTTTTTTAAATGTTTTATTGTTCAGGAAGCATAGAAACTAATAGAAATCTTACACATTGTATCTCGATGAGAGATCTAAATCTAAATATTAGTAATATTTTTGGTGACAAATGATACCACCTTTAAATAATTCAACATAACAAAGTGAAAGTTCCTAAGTTTAAATAAATCACTAGTAGGTTACAGGATTAAAAAGACTCTAAATTTGGAAATTTTGTGGGAAAACTGTAAAGGAAGGTTAAATTTAAAACACCAAATCAATTTTTATGCAGTATCCTAACAAGGCTTTCGCTAACTATGCTATCGTCATCGGGGATGATTAAATCCCTTACCGATTTTTAATCATTGCTTCTAGAGTCCTTTAAAAGTCTTATTTCTATATTTATAACTTATTTACCTTAAATCTATTCAAATAGTTTATTGCTCAATGTTCTAATTGTTAATTAAATAAAATGTATCGTATTCTGATGAAGCCTCATGTGTAATAATGTGTCGTTTTGTTTTATTTAAAAGGTGATGGGATTAGATTTGTAAGAAATGTATTGTTATCATAGCACTAGCTCAGCGACATTTCTATTGCAAACATTTTCTTCCAGATTAGTACAAACATGCGTTACGATATAACAAAGTAACATTGCGTTATCTCTACAATATTTGTTTTAATATTACAATAGCAGCTTTTTTAGCTTAAAAAATATGACAATTCAATACTTTTATGCATCTTTATACAAGGTGTCCAATATTGTTGTTCATTTTGTTGGTATAATTAATAGAAATCGATGTAAGGTATAATAATTTTATTATTATAACATTCTAGTACAATGTTTGGAAATTTATTTAGCAAAAATAATACTGTAGAAATGGCGGCCTTCGCGGCGTTGGCATTCTTGAAGGCATGATCGAAAATGTGCTATCACCCTACCACACCCTACCACACTGGTACGTGGCTTATTTTCATAAACTTTTCTCTTGACTTAACTCCACGAGAAAAAAACAAGTGGAGTTAAATCTGGACTTCTTAGGGGCCAATTTATGTCACCTCTATGGGATATCACTTTTCCTGGGAATAATTCCTGTAGTTTCTTTCATATCTTGCACTATTTGAATTTTATAGGAACAAAGACAAAGATCTTTTTTAAATAACATGCACTGAAGATTTCTTAATGTGTACCTGGCTAGTTCGCTTCCGTACAGATTGTAATGGATTTTCTTTAACCGACTCACGTACACATTCAATGTTGTTTGCACCTCTGCTTGACTATGGACAACCCGTAGACGGTAAATTTAGAGTTGATATAGTTTCAAACTTTTTTATCCATTTCTTTATTAAATTAACACTTTGTGCCTCGTTTATGCCCTGTAAATTATACTCGGTCCTATAAAGATGACGAGCCGTAATAAGCAAATTGTTGTTTTGATAATACGCGCAAACACAGAAAGCGCGCTGTTGTTCGGCTCAAGCTTCGATGTAAAATTAACACGACAAGCGCGTTCTGCGCCACCTAAGAGCAAACAAGTAATTAAATATGAACGACATTTCTGGACACCTGGTACTTTCCTAACA
Organism: Cosmopolites sordidus; assembly: GCA_031761425.1. Lineage (NCBI taxonomy): Eukaryota > Metazoa > Arthropoda > Insecta > Coleoptera > Curculionidae > Cosmopolites > Cosmopolites sordidus. Next base: position 932,135 of record JARFXV010000082.1, on the reverse strand, counting down.
GAAAAGATAGGTCAGTTAAAATTGTACAGAGTTAATTAAATCATGGGCGAAATAATTCATAAATATTTATCATCAGACAATTAATTTCAATTAAAACATTTCTCTTGGCGTCGCAACAATTAATGGGACATCCGATAAAATGAATAAAATTAGTTCCCCCTTTGGTGGACTGCAGCAATTATTTTATTATTAATGGAATTTTTCTAGTGTGTTCTGAAAACAAGTGAAAACGATTTCGTTCTGTTTCTATTTCAGACTTAGTCACAGTGTGATGGAAACTTTTGCAGGCCACAACACACACTTCAACAGGCCTATGGAAATAGTGTTTTGTCAAAAACCCAGGTTTTCAGGTGGTGTAAGTCATTCTCGGAAGATCGAGATTCGATGAACGGAAGCGGGAGATCAACTGCTTAAAGAGATAGAAATGTTCACAGAATCCGGGATTTGTGCATTCAGATCGTCGATTGACGAACTGAATGATGGGGAGATTTTGAATAATGAATTGAAATAATGAATGAAACCACTTGAATACCTGGGCCCTTGAGAAAACACTTTTTTCATAGGGGTGTTAAAGCTCTGGGAAAGTTTAAAACTGTGTCCAAGTCTGAAATAAAACTTTGTTGCTCGAAATTGTTTTCAGAATACATTAGAAGAATCCGATTTACAAAAAGAATTGCTATGGACCACCAAGTGGCTCTAAAGAGTTCAAGCTCGTTCTTCAAGATGCAGCAGATGTTGATATGTCTCTCCTCCAAAGGGGAAGCCAATAGTGTTGCTAGATTAAAAACTACGCTACCAGCCTCATTACTTTATTTTCATACCTCGTACAATGAAACGTACAAGAGAAAACGTTCGTTTTTTTTAAGTAACAAACGATCAACATTTAATATCTCATTAAACTTCTATCACATATATTTCGCAATACTGTCGCAATCGAAATAGTGTGAATGTCTGGTATCTCTTCACGCTCAAGTATCGTCAAATATCATCGCTGTCAATCATAGCGCTGATTTTATCCACATCTGTATAACAAGTGATCCAGCACGAGACAGACTTTTGATGTTTTTTTTTCTTTTTTGATACTAAAGATGGAATATGATGAAAAAATTGTGGAATATTTTTATTGTTCGACATAGTTCCTTAAAATATTAATGGATATTTGTATCTAGCAATATATCATTTATTAAATATTCCATCGCAATTACATGTGAAAAAATAACGTGTTGATAATGAAAAATAAAGAAAGTGACTAAGAAAGTACAAGCAGAATACATTTTCTATTCAATGAAATTACTTTTGTGTTGAACTTTGTATAGATCAGTGTAAGATTGCTGTATAATTTAAAAAAAAGCCATCCAAAAAGCGACTTGAAAATTTTAGAAGTTAAGCCTTACACAATACGTAAACGAACCTCAGCAATTTCCTAATTTTACTGACGTAATATGACCTTTTTAGATACAAGGTAATTTTTCGTCATCAGATTGTTAAGCTAATATACAGTGAAACAAGTTTCCAAGTGTATTTTCATTCAAATTGATTTACAACAGTTTCTCGAGTTCAATTCTTATTAAAAATTAAATTGTATTTGAACTTTATTCCGCACACATAACTAACTGTGTAACCTTTCCTCCATAACCGCCAGTCCTAAAACTCTATTGTATCTAAAAAATGGATGATGGGGATGATTTGTTTGTTATGGAAAGCCAGTTTATGTTCTGAAAGTCTTACACTTAACCATCAATTGGTTTGTTCTACGTAGGATTTTTCGCAGTCGCCGCATGTTATTTTGTAAATGCCCTAGTTCTCACGGGGTGTTTTATACTTATTTTGTCCAAACAAGCAACTTCAGCCCTGTTCCAACTCCATCTCGAAACAGAACATAGCATCAATTTTAGTAGTTACATACCAAATACTACAAGAAAATGTTTTTCTCCAAAAACACCATCAGAAACGCGACTGTAGCAGAACAATTGAGCATTACCGGTACCCTCTTGACGTTGAGTTTCGGGACACCCTGTATATATTTATATATATAGATATATATATATCTATACATATATATATATATATATATATATATATATATATATATATATATATATATATATATATATATATGTATATATATATATATATATATATATATATATATATATATATATATATATATATATATATATATATATATATATATATATATATGTTATATATATATATATGTTATATATATATATATATACATATATATATATATATATATATATATATATATATATATATATATATATATATATATATATATATATATATATATATATATTATTCAATCATAGGACTTCAATTATAGGACAGAAACAGTTCGGGAATGTTCGATCTGGTCGTTGTATTATTTTCCTTATTATTGAAGTAAACTAGTCTCATCATGATTGTTGGCAAGTTTACTGGGGGAAAAGCATTAAGTGCTCTTCAAAAGTGATCTGATTCAATTAACTTCCCTCATAACTTAGAGCTTTTACGGGTATACTCAATGCAACAATTTAATTATGTCAAGAATCAGAATTAATTCTTTAATCCTGTCCGATCCTAGAATACCCTCAATTACGCCAGACCGAAATATTATGCACCACTAAACTTTACAGAACATTAAACACACTAAACAACTGCAACTTGTTGCGTGTTCATTGTACAGCATTTTTAGCAATTCAATTAAGTTCGGCCACTGTTTCGGGACTAACAAAAAGCTTTTTACGTGACTTTTAATAGCGTAAATGCTATAAAAATTTACTAGAGCACAAAATGACCAACATAAATTAAATTGACTGCAAATTATACTAAATAAATGTATGCAATAATGTTTCTACTATTATTATTTATCCTTAGATTGTTCAGATTTTATAACAGTTAAATCAGTATAATAGATTAAACATTTAGGTGTAATGGTGCAACAGAGGCAAAAAGCAAAACGAGCAGATATTAACATTATTAGTTTCTTCAAAATGGAAATTTATTTGTATAATACACGGCGGGGCATAAAGTTTTCCTACATTTCGTGAGGGCACTGCGCAGGCTGAAGAGGGGGTATAGAGGTGGGGTAGGTCTCATTCGGTAGGTTAGTCTCTGCTAAATATCGGGGCTTTGTTGTTCTACGATATTATGAGAACAACCAATCTGTGATACCGATCAGTATCGTTCCGTACACTTTTTGCGCTCGGTCGAAATCCAATTACCAGATGGAAAAATGATTATTCTGTGGATTTCTAACCTTTGGACAATTGAAACCACATACAAAAGAAATTCACATGGTAGACCTAGAACCGTTAAAAGACTAGGAAATGTAAAAGCAATGGAGTATCCATTCATTAACGCCAAAGCAATCCACTAGTAAGCATACCATAGTATTGAGAATACCAAGTTGAAGTTTGAGGAGGATTCTGCAAACCGATTTAAAAGTCTATGCTTACAAAATGTTGGCTTAAAATTTAACGGAGAGAGATTATCCAACCGCTGAGCCCTAAGGGGGGACATGTTTGAAGAAGTGCGCACTGCAGCTTTCCTTCTGAGTATGACTGAGGCACATTTTCATATCTAAAAAAGTAGAATTTTGATACTGGGCTGAACATAACCTTTGTGATCACCACGAGCCACCGCTCTTCTCTCCTAACTATTTGGTATGATCGGCCCGTACTTTTTTGAGGTCATAAAGTCTTTTTTGAGGTCATTGAAGTCATAAATGTGACTTCCAACAGGTAGTTGAAATGTTGGTGACATTTCTGAACCTCAAACTGAACAATATGAATACATAATATGTGTATAATATGTTTCAACAGGATGGAGCAACAACTCACATTCACGACTTCGCTCGGAGTGTTGAAAGAAATATATGGAGTGACTGGCACGGTTGCCAGGTTTCTAAAGTTATCTAAAAGAAAAGAAGATATCTAAAATATTGTCCGTCGATTTCTCGGGCATTTGAAGGAAAGATGACCTGGAGTGTGACGTCTTTAATAATTTAGTGCAAACGAAAATAACTTGAAATCCTGAATCATCTAAAATTGTTTTTATGCAAATTTCAGATCTATACAATTTTTTTCAGCACTGTTTCGTTTTATATATCCTTTCGAAATGTGCATCAAACCTAAACTCAAAGAAATTTTCACTAACCATGTTAGCATCATCAAAATATTATTCAATCTAGATTGAATACCAAAGACTTCAATAAAAATATTAATTTATGAACTTGTATAGTTCATATAGAAGTTTCGGGCATTTTTTTATAAATATGGCTGGATAACAAGGATCATTACCTTTATTATCAGTGCAACTAAATGAAAAATTAATTGATAGTGCTTTATTAGTGCATCCCACAATAGAAGCACATAGAAGAACTTGTTGAAAGGTTAGGATGACAATTATATTCATTATAGTTTTATATTTATTATATTTACAACATTATATTTATTATATTTATAACATTATATCTATATTTTTAACTTTATATTTATAACATTACTTTTATTTCTATATTAAGTTTGGAGCATATTTTAATGTTTATTTCTTTTAATACTTTTATACTCTTCCATAGGAGCAATTTTTTTAAATAATTAACTCGTGCCATGAGTTTATTTATATTTTTCAGCGAAATAGGCCCTTGCTACTTTTACCTACAATAAACATTCATCATTTGAGGTTATAGCATGAGTTATTACATTAACATTTAAATGGATTAAAAGTACCTGATGCATGATTTTTTTTTACACAACTGATGAGGTCAGGATGTTCTGTTCTTGGGCCATTTTCTCCTTCAAAATGAAGTGAACAAATATACGTATCTTTGTTAATATGATCAATCAGTGGGAATCGACCATCACCTTGTCCACATTTCTTAACTCACAAATCACATTTAGCACACTTTGGACAAGTTTTAGTTTCGTTGATTTAATAAGTTTTCGACGATATTCCAGACAATGGCTTGGAAAACTAATAAAGTAATATAAATGCTCCAAAAAATGATTTACTACACATATCGCTTCGACATATCCCATAATAACAACGTTTTTGTGCAGCTTTTTTATCTGATAACAACATATTCAAGTATATAACAATTAAAATTGTACTATTGATAGTAAATTAATAATTAATGTTGTTTTTTTGTTAATTACGTTGAAAATATAATATTCACAGCTTATATACGCATAAAGTGCCCGAAAAACATGGCAGAAGCTGAGGCATGCGCACAAAAAATTTTTAACTATGAAAAGGACTATGTTCAAGAATAGTTTCCAAGCCAGTTTCCTTAACTTTAACACTTACAATATAATGACAACACAACATCTCTAGTTGAAATCATACAATTTACTCTAGCAATTTTTTTTAGTTTTTTTGTAAGTATCCAAAGAAAAACGGTATTTTGCATAATTTTTCAGCAAATTCACTAAATTTTACGTAGCTTAGTTATGATTTATCGTGCTAGATATTTAACTAAATTGCATTTACTAGAGAAATCCATTGAAATGAATACACTTCCGTCCATTTGTCCACGAGTATATTTAGATATTGTTGAAACAATATAATATTTCCCTATATGTCGATCAGTAAGTAAACGTTTATTAATTGGCAAATATTAACCAGCAATAATCTATAGATGGGGAAATAACTATTATAAAATTAAATTATTACAAATTTCTACTTTATAATTCAGATAAAGGAATTAAAGATTGTTTTTGCATTGTTTTATTACGATCAGTGAGTGATATGAACGAACAATACTCTTTTTTTTTCCTTATTATAGAAATTTTAGTTTTCATTCTGATTTTGCGATGTCAAATATTTTTTATTTTAATTGCCTGTGTTATATTTTATTACAAAACCAAAATTTTATAAAATCTTCAAAAAACAAGAGTAACTGGATGAAAATGAGTGGTCTAATAGTGAATCACCATGCCACTGATAATTTACTGTTAGAGGGTGGTAAGTAAAAGAAAATAATATAGAAAAATATGAAAGAAGTGGCAGTTTTTCAAATAAAAAACGGTTTAAAAGGCCAATAGTATCAATTCATTCAGAATGTCATATTAATATATTCAGCTCAGTAAAAAATACACTGGTTCTTGGAGGCAATCTACACTTTGACATCGGCCATCGACTCATCAAAATTATCGCAGAATTTGCCCATCTGCCTGTTTTGCAGCGAACAGTTAACGTTGTAGTCCGTGGGAGCTTCGATAGGACGCGCGTTGTCATGATGGAAGACTATTTGGTTCTTTTTACGCGGTTTTTTGACATTGATAGCTTCATGGAGCCGGTCCAGCTGGGCCAGATAGACATCGCTATTAATGTCAAATTGTTTTTTGCAATTTGCGTCCGGAATTCGCCACTGGTGACGTCCATCGGGATAAAAATTCAATAAACATTTTTAGAAATTCCACGGCTGCCAAAAATACGTACTTGTCAAAATCCGTGGTCGGACGACCTCTTCCTTATTTGTCCTCTAACCTGATATCACCTGATTGGAAACGAATAAACCATTCCAGACATTTTCTTGCTCAAAGTATAATATTATTATAGAGCATAATATGGCGATTGTGAATATAATTCTCGACAAGCTTTTTTATTAACTAAATATGGAAGAATAAAAAAAGAAAAAAAAACAAACAAAATTCTCATAAGCACAAAATGCGCAAGAATAAACCAGGGATAATTATGCATCCACCTAATACTTCAGGAATAAGTCGTGGATATTTAGAACACAATTAGAATTATGAAGTGGTAACCTCATAGGCAACTCCATAAAGCTTCCGTGGGAAGAACAGAACCAACGGATTATAATTTACTCCGACATAAAAAAAAACTGTCTGAAAACACCTCCAATTTGTTTGGATAACACCACCCAATCTTATTAGAAAGGAAGGAACAATTTCTTCAGATTTGCGAAGAAAAAGTAATCGCTCGGAGCCAAATCCGTCAAATAAATATGTGAAAACAGTTCGAAGCGAGGGTCATAGAGTTTTACAGCAACAAACCGAGACACACCTTAACCGCGCATTATCCTGGTGAAAAAGCACGTTCTTTTTGACCATATGAGAACACTTAGTCTGAACACCACTCTTTAATTGGTCCAGTAATAAAGCGTAATACTCCCCGGTAATAGTTCTGCCTTTTACAGATACTTTATGAAGGTAACATCATGAGAAACTCAAAAATCCGTAACAATAGCTTTTCCTGTAGATAAAACTAGTTTCGTTTTCTTCTGCATATCTCTGGCATCTCTGGCATGTGATCATGAATCCATGTTACCGAATGTTGAAGAACGTCGAAGACATTCAGCAGAATCGCGTTTAAATAAGGCTAAACACTCTTAAGAAGTGGTCATTCGAATGCTTCTTTGGCTGACTGAATCTACCTATATACACTACGTGACATAGAAATCCGAACACTCAATAAAAATTATTTAATTTTAATAATATGTTGTGTATATTAAACTTGAAGAGATTTACCACTCAACGCCAAATCACTTTTTTGACCTTCTCGACGCACGTTTCGCTAACCATATTAGCATTATCATGAGAAGATTAAATCATCTGGTTAGCGAAATGTGCGTCGAGAAGTTCAAAAAACTGATTTAGTGTTTAGTGGTAAATCTCTTCAAGTTTAGTGTGTCACACCAAAGGTTCCAATAGAAGAATTGATGTTGTGTATATGTTTACCATGGCAAAAACAAAATATGATTAAATTCTCAACCTTATCAATTTGGAATTTATTTTATTTGGAGGCATTTTGTGATTCGCGCTGCGTGGGCAGTAGGTTAAATTTGTAGCTGCCGTAAATGTCCAATTTTTGAAGAGTGTGTTACTAAATGTTTTTTTCCAATTGTTTACCATGCCTCGTAAACTTTCGCCCACTTACCGAGTTTGACAGGAGACGGATAGTTGGACTACGAGAATCTGATCTCTCTTTTAGGAAGACTACTCACAGAATGAACAGAAGTCTGGATAGTGTGTTAAGATGTTGTCGCGCATGACTTCAGAAAGACCGTACACATCGAACTATGGATACAGGACTACGTAGAAGAACAACAGAACGCCAAGATTGCCGCCTGAGGCTGTTGGCTTTAAAAGACCGCTTGTCCACCACTAGGGCAATTACAAATCAATGTTTTGCAGAACACGGAAGACCCATAGCAATGCGGAGTGTTTATCGTCGGATAAAAAGATTTGAACTTTTCTCGTATCGTCCACATTAGGCGCTACCTCTAACTCCAGAGCATCGACGGATTCGATTTGAGTAGTGTAGAGAACGGCTATTGTTGGACCATGAATGGAACACAATAGTGTTTAGTGATGATACTCGATTTTGTTTAGGTATTCATGATGGCCGGACACGAATGCGATGACGACGTTGTGAACGACGAGATCCACAGTTTTTATTGAACGGCATATTCATCACTCTGTTGGGATTATAGTGTAGGGTGCCATTGCTTAAGACTCTAGATCAGTTCTAGTGTCCGTCAGAGGAAACATGATCGCACTTGGTTACATCCAATAAATTGTGGAACCTCATTTCATACCATACTTAAGGACACTCCCACAATCATCACATCACAAATCATTTTTATCATTATCTTATTAATGCCCGATCACAAGTAGCAAAAATCACATTGGACTACTTCGACCATACTCAAATTAATGTACTGCAATGGCCTCCAACATCTCTTTGGAGGCACTTCGACATGAGATAAATGTCGCTTGGAATGAGCTACCCCAGGAGGATATGAATCCCTTCATCAAATCAATACCTAGAAGCATTAATGAGTGTGTAACATGCCATGATGCATCAACGCATTATTAAAGGTAACAGCGGTTAAAGTTTATCAGATTGGACTGTAATTTTAATCATTTGCTTACTATGACCTTATAATTATTTACGTAAATTATTATTTACATTAAATCATTTTTACTGGGTGTTCGGATTTATATATATAAATATATATATATATATATATATATATATATATATATATATATATATATATATATATAAATATATATATATATATATATATATATATATATATATATATATATATATATATATATATATATATATATGCATATATATATATATATATGTATATATATATATATATATATATATATATATATATATATATATATATATATATATATATATATATATATATATATATATACATAAATTTGGCTCGTTGGAGCCAAACACCATATTTTGTTTTTGTTCAGTTTATTTCCTTTAACTCATTTTCCTGGTTCACCTGTATAGGGTTTCAATAGCACGAAAAGTAAAAAGGAGGGATGGGAAAGCAAAAAAAATTCTGCAGCGGCACTATTTTTTTCTACGCCCTCCCACTTTAAAAACCCACGAGCCGCCACTGATATATATATATATATATATATATATATATATATATATATATATATATATATATATATATATATATATATATATATATTCTTATAACATATTCCAGTTCTACTGGCAAAAAGTTACTTATACTGAATATAATTCAACCGGTGACTATGAAATAATGACTTTTCTCGATGATGAAAAAACACAACCGACGTATATTAGCGGTCAGAGAAAACTATTGGATGAAAAGCTCTTTATATGGTCCAACTATCGTGTAAGTGACTCTCTTTTCTTTTACTCCAAAGAAAAAAACTAAAGACAGCGCAATGGCTACTATCATTTTTGTGACCTGTGTTGACTCCTACCTGATATTTTTAGTACAAATGCCATTTAAAAAATGCATTAAAAATTCTATTCAAGCGCCTCACGTTCAGATAGAGCAAAAGTATCTAACCTCAATATACCGTAACTTTAGTTGTAAATATAGTTTTACGTCTCTACAAGTGCCCGTAACAAAAACGTTAAAAATGAAATATTTTGGTCGACGTCCAAGTAAATAAAAAGTTTTCCGTGGATTCACCGAATCTATTTCCGTTTCGAAATGTAGTCTCTAATTAAGAGACTCTATGTTTTATGTGGGCATAAGGTGTTTATCTTCCTGCTCTATTATTTTAAACTAGGATAAAATAAATAGGGAGAAGCATTGATATTGTTTTATAAAATATCGAATCAAAATACAGAGTCTTCAAGTTGGTAATGATTAACACGAAATCACTAGTTTTCTTAAACTACGACATTCCGTTGTTTTTTTTTCAGTTTTTATAAATCATATTTTTCTTTGAATTATATACACAGTTTAGAACTAATAACGAAACTAAATATAACATTTGACCAGTCGTACATTATTTTGAACCGAAAGTAAAAAAAAATATTAAAATAACTCCATCGGAGCAGATGTCATGAAAGGAAAAAAGAAGAAAAGCGCATGTCGTAAATTTTTTATGGAAAATATGTTGATGAAATGCAAATAACGAAAATTATTTCTTTTAAATAATCAAATGTGTTTAAGAGGTGCTTTTAAAATATTTTTGTTGCTCAGGAAGCATAGAAACTAATAAAAATCAATTTTTTTTTTTTGATTAATGATATCTTTAAATAATTCAACATATAAAAATTAAAGTTTAAATACAATAAATCACTATTCACGTGCGGGAATTAAATGAAGTTTCGTATATTTAGTAATAATTTAATCAAAAATCAAGTAATAATGTTAATTAAGTAACAATCTAAATCAAGAACTGGAAACTAAAGTAATAATATCAATATCTAAATTATCACATGAACATTTTTTTGTTAAATCCTCTGGAAATAAGTTAAATTATTATTCATTATTCACTTTTCATATTCACTGTAGGTATTAAATCGCTTCTAAACCTCCCTTGAGTTATAATCCACAGAGAAACGTATTTAGGGTTTTAAATCGAATTATTCCGGACGTCTGGGTAGGGTACGAACATACAATGTATGGTCGGTTCCTAGAGGGAACATTTAAGATGGTTACATTCATACTCTACGCTGATGTAAATCGGTTCCACCAGTAACCTCCAGATCTCCTGGAACTTGCAAATCGACTCAAAGGTCTGATGTGAAAATTTGTCGGTATATGGTGCTAGAATCTGTGATTAATATCTAAATATTTAATAGCTGCAGGATAAAATACTGGTATCCCTAAATCTATACACTCATTTCGAGAACAGTATCCATCAAAATAATTAGAAACTGTGATACCAGAATAGTTACCAGAATACTTATCGTGATACAGATAAGTTAAAAACGTGCATACCAGAAATCTTATCTGAATTGGACATGTTGATGGTAGGTTGTAATCTGACACTAAAGCAGTTAAGAATGCTCGAAGCGAACTGCCCACAAAACCTTGGATATGGTACCAGATATGCTTAAAAGGTGGCATAACGTGGCCTGTGGAATTATTAAATATACATTGATTAACAACAGCGATTTTGCATCCATACTGCACTGTCCGTGTCCGTTCAGCCACCATCATAACAATAAAGTGCTGTGGACCTTGGGATGTCGTGAGTTGTGTGAAATTACTACCTGCCATCAACAAGGCCTAGCCCTAACCGACTCGCTTCAAACGCTTTCCTTATATATATATATATATATATATATATATATATATATATATATATATATATATATATACAAGGTCGTCTCGTGGAAAACAGGACTTTGTAAAAAAAATAGCTAATTGTAGTGGCACAATCTTTTGACGGGGGTAAAATCATCCTTTACTAACGTTCTGATAAAATGTCATGACATTCAGATCATTAGAAGCCAAGTTATCGCGCTTAAAGTATCAATGTGTTTATACCATCGGTCAAAAAATGAACATCGAACAAAAAGCAAATATTAATTTTGTTTTAAAGTTGGTAAAACATTCCCTGAAATGTTTTAATTAATGAAACAGGTGTATATTGAGGATTCTTTAACCCTTAACAGAGTCCACGAGTGGTTTAAACGATTCAAAGAAGGTCGTGAAGATGTCATGGACGACGAATGTCCAGTCCAAAAATTTCGCTGGTTACTCAAAGTATCATTGAAATTGTGGCTGAATTTTTAAAAAATCAGCCAAAATCTTCTTTGCGATACATGAAAATGGAATTGGACATGTCCAAAAATTCAATTAATCGCATTTTGACCCATAATTTCAGACTTTAGAAGGTTTATGCACGCTTTGTTCCACACAAATTGACTGACGACCAAGAATTGCTCCGAATCCAACATTGCAAGGACTTGATTAAAAAGTCGAAAAAGGACGAAAACTTCACGTACAGCATTGTAACTCATGATGATACGTGGTGTTTTCAATATAATCCAGAAACCAAGCGTGAAAGCGTAAATCTGAGCGATCTAAATCCGAGGTAAAGCCGTGTCGAGAAGTTAACAATCAAAACACTGTTGATTTGTTTTTATGATTCGGGGGGAATTGTGCACAAGGAGTTCGTTCCACCTGGTCAAACGATCAATGCTGTATTTTATTTTAGTTTTATGAAGCGTCTGTAGTCGCGTATTCGTCGTGTGCGGCCAATACCGTCAACAAGGCAGCTGGCGCTTGTTGAACGTTAATGCGCCGTCCCATCGCTCGACGCTCATTACTGATTTTTTAACCAAAAAGGGCATTTTAGCTATCAGTCATTCACCATACTTGCCTGATTTGGCTCCCTGCGACTTTATCTCTTCAAGAAATTTCATTTGCCGATAAAAGAACAGCATTATGCTGACATTGAAACCATTCAAAAGGCGTCCATCTTTGGCCGAGCTCAAAAATGCATTCATCAACCTAATTGAATGTATTTTTAAGACATTTTAAGTCTTGACAAGAATGTCTTTTTAAATCTTGATTTATTAAATATACATTAATCCTATATAAATTGAACGACTTGGGATTCACACCTTATCTCCTGCCCCAATTTCCAAATTGTTTGGATATCCAGTTATTTGGATTGTGCAATATTTTTATGCATTGTGCAATAAAAGTATGATTCTCTAGAGTTTTCACGTTGGTTCTACATATACATTTTTAAAATTTAACTCCCACTATACCCACACTTACTTTTACGACACTCAGGAAGTTTCTATTCTCGAGAGGCATTTTCTACTTCGGTGTAAACTTAATCTTGATCTATCTCAATTAGAGGCGACGTGGCTGACCCGGCAGCTATCTCGGTTATAATAATTTAAAACCTTCCCTATTATACGGTTTTTAAATAGCTGAACTCTCATTTGGGTGCTTGTTTGTTATCCCAATCAGTGCCAGAAAAATGTTTGGCCCTGTTTTTTTTTAGAACATAAATATTATTATAAGCATTTAGTTTTGTGGTTAAAATCACAGTTTTTGGTTTACTAGGCACGAATATGCAAGTGTCATTCTAAAATGTTTGTACGCCAAATCTCCAATACATCATAAATAATATAGCAGCAGTTGCACTTCACTTTAACAAGTATTAGATCTAATATAATGAGGGTAGAATATTTGAAACGTTATATTATCGAGTATATGAAGTTCAAACCTATCCATTTATATAATGGCTTAACGATAGGGTAGCATGCACATTAATTTCTCTCCGAAATAAATGACCATTATCTAATATGTTGAAGTTACTAAAGTAAGAACCAGATGAATCTGCGAATTTTTTGTCTTCAACACAAGAGAAAAAAGTTGGGACGTTTGCAATAATTATATTTTTCACCCTAATGTCTTGAAAGGTTAAAATTTAATGTCTTGAAAGGGCTTCGATACCTTCGGAAAAATAATCCATTTATTGTCCCGCTAACAAGTCATTTGCAGTAATAATTCGTCGATATAAGAAAAACATATTTCAGTAAATATGTCCTCATCTTAGGGAATAAAAGATATACCTCACTAGTTATCAAATTTGGAGATTAGGACGGTTATTCAAATTTTTTAATAAGGAGCGTTATTTTAGTGAAACCAAACTCTTGGACCCAACTTTATCATTCTAATGTTAATTAATTATTAATTTATTGTATAATTAATTATACTATATGTGTGTGTGTGTGTGTAAATAGAGAGAGAGAGAAACAAAATATTTGATTATATGATAATTAATCTGCAATATTTCCTTTTATTTTGCAGAGCGAATCAATGAGTCCAAACAATGAAGAGTCAGCTAGTCAGGATCTAAGTCAGAGCGGTGGAGAGGCATCGAACAGTGTCTCTGATTACAGTACTGGTGCACCAGTTTATAATATGGTTTTCCCCGGCTACTACATCAATAGTACATCTCCGTTGAATGGTAAGATCTGTGAAAACAAATATTATTTTCTTAATCAAAACATACAGGACAAATAATGATATCCTAATGTTAACTCATTGTAATATTAAAGTCATTAATAAGTTCGAACATTTTCTTGTATTGTATATTCAATCAATATGTAAAGTTTATCAGTACATCCCTAACATTACCCTTTTGTGTATTATTGTATTACTTATTATTGTTACTTTAATGCAAAATATTTCAAATAGCGAAAGAGAATATGATAAATTCAAGATGAAAGTGCAGTTGAAAATGTCAAAAAATATAATGAAGGGGTATACTACCCATCTGAATATACGAGGTGTGTGTACATAAAATAATTAGACTGGTGGTGTGGCCTTCGATCTGACAACACCATTGGCTTCCCTCTTCAAAGGAATACAGGCCAACATCTGATGAATATTCAGCACGACTTCCAAGAGTCACTTGGTGGTCGGTAGTAATTATTTTCGTGAACCGGATTTGCGACGGAAACTTTCAAGAGCCCAGGTTTTCAAGTAGTATAAGGCATCTTCAGAAGGCTGAGACTTAATTGAAGATGACCATCGCAACTGAAAGATGTGACAAAAATGTCAATAAAATGCTGGATCTATACAAGATCTATACGATCAGAACATACAGTTCTGATCGTGGGTTGATGATCAGAATGCTCGGAACAGAGTTGAATGTTAACCAATGAATTGGGGATGAAGAAAATCTCCGCGAAAATGGTTCCTAAAAAGCTTTTACAAGATCAATAGGACAACAGGAAGGAAACATGTATTGATATTTTGATGGAAAATGATCCCCATTTTCTGGAAGTCTGATCTCAATACTGATGACATATATTGGATTTTTAAATAAAACCTGGAATTATTTACCAGACTTGAGTCCTTATGAATTTTTTCTTTTCCCGAGATTGAAAAAGACTGATTGAAAAAGACTGAAAAATTGTTTCAAAAGACACCGTTTCGGAGAACATTGAAAAGGCCGAAACCAACCAGCTGAAGGAGACTCCAATATCTTATTTCATCGAAACTGAACAGAGAAATAGTCTTCAGCGATGTATGACTTCCCAAGGCAACTGCTTTGAATGCAGAAAACTTTATTTATTAACTACAATGCTGAAAACTATTTATACACTGTGAATCTACTGATAATTGATAAATTTTAATATTATATCACTAACACTAATAATAATAATGGAATATTGTTAGAGTCGATATATATTCTTTTATATTACTATTAGTTAACAACATGACAGGAACTTTTATTTTTTTCAAATAGTTGGCAAGTTCTCAAAACCGTAATATTCCCAAGTCATTACTCTGTAAACGAGGAATTAAAAGCATGTTATTTTAACCAGCTACAACTCATACAAATTCACTTGTAAAGAAAAACAAGTGTATGTGAGACTAAATACTTAAACAATCGTAAATGATTTTTGATCTAACTAATGATTAAACTTTATACAACGGCAAATACTTGTATTTACTTCATCTTATATTTAGTGTTTTTTGATTGCCTCCCAACGTTGTTCATATTTTCTTACGATATTAGAAGGAGAAAACGTATTTTTGTAATGAAAAGATTTTACAAATAACACCTTGGAGTTGTTCTACGTCCTTCAAATGTAGCATGATGAATTTTATAAAAAACATATATTACTTGTTTGTTATTTTTGGTCAAATATTCTAATTCATGGTATGCATCTAGGAGCCACGAAATCAAAAACAAATGACTGTTAAAAAATAAATGAACATTTGTTTAGGCAAACGACTATATTAGCAAGAGGTATAATGATAACTACTAGATTGTAAGAATGCCAACGATACAGTTTTGATCTCGATTATGTTTATTCAAAAATTATATATTTTTTCTTAACTTTTATTACATGTACTGTTTTGAGAGTTTTGTATCCAGAATAGTCCAATCACTTTTTTAGTGTTAGTTTTAGTGTTTAGTAGTTTTAGTACACCGTGCAACTGGTCTTCCTCTCGATCTTCTATTCGTCCACGGAAGTGGCAACCCATTGCCACTTCGTTCTTAACATCCTTTCGTTACTTTCGGGTTCGTTACTTTTGTGTTTTGTTTAATTTGTTCATGTAAAATTTTTTCGTGGAAACTAACGCCAATCATGGCCCTTTCCATTGCTCTCTGTGTACCTTTGAGCCTTATTATACTCTTCTTCGTCAATGTAGTTATCTCTAAAATATATGTTGTAATCGGGAGTATGCATGTGTTGTAAATTGTTCGTTTTAGGCTTGTAGGCATATTGTAATTCTTCATTATATGGCTGAGTTTTCTAAAAGTCGGGCAGCTCAAACTTATTTGACATGATATATCAGCGGTCTAGTTTTTCTTCCAAATCTAATATGTCTGTTATTTTGGTTTTATTCTTAATCTACTGGTCCCTTCCTATCGTCCAGAAATAGACCCAGCATCCTTCTTTCCCCAGCAAAAATTTTCAGTGTTTACAAAAAGCGCTATAATTTCTAACTTAATAAGCGAAATGATAAGAAATTTTTGTCAGATGTCAAGGACGTACCAACTTAAAAAACATATTTGTATCGATACGTAGGGCAAGCGAATTTTTAAGACAAAAGTTACATTGCCTTTAATCATAATAGTATATATTTTATTTTTATAATTTCCGTAATATATTTCAATGAAATTTCAAAAGTGTAAAAAAATTATGGCCCACCCGTTATTACCTGTGTTACACGTTATTACACGTTTCCTATTATCGGATTAGAGTTTACTCCAAAGTAGCAAACTCATAGGTCTTTGGGCATTTATTGTACGTGTAACTGCAATTGTAACTAATACAAAGTTATTTCCAAAGGGAAATCAATTGTGCACATATACATCTGCGATTCTTACGATTTCTTGTTATTAAATTGTGCTTTCTGTTGAAAATTGTGATATAGAAAAATGAAGAAATTAGCTGAAAATAAAAAGACTACTAGATGTATTAAATAAATTATTACGAAGGTAGACAAATATCAATACCAAGCTAATAGCAGGGTATTATTCGAACTGGCTATACATTTCGTTACTAATATTACAGGTTATACATCAGTCAAACGCAAAAAAAATCTAGAAACAATAAGAAGAAACAAATTAATGGGTATAAAATAATGATTTCAACATTTTCCTTTTGTATCAATACATTTTTACATTCTGTTAAACCAAATCACAAGATGATATATCAGGACTATACTGTATGACATGACATTAATTAGACATTTTTTTCAAAAAGTTGTGTGATCGACTGTGAAAGCTACCGTTATATGATCATTTTCAGCAAACAAAAACTATCGTATACCACTCAGTATCACGATCTTGTCCGATTCTCATTCATGGCAACTCTGGCACCCTCCTCAGATCATCATACCATCTCATCCCTGGTCTACCTATATTCCCTTTCCCCATCCATGTTTATTTATATTAGTTGTTAGTTCCCCATTTAATGTTTGTTTCCGTTATTTGTTAATGTGTTTATTTAAGTCAGAAGCGACTCTCAACACACTACGTGTTATTTAGCGACTGGACTTATAGCTTACAGTAGGCCCCGACCCACGGCCATTAACTATCGATTAACGAGAATATTAGAATTAAAAATATTAATAATGATTACATCGAAAGGCTTTTTCAAATTCTGTTCACAAATACCCTTGTCATGAATTACTTCCATTGGAATTTTAAGTTTCGAGAAAATAAATTAGTAATAATCAAGAGGGGCAGAGAAAAAATCCTCCTGTATGCCCATGTCCAGCTTCCTTAAAACTCCAAAATATTCCAAATTAAGAACACAAATTAACTTCTGATTTGATGGGTCCTTACCCTTCGAGGTACTTAAATTTAAAAAGAAAGTATACTTTTAGGATTAAAGATGCATCAACACCTAAAATTGTTTAACGATTGAACCTACACCTTAACTTGGTCTCCGAATCACGATCATTAGCTACCAGTCAGCACCCACCCTACGTCGGGCTACTAACCCTTAGTTTGTGCTGAAATCTTAAGTCTCTCGAGAAGCCTACTGTTTGACGAGTGACGAACGCAGAATACCTCTCAGAAGACATTCAGCCTTACCTAACCTCTAACTGGCGTGACTGAAGTACGATTCCTTGTCGAATCTTACACTCTTGCCTGTTGAAATGCAGTGCGCAACCCTGGTCTCTCCTCGGAGGGTGACCTATTCAAATTGTAACCGCAACAAACGATGCTGCATTTCGCCCTCCGACTCTCCAGATTACAGGAGATGCCAACAACCTGGTCGTACCTAAATTAATAATACACTTATTGGTATCACTAGTATATTGCAAAAAAAACTGTTGATTTCTTACCGTTCCAAACTACACATTAGATCTTGTTTTACACTGTACTAATTATAACAATAGAATTGATAGTTATGCAACACATAATATATAAATTTAAAAAATATATACCAACACTATATTTGTTTTTTCTTACAGAAATACCAAATGGTCATCACAACGCAGAACCTGTCAAGAAATTGAAAAAACGCCGAGAACGGAAATCCTCGAAAACTGTACCTGGTGACTCTTCCGAGAATACCGACGCTAACTACTCTGATGACGATATCAATCAAAAACGATGCATTTCACCCACTCCCGAAACGCCTAATACTGATCCCGTCGAAGCTTCATCCGAAATGGACGCATCTGCGGTAGAACAAAACCCAAATAGTCAAGAAGTTCCTGAAAGTAAATCGGACAAAGCTCCAAACGATACAGAAAACGAATCAAAGACTGCCACCAACGTCGTCCCTTGTGATAATCCGCTTAATAATGGTTGTGCCGATTCAAAGACTGAAAAAGCCGAAATTTCTGCCGACTCCCAACAAGCTCAGCCAGCTTCGTCATCTTCAAAACAATCAGTTCTCAAACCGGATGCCGAAGAATTCATACCGCGCGTTTATCAACCGTTAGCAGCCCCGTCTCATATTAAAATGCTTCCCCCGAATTTTCTACCGATACCTTTAGTGTCCATTAACGATTTCAGTGGACCGAACTTCAATACCCACGCAGCATTTATACCACCCGGATTCCCCATCAACTTCATTCCTCATCATCCTGGACAAAAAATGTATCCGCCTGTTCCAGGTTTCGTAAATTTCACACCACCCGCCGTACACGAAACAAAAATCGAAGAAATCACAGATCAAAACGAACACCAATCGCCAGTCGATGAGATGGAAAAAGAAAACGCGGCCACTCCATCTCATACGCCAGAGATGGAAGATGTGAAACCGCTAACGCACAATAAAATGTTAGATATGGCTACGGTCGTATCTAAATTGGAAGAAGCCGCTAAACAACAAGAAAAAGATAGTAATAAAGATAATTCATCTCAAACGATAACAAACGAAAACGGTTTCAGAAAACCAACCAGATTCAATAAATCGTCTCCATCCAAAAAAAGCTTTTTTAAATATAGGAATAATTCTACTAGGAATATTCCTTTGATTCAGAAACACCATAATGATTCAAGTTCTTCAGTTCCTGGTACTCCCACTCAGTATAGATATTCACCAGAACGTAATGGCACCACACAATTACCGACTAATGAATTAAATGGGAATACCGAGAAGCAAGCGAATATAGCAGCACTCAACAATATTTCAAACTCTAATACTGAAATAAATGAAAAATCTCTTCCAAGCAAAGCAAGATATTCTTACAAAAATGAGGAATCTAAAATGATCAGAAACAGTCCCGAGAGGTTTAGAAAGAATTGGAAATCAAAGGGATATCAAACCAATAATCAGAATGTTTTTGCCAGCCCCAGAAGACAGTACAATGGAAACTACAATTCACATCATCACAAATATGTCGATAATGCTAACGAAAAACGCTATACGAATGGAGACATAAATATCTCGAACAAAAATTATTCAGAGATATTAAAAAAAGAACAAAATGCATATGTGACCCATGTTGATCAAACGAGACACCAGGCTTCAGTGGAAAGTACTGACAAACAAGTTGAAATCGCTAATGAGGACGCAGAAAAGTCAAACAAACAGACCGTTAAACCGAAACCAAATCAGTGGATATCAGTGTCAAATAGAAAGAAGAAAAAAAGTAGTAAAAGTTTTGAAGAAGACGGTTTTGAAACCGATGAAGAACCGTCTCACGAATCGACTTCCAATAATGATACAGATTTATTTGAATCTTACGATGTATCACAACTTGTAGACGTGATTCCGCCATCCAAACAAACAACCAAAAATGAGGAACAGAATGAAAAAAATATTGGTGATATTTTATCAAGTATAGCACAAAACGAATCTTCTGGAGGTCAAAAAACTCCAACCGATATACTTGAAGTAAGCGAAATTGAAAAGAATATTATCATTAAAATAGAAGAAAACAAAGTTTTCGAAGAACAAGTTAGTTCAGTACACATTAATGAAGAATTAGCCAAAAATGAAACAACCCTGCCTAAAGAAGAGTTAACCAAAGAAGAAGTCGACGAAGAAAGCTTCAAGCCTAAAAAATCAAAGAAAGGAACTCAAAAACCTTTACTGAAGAAAGTCATCATCACTGATGTTGATCTTAGTACATCGGTCGAGGAAATAAAAACTCCTGTAAAGAAAACTGTTAAAAAGGTTGATGAACGTAAACCAACATCAGTAATTGCACCAACAGCTACACAAACCACAGAAGGTAATAATACGGTTGATAAAGAACTTCCAGTTGAACTTCCCGACCAAACTGAAAAGAAATCGAAAAAGAAAAAGAAAAAATCGGTAAAACAGAATCCTAATAGTACCGCCACTAGTCCAGCCGTTACGTTATCTGTGTCTGAAGACTCGTACGAGTTTCTGTTAGAAAATAGCGTGTTGAATGAAGCTCAAGAAAAAACTAATGATGAAATATCATTAGAATTAGATAAACTCATACAAAAAGGGATGTATAATTCTTTGCAAGAGAAAATTAAGTCAATCAATATTGAAAATGAAACCGATGGATTTTTCAAAGCTCTAGATTCCGTCGTATCACCCACGAAGGAGAACGCATCTGGAGGAAACGGCTTCATGAAGGCGCCAGATTTTAATCGCATATTCCAGAGCACAAGGCAGTTTCTGAAGCCAAACATGGTAAGTGTAGAGCCAGATATCTCAGATATTAGAGTAGCAGATGATGAAGCAGATAATAAAAATACTTCTTTTGATCCAGGCGCTGCCAATCCGAGCGCTGGACCTGTTTTAGACGAGATCCAACGTATCGATGAGGTCCAGGAGGCCGAAAATACGTCTATCATCAAGCCAAAAACCTCAGAAATCAGCGACGAAGATATCGAAGACGTTAAGAAGCTTTATCCCATTACACAGGCCGTGAAAGATTGGATGAGCCGAACTAGGGAAACAACACCCGAAATTGAAATTCTAAAAAGCCCTTCTACCATCAAAAGGGAGTTTGGCAACAACGCACGCTCTGCAAATGGCCTAAATAATTACATTCATGATCTGGAAGACGAAGAAGTTACTTTATTCTCCACTACTGATGATGAATATAATGAACAAGCTGATTTTCTTGAATACTGGGAAGATTTGAAAGACGACGTAGTATTGGAATCCAGTTGTGACGATACTCAGGTTGCAAAGTTGTGTTGTGAAGGACATGAGTGTAGAAAATGTCAAAAGAACAACTTTGAATATGGCGACGAAAAGATCGAAGTGTACGAAAGCAAGTATGGAGAAAACCAGGCTTTCTTGAAATTACAAGAGGGGTTGAACGAGAAAAAGATCACTCCACAACCTGCTGGTACCTTACCATATCGAGCTGTTTGTTGTTGCATTCAATAAGAATTCTCATCGTTAATAAAAAAAAACCAGTTTGACTTGCCTCAAATTGATTCGTGCTTCTGTTAATCTTTTTGGACATATTATTATGTTAATAATTATTAAACGCTTAAAAAAGAATTACAAAAACACGAATTCATCAATTTAATCGGCTGTATCTATAAAACGACTTATTTTTAAGATCATGTGATTTTTTTACAAAGATGCGTTGTTGCCAACTCGTTTTTGTAAAGTATAAAGTTTTACTTTTCTACACATATATATTATATTATATACAAATAATGTTTGAAAGAAAATTTCATTAAATGTAAAAACATACAACATTAAAATCAAGTTACATCAATGAAACTCAATTAATGGTGCAAATGGTTCAAAACTAACTCATTATCATTTACTAATACAAAGTTAAATTCCTGCTTTCAGGTCCATTTATTTTCGGCTATAAACAGGGTCCTTCAAAAATTATTATAAAACTATTTGTAAAATAGAAGGACAAACAGAAGCAATATTTTACTTTAAACTGTAAATCAACAATTGTTAGATGCTGGTTGCTTATTATTGTTATCAATTAAAATAAATTGTCATATATCTTTATTTATACAAAGCTACCAGAGAATGTTTAGGTGTACAATTTTTTTTAATTAATGTTTCAAGAAGTCTTTGTTCACAAAATAACATTACGATTAGAATTAAATATGCGTGCGCTAGTATTTGTCAGCGCGTTTAATTCGTTAAAAACCCTTTTAAATAATATTAGTCTTCGAATTGTTAATTTTAATTATATATTTTGTTCTTTTTTCTGTTTAATAGGCTAAATTGTAATGCGGGTCTTTTAAAATAAATTTGTTATGAATATTTTTACGATTAATGTATATTTATGGTTGCCTATACTATAGGAGAAGCTCAATGCAAGTGCTTTTTTGTATTAATTTTTTTATGACGAAAATAAACTATTGAAAAAGAAAATTTAGTTCTGTAATACATATGAAATTATATCGTTTCATAGAAATCATATTATATGCATTATAACAAATTTGTTTTAAAAGTAATAAGTTTTGTAGAAACGGCCATATGCTCAGTTTTAAAATATAAACCTTAGTGTAATTAAATCAAAAAAAAAAGTAAACATATTCTCAAATTTTTGAAAACGACACATATATGATTTATTAGATATTAGAAATATTTTTAGCAAATCGAAAATGTAGATTGCAATCGTTCCACAGTTTGTGTTTTATGTGCGATAATTCCAGAAAGCGATTGAACACTTTATTTATTTCAAAATACATATCTTGTCCGTCAAAATCTAATCTCACTGGTTATTTCCTTACGGCAATACTTTATATATCATCATTTGAAATAAATTTATAGTGTCGGTCTTTCGCTAGATTATCTCACGCAACAAAAACACGTATAGCGTAAATTAAAAAAAAATTAGATTTAAAAACGTTGAGACAATATCATAGCTTAAAAAGGCCTGTTTCTTAGATTAAAACATTATCGTAAAAGACAAAGTATGAAGAAATGGAATGCATGCTATTATTATTATTATTATGTTTTATCATTTTGTTTTGTTTATGGTTTCTGTTTTTTAAAGTATTGTATGTATGGGTTCTAATTTTGTTAATTCATAATACCTTCATATTATACTGCGTTGTTTAAATTGTTATTTTTGAGATTTGTGCCTTCGCGATATTTGTAAAATAAAAATATAATATACAATATCATGTATTTTCACTTTTGAACTTATTTTATCCCCAGAATAAAAAAAAATCCATGAAATAAATACAGCAAAAAACTATATGCCTATTTACTAAAACAACTTGGAAATTTTTATAAATACTATTAATAATAATAATAATAATAATATTTTTGTTTTAATTTGTAAATATAACAAGAAGGTACATGATATAAAAACAAAGTTGTTTCAATCAATACCAATCACAAATAATATGCCAAACAATGTTACTTTGAACTGCAAAGAAACTTGAGACTGCGTCAATCTTTTCAGTTTTGTAAATCAGGGGAGATTGTGGGGGATAGTGGCATTGTACTGTGCCGGAAAGTTATAGATAAATTGGACTAAAACTTAATTTATTATTTTCTACAGTGCGGTCTATTGTAAAAAAGAAATGACTAGAACAATTGCAAATAAATCCCGATCAGATCACCTTCGAGTCAACTCGGTAAGGGAGTGACAGAAAATTGTCAAAGACACCTTAAAAGAGCTCCCAACAGCTTCTGATGATTTTGAGACATGTTCGGGAAAGAAGGTCACATCTCAGACAATAAGGAATCGTCTCCATGACACAGGTGTTAGGTGCAAGGTAGGCGAGCGTAAAGAACGCTTCCGCAGTGAAATTGATAGATGAAAAATACTAGAGTTCGCACAAAAATATAAAGACAAGATCATGACAGCCCGGTCCTATGTGGAAGTTTTGCGAGGTAACCTGTTAAAAGTAAAATTAGAGTTGAAAGGGACTTTCTATTTCCAACAGGAATATGATAATAACCCTAAACACACAGCTAACATAACCAGTAAGTGGCTACTGTATAGCTCCTGTATATAGAAAGTTGTTCACATTCTAGACAGACAAATCCGTGAAGTCACAATTAAGAGCAGGGAGCATCTAAAAGATGTAATTTTTGATGCATGGAAAAGTTTACTCCCAAATATTACAAAAAAAATTGTGGAATCATTACCTAAGCTTTTGGAGGGTATAATTCATACTAATGGGATGAACACAAAATAAATAGATGCCAATACAAATTACTTGTAAATTGTAAATAGGTGTGCAAGTATTTTTTGCGGTTTCAAACGTTATTGTTGAACATATATCGGTTGATCGGCGAAATCATTACGGTGCAGGCATATATGCGTCTGTTTCTCTCACTACTACTTTGAGTCTTATGCGCATGTCCGAGAATTGAGTATGCTTTGCGACAGTTTGCATATTTTTTTATTTATCGCGACATTTACGCACAATGGGCAGAGTAGTAGAAAAAGACATAGAAGCAGACGTTTGCTGTCTTACTTACTCCGTGACACCTCCACTTACAGATATTAGCAATATAGTAGTAGTATTATATATATATATATATATATATATATATATATATATATATATATATATATATATATATATATATATATATATATATAAATATATATATATATATTGTTGAATACATTATTGATTTAATTCATATTTTCAAATAAATTGTTATACTTACAGATATATATTTTTTGCCATGATTTGTGAGAAACCCCTAAGAATTAGGGAGAGCAAAAACTTTTTTGCCTAGGGTATATGAACAATTTGTTAACCCATACTTAATATATTTATTTGTGAGCATTATAAGGTATTTTTCCTACTAAACTAAGCAGTATCCGGGTAGTTCTATTAAAAATACCACCTCGTTCCCCACGTCGTTTTAGGCAATTTTCCAAATCTGAAAACTACTATTGGTATAAAGGAAGCAATTTTAAGTGTTCGTAAAATAGAGTATTGTTGCCCAACACAACAGTTTTTAATATACACTAATACTTATACACTAATAACATCTCTCTTACATTGTCCTGCTATCGTGTCTTTAGTCTATCTCTCTTTATGTTGCCCCCTATTAGTCCCTCCATGATTCTCCTTGGTAACATTCTCGCCATGTGAGAGTTGCTGAATTATCTGACTCGCTGAATCTCACATCCAGATCTTTATAAAATTGCTCGAGTTCGAAGTTATATCTGATCCTCCAATTTATATTCTCATTCAAACCACAGAAAATTATTTTGAGTCTAATCTTTTGTGCGTGATGGTTTTGTTGTAGCTACAGATAGGTCTTTTTAAGGATGACTGTTAATCGATACATGCTTACAATGGGGATGCGTACTTGTCGTTTTTATTAGGTACTTCTTAAAGTGCATTAGACGACACATTGCTTAAAATTGCATGGGACTTAGTATGGAGCTTTAGTGATGAGTGCTTAGCTTGCTTTAATGATGAGTGTAGATTGTTGATATGGTCATGATGGCCATAGAACTGGGAGGGGCATTTCCGTGGTGAATTGGGAAATTTAACTTTCGCAGTAGAACAGCATAACTCTACTACACCAAGGAAACTTGGGAAGCAGGTCCCCCTAGTAATTATTGTAACGATACGACCAAAAGGAATGAAAGGATTTTTTTATTAACATATATATAATATAGAAATAGATATACATATCTCCCTAATATTAACTGGGATGGCTTAATTAGAATTGCTCTAACTGGGCGGCTAGTTGGGTACATGAGTTTGAGCAGCATGGTGGTGGCTTTCAAGCATTGGAGCTTTAACTACCTGGAAATAAAAGTAACCCTGAATACTCCGAATCCATCAAACTATTCTCTATTTACTATCTGTTACTTTAGATTTATGAGATCGATACAAATCACATTTTAATACTAGACTGTTCACACTCTTAACGAGAGATACTTATTATAACCTCAGTTATAATACATGATAGCAATCAACATGTATTCAAATAGAGATGTTCTACATAACTTCTACAATGATAATATTATCGGCCAATAATCAAATATCAAACTGGGTACTGTTCCTGACACTGAGGGGAGAGCGCGCAACAGTGCCAGCTTCGGGTATGAACGGAGTAGCAAGGGAGAGCGCGCGAGATACCCATCCAAAGAGCTAACCAAAACATAATGGATATCCAACCACACCCTACGGTGTAACCTCTAGTACTGAGTTGTGCAATGGGTACAAAGGGAGAGCGCGCGATGTACCCGCTCCAGATACTAGAAAAGCAAAACAGCATTTACCCACTTCATGGTATTGAAGGGAGAGCGTGCGACAATACCATGGATATCTTTCCCAATTAAATTTTAAATCATATGAATATGCTGATGCCAGTACTCAAACAAAGTTTGGATATTCACTTAAATAGAAATCATTTAATATTGATTAAAACATTAATCAAGAAGCATTGTTTCAAATATTATATTAAATGAACACTAACAGATTTAATTTAATTGTACTTGAATATTTGATAATAAGCAGAACAACATTCTGTGAGAAAGAGAAACAGAAGTACCAAGAAAAAGGCGATAAAACTATCGTTTTGCCTGAGATGGGACAAAAGACCGGAAGATGTAAATTAAGCAAACATATTTCTTACATAAACAAACGACAGGCCTATCGTTTTATTTGAGATGAAACCGATGTCTTAAAAATATATACTAAACAAAAATATTTCTTACAGTATCATCAGAGGATCTTAAATACAGCCAGCATGTACCACATACAGCATCATGTAACCGAGATATTCCAGCTTGTCGTTAGGCCGTATCACTCAAATATCATCATTTAGCAAGATAACGCCAGTTTTTAGAGGAGGCTGCGATAGCGACACTTAAGTGGCCGGCGAAATCACCAGATTAATCGCCGATAGAACATGTTGAGCTAGCATTGGTCAGCATTTTGAACTATTTATCCCGGCGACCAGAAGCTTTAAAGGAACATGAAGCATTTTAACAACAAACATTATAATATAACAATAAACATTATTCATTTTTTGTATCTAATGTAAATAAAATTTCTTAACTTTTTTATCAAGAAATAATAGTGTCATAGGGTATCCGAAAATTAATGTAATAAAACACATTTCTTATAAGGTTGCATTTTTTTGTACTTCAGTATATTGCAATTCATAGAAAAAAAAAAGGCAAATATTTTCAATTTCAGATTTTCGTCTAGTCAATTTTTGACGTTTATCTATTTAAGTTTTGAGGTTATATCTCCAATAATATTCACAACAAAAACAATAGTAAAATAAGTAATTCTAATAAAATATGAGTAATGTAAAATTTTACAGTGTTATTTTCTTTTACGTGTGTTTTACTATTTTGGAAGGTATGTGCTCTCAAAATGTTACTATATAGATTAAAAACCAAAGTTTTCCCATTACAATGAATCATCATAGTTTAACATAAAACATTTCTCCTTTTAGGTAATGGCGATAGAATTAAAGATACCATGTTTGAAGATATTTACAGTTCATTAGCTTGTTATCGTCGGATGAATGCTACACATCAAATTGGTTGTTCTTGTAGGTCAACATTTTACTACCAGGTTTAGTTAAACATCATATATTACTATTTATTTTAGCAAAGAGAGGTGGGTCAACTGGTATTGTTCATTACTGCGAAAAAAAAGAAGATTTAAGCTTTATTTTAAAATCTGGCACTGCTGGTCCTTACATTCCTGTAATTTCAACTGCATTATTCAATTTAGAAACAGTTGAGGAATTAAAAAGAAGTGAAAAAGTGTCTGGTTTGTTAGTATATACTAATGAACTTGTAAACTATTTTTCACATGACGAAAAATGTCCAAACAGTAGGTTTAGTGTCGATGGAACTTGTAAAAAAGAATGGAATCCCTGGGGTAAGCTCGAATATTCCTTTCATAAATATTAAAATTTAAATACTAGCATAGTAATGTATTTCAGGGACTGGGCTACTTTATGCTGATATTCCTTTTCCAATATTTTATGTAGAAAATATAAATGATACTAAAAGTATTAAAGAGTGTTTTAATAAATTTAACAATTTTTCATATGACACCCAGAAAGATAGATCATTGTGCTCCTTGGAACTAGATTCTTTCATGTATGCGACCACCAGCACACCTACTTGTAAACGGTATATATAATCATTTATTAACAGAATTTGTTCTAAACCAATTCTGAATGAATTAATACTAAAATTAATTTTAGTCGTTCCAACATTGTAACAAACCTAAACCCTGTAAGATTATGTGATCCATTGGGTGATCACAATGTCTGGGCATCTTTGTTTCCATTGGTGGAAGGTCCAGAAGGTCAAACCAAGCCAGTTAGAGATTTTGAATATATTGTTATTGCTGCAAGATTAGATACTACTTCACTTTTTGACAAAACCACAGGTGCAGAAAGCCCTGTTACTGGTATAGTTACATTGATGAGTGTAGCAAAATTATTGAAAGAAATGTTTGGAGTTTGGGATCATAAAGGTAATAAACACAATAATGGTAGAAGGAAACACACTAAAGTGACATTATTTCAGTGAAAAAAAATGTTTTGTATATTCTATTTAATGGTGAAACATATGATTATATTGGATCTCAAAGATTACTTTATGATATGGAAAAAGGCAAGTTTCCAGTGGATTTACCAAAGGAAAATTCATATTTACCAATTATATATCCTGAAGATATAAGCCTATTTATCGAAATATCACAGCTCTCCCTTGGAGGACAAATATATGCCCATTATTTAAATGACAACAAAAAGGTGAGCAAGTTACACAAAAATGTAGTTTTCAACAATTTCATTTTTTACAGGTCACAAATTTCATTGATAAATTGAAAAATAACACAAACAATACTGTATATAATGCTTCAAATAGTTTACCTCCCTCATCACTTCACACATTCATCAGAGGAAATACTTCCATTCAAGGGATGGTCCTAACAAACCATGAAAGTGAATATGTGAATCACTATTATAATTCATTTTATGATACAGCTGCAAATATTCAATATGAATACCAAAATGGTAGTGATATACTTATCGACACATTACAAAAATATATTGGAGGTATTGTTACAATGATCTCTAAAAGTGTTTATGAGGAAATCACAGACAGCAAATATTCTGGTTCAGCAACAGCAGATTTGTCACTAGTGAGTTTTATTATATTCATTATATCTGTACTATATTCAATACTGGATGGTTTGGCATCTCCTCGGAGATCGAAATGCTTGTTTCGATTAGCAATTAGTGTGTGTGTAAATGCCATATTACCTGATAAACAATGTTTTAACATTGATTGAGTTGTTTTAGATTGATGAATTGTTCCATTGTTATTTAGAAGATCCAAATTGTAAGGTTCATAGAGCTATTCAAAAAGCAGTAAGTTTTTATTTGGAGTTTTGAAAATTGAAATTTAGACCTATTTTCGCAATATCTATATCTTTTTCAGAAATTACCAAAGAATCCACTTAGTCTTTATATCGGTGTTGACACTGTAGATACCTTTATTTCTGATCTAACATCATTAACGCTCGCCTGGTTGACAGGTGACGTTGTTGGCAAGGCGGATCCGAACTGTACCAATTTAAATAAAAACCATGTAAGTATATTATATTAATTAGTCTTTGTAGTTAATATAATATTTCTTTATTAAAGGTCTATAAGTATTTCAACATGTCATCTAGTATGAATGATTTAGATAATTTGGAGTGCTATAGAGCAACTATAAACCGCACTGAAGCTGTATCTCCTGCTTTTATCATACCAGGTAAGAAGAAAACCTAGATATATTTCATATAGGGTGAGCCAATAACTTTTTAAACCAACCAGTATTACAGAAATAGTGATTTGTATCTCATTGTTTAATGTCTTTTCTATCTCTAATTTAATAAGTTTACTTTCGAGCACTGATGAATGAAAGAAGTAGTTACAGTATGTAAAAAAAAAAAATTCAACAAGAAGTTTTTTACTAAACTTGAAGAGATTTACCACTAAACACCAAAGCTTATCATCATCAGGATTAAATCATCTCCTGATGATGCTAACATGGTTAGCGAAACGTGCGTCGAGCAGTTCAAAAAAGCGTTTTGGTGTTTAGTGGTAAATCTCTTCAAGTTTAGTGTTTCACACCAAAGGTTCCAACAGAAGAATTGAAGAAGTTTTTTGTTTATAACTTATTTATTAATGAACGGAGATAGACTAGTTTTTTTTAATTAATTAACAGTAAATATTCCTACAAAAATTCCCAGTGTGAGATTTTTAAATATTTCAATTTTCAACAAAAAGTTAATTTTTTAATTTAAAAATATTAACCCAATAAATATTTGAATCAAAAAGTTACAAGTTTTAAATGTTCTTGCATTTAAATAGTCTTATCTTCTCACCCTTATAGTTGAAATAATGATTAAAGATAAATACCATTGACTTCCTAGTCAAATTGCATTTGATGCCTGGCTAAAACAATGTACAGGAAAAGAATAACTTGCTTTTATCAGTGCAAAAAACAATTTGTAAACTTTGGGTAAATGGTTTAACTTATAGGAAAATTGCCATTATATTAAAGTTGAATGTTTTAATGGTGTACCACGTCATCAAAAGAAAAAAATCAGAGGGCCACTGTGGAAAATGAAAAACGTTCTGGTCGCTTGAGGAAGTTAACCCACCGAGTTTGACGAAATATCATCAATCAAGTAAAAGGACATTGTTTATAATTGCAGAATATTTAGCTACATACCTGGCGACAACTTTTGGTAAGGTTGTTTGTGCCCAAATTATAAAAAATGGTTTTCATAAAAATTCAAGGAGAGGGAAATCAATAAGAAATAAACCCTTTATTAGTGAAATAAACAGGATAAAACGTTTGTCATTCGTCCAAATTTACATCCAAAAAATTGAGGACTTTTCTTCTTTCTGTGATGCTATAGCCCGTTAGTGAGCCTTGATGTTCTTCAACCTTCGGCTCCAACTGGATCAATCTCCAGTAGCCCATTGCAGGTGTTTGGTGTGCAGTAGTTTTTCAGCACCTCTTCTTACATTGTCCTGCTATCGTGTCTTTGGTCTGCCTCTTTTTCTGCCACCCCCTATTCGCAGCCCCATTATTTTCCTTATTATTCGATTTTCTGACATTCTCGCCACATGTCCCGTCAATCTGAATCGCCGTACAATTTGGATCCATTTAGATCCTTGTACAATTGCTTGAGTTCAAAGTTATACCTGATCCTCCAGATTGCATTGTCATATACAGCACCAAAAATTCATCTGAGAACTCTTCTTTCAAATTGCAAGCATCTTTTCTATCTTTGTCAGGGTCACCATCAGTGTTTCATAGATCCCAACTTTCATGTTCCTTTGAATAAGTTTAGATCTTAGGACAGAATGCAGGGAATAAGTAACTTTATCACCCTTCATGATATGATTACGGATATATACTGTGATGTTGTTTGCATCAAGTTGGCTTGCTTCGTGATTTCTGCTTTGTGATTTCTGGACCGGGTCTTTCCACTTTCACCTTTTTGATACTTTCGAATCTCTTTGTTATATCATGAATCATAAAATTCTAATCTTAGGTGATTTTAATTTGCATTATCAAAGCCCTGTTAACTATCAATTATCTAAACATTTTTGATATTCACCAATACAATCACATATTTAATATACAAAACAATATACTTGACTTAGTTATTGCAAATTTGGAGTGTAATGTTATTAAAGAGCTTATTCCGTTAGTTCTCTAAGACCCTTATCATCCAGCTCTATCGATTAAATCTCACTTGCCTGCTCTGGATACACGGTTTAATTTACCAGCATCCAATTCTAACCAAAGATATAATTTCTACAAAGCCGACTACAATCACCTATAAAATCTAATTCAAAATTCAAAATAAATGTCAGGTTGACACAATATACACGGATTTCTCGAAAGCATTCGACAAACTTGACCATGGACTTATACTCCAAAAGATGAGCAGATTAGGCTTTGATGGCAGTGCAATTTCGTTCTTTAAATCTTACCTTGCAAACGGGACACAACATATTGAGTTTAATGGTCATAGTTCTCATATCTTCATTGCAACTAATGGTGTACTTCAAAACAGCATCCTTACCCCTTTGATTTTTTCCGTCTTCGTCAACGATGTTACTTCTACACTCTTTTATTTGCGGATGACCTTAAACTCTTTGTCCTAGTTCTATCGTCGCATGAATGATTTCTATTACAGGGTGACCTGCATCTCTTGGCCGATTGGTATGTTTGTAACAGGTTTCAACTAGAAGCAAAATGCAAAAAAATCATCTTTTCTCTCAGGCATAATGTAATTAACTATATATATATATATATATATATATATATATATATATATATATATATATATATATATATATATATATATATATATATATATATATATGTATATATATATATATATATATTTTGCGCTTTGGAAGATTGTATAATAATATAATAATGTATATATATATATATATATATATATATATATATATATATATATATATATATATATATATATATATATATATATATATACATATATATATACATATATATATATATATATATATATATATATATATATATATATATATATATATATATATATACATATATATATATATATTGCGCTTTGGAAGATTGTGCAGTTGTAAAAGACCTGGGAGTGTATATCGATAGAAAAGTGTCATTCAACCATCATGTTGATCACGTCATGCAGTCAGCAACTGCAATGCTTGGCCACTTAATTAGATCAACAAAAGCTTTTGATAATATCAACTGTTTTCTAACTCTGTATAATGCCTTAGTAAGATCTAGACTTATGTATGCTTCCCCTGTTTAGTCGCCAATATATACTAAACATATCAAAATATATACTCTGAGCAGGTTCAGCGGCGTTTTCTAAAGTATTTGTCTTTTAGCTGGTTGGTGCCTACCCTTGCAGAGGCTAAAGCGACACTCTGTTATTGGAAAGAGTCTCCTGTTAGTCCCTGGAGGATAGTAGAGTGTATGCTGCTCAGCTTTTCTTGCTGAAGCTCGGCCGTGGCTTAATTGATTGTGGTCAACTCCTCAGTGAGATTCAATTTTATGTCCCCCAAAATTACAGCGGAGTTTGCGTACTTTCACCATACCTACCCTTAGCACAAACTTTTTTTTTCGCCAACAGCTTTTTCGTGCATGTCGAGATCATAACAGATATGTCATTGGTGGAAACGTTTCTGGGTTCTTGATGGATATTTTTCAGTTCTGCTTACTCAGTATAAATCAGCTTTTGAGAGGGCGCTGAAAGCTCATGCGGTGCTTTGGAAATAATTTTTATGGAAATATTTTTGTACCATTATTAGGTAAGTTCAAATTATTCTGGTTATATCTACTTGTGTTTTGAATTGTCTTTTAATTGGGCAGTAGCCTGTTAGACAATAATTCATCATTCATTCAATTTATTTCAATTTATGTTATGTTCAAATATTTATTTGGGTTATTTTTTTATTAAAAAATAAATTGTTTCTTGAAAATCGAAATATTTAAAAATGTTACACTGGGAATTTTTATGAAAATAGTTTGTTAAATAATGAAAAAATACTAGTCTAGTTCCGCTCATTAATAAATAAGTTATTGGCAAAAAACTTCTTTTTCAAATCTTTTGCATTTACAAAATTAACATTTGTTCTATTGTATCCACCGTAGATGCGTTGCCACTTTGACCCTTATTATTTATTTTTTTTAAGTAATATTGTTTTTTTTAGATTATGATTGGTCATCTAACAAGTATAGCTCCTGGTCTGAATCATCATGGCACAGTTTGGGTGTACGCATGTTCCTAAAACCATCAGCCGCTCACGAGAACACGACAATCGCCATTGGTTCAATGATGATGGTTCTGTCATTTATTTTAGTCTATTTTATTAAATCCAGCTCAAATGTGCTGTTTCCTCCTGCTATATTAAATGATCCTCCTGCTAATTGTTAAAAATCAACAGCCATTCCCAGTTTGTTAATTCTCATCTGTTTTCTTATAATTTTTACTTGCATTTCTTAACATTTGCTAAACTTGTTTGGACTTTTAGAGTCTAAAGATAACAAATGCAAGGATGTGCTTTCATTTTAATTAATAATGATTATGAAATTGAAAAAAATGTATTTCTTAATATAATTTATATAATTCTGCAGTTAGTTATGACTGATTAGATAATTTTTAATTTATTCTTTGTTTTAATGTACATTCATATAACTGTTTTGTTCTCATGTTTTCTTCAATTTTGTTGAGTATTTGTTTATTGAAATATAATATTTTAATTGATAAATTAAATATGGAATGAAAATATACAACAAAAATGTTCAAATTTTTTCTTACAACACATTGATGCATAATAAATACCTTGTTAAAAATCCGAACAAGGATTAGGCTTTGCTAAATGAAAATAAATATGAAATATTCTACAAACATAAATAACAATTAAAAAATATTTATATTATTAATTAAAGGTGTCCAGTTATTTTTGATTTAAGGTCCACCAGGTTCAGGTACATTATAGCTATCATCCACATTACATTCTTCTTCCCAGTTGTCGGGTGTTACTTCTAACGTCAAGTTTTTCAATTTTTCTAATGAACAAAAAAAATCACAGCCAGGTATGATTAATTTAAATGGTGGCACCACTGTTGAGTTACGTAAATATACCTGAAAGTTGTAAAAAGTACTGAAAGGCTATGAGGATAGCAAAGGTCATGATGATGACATGAAAATAATATGACTGGATAAAAATTCAGGATAATCATCATACAAGAGTGCTGCTATGATCCTAAAAGCAAAAAACGAATAATCGTGAGGAATTTATTGGATAGGTATGAGTTAACTTAAAGACCTTTGCCAGGATCCTTTCACCATTTATAATATGAAATATTTTATTTTGAATATAGTAAAACTGAATTCCACAGAAGACAAAATGAAATGCGAAAATTATGCTTTGCATTCATTGCTTTGCACAACTTATAAAACTGTAACAAACATAGAAAGCCAAAGATTGGTACCATATATCCAAGATGGAATGAGTGATTGTCAGACAAAGTCTAGAAGGCGACGCTCAACAATAGATCAGTTGTTCATAGTAGAAGAAAACAACACAATTTGATGCTCCTTTATTACAGATGTTCACACAGGCGAACAACCATGTACAAATAGCAGAAGTATGGGAGTCCATGGAGAAAATGGGAACACCAACTAAGGTTGTTAGATTAACCCGGATGACGATGAATTCTACAGTAGAATCAGGGATCGGAGGTTTTCAAGAATCGAATCGATGAATTAGCAACAATTCTGTATAACATAGTATTGAATAAATTCATCAGCGAAATAGACATAGATGCAAATTGCACAGTGATAAATACAGAAAAACCAATTGTAGGGTATACAGATGACCTAAACATATCAACACCATTGACAAGATCATTAAATAAGGTTTAAAACCATAGAGTTAAAACAAACATGATGGAAAAGAGAAGTAATCAAGGGGGAAGTAAACCAGGCGAAAATAACATCATCGGACATATCAGAAATCGTATTATGAAACAAAACTGCTTGCTCCTTGCAGTTTAGCCAAAGATTTA
This sequence comes from Cosmopolites sordidus, assembly GCA_031761425.1. Lineage (NCBI taxonomy): Eukaryota > Metazoa > Arthropoda > Insecta > Coleoptera > Curculionidae > Cosmopolites > Cosmopolites sordidus. The sequence continues at coordinate 895,903 of JARFXV010000082.1, read as the reverse complement.
AATTTATACAAAAAATACGCAAATTAAGATCTATAAAACACTAATTCGGACATTAGCCATTTATGGCTGCGATACGTAGACTCTCAGGTATAACCTCAAACTAATGTAATTATACAAGGAACTGAACATTGTAGACTGTGAAGGGTTCAGTGACTTAAATGCGCGGGAAATGTGGCGAGAATTCCAGAAGGACAAATACCAAAAAAACATAAAGGGGTGAACAAAGTGTAAAAGAAATAAATATAGACCAAAGGCACGAGAGCAGGACACGGTAAGAATAGATGCTCAACAACTGCTGCAGCACCAAAACTGGCAAGGGACTGTTGGAGAACAATCCCATCATGTGAGGGAAAGATTGAAAGTCAAACTTCACTGATGGGCTGTAGCACTACAAGGAGAAGAAGATGAAGAAAACTGAATTCCAGTTAGTGTTTTCGTTTGGCTAGAAATCAAAACTATAAGCAAATGTATTGTCATGGTTTTATTTTTCTTTATGTTTAAAATATTCTTTTCATCAGCATTAAAGTCATCTCATCCTTAATATTACAGCAGATCATATATTTTGATGAACGTACGACATTCTTGATAATTTCATCATAAATCATAGGTACTTTATTTTCCAAATAAAGAAAACTATCATAAAAATGTTATGCGCATAGATAATTTGAACTACTTCCAATGAGTATTAAGGAGAAAATTGAAATCGATGATGAAATATATTAAGAACTAAACTTGTTTTTAAAGAAACCTCTGTAGATAATTAAATAATCATTTTGAAGATTATAATAAGAAGACTACACCGGAAAGAAATCTGTAGAAAATAGTTTTAATGATATATGGATGGTGATAACAGTGCGGAAGAGAAGAGATGAACTGAACTTCAACACAAAAAGAATTCTTCAAAGAAAGTAAAAAATCATTTCGCTGATTTTCTTTATGTATTTTTACCTCTACTCCATATATTCCACTAGAATCTTTATATAGTTCCAATAAAATTGTAATAGAGTAATCTGGTAATTGCGATTCCCATATTTTTAATGTTCTCATAAGATTAACTATCGTGGAATCGTGACCTCCATAGAGAAAGGCTTTTCGGACGCTTGGTGAAATAGTTCCATTTACTTTTGTTTCCCAATCATTTAGAATCTTCTTGAATAATACTCCTAAAATCCAAGAGTTTTGGTAAATCTGTTGGATGGACAATTGCATTGCAGCTAACCTCCTTTCAATCGATTCATTTTATCATTCCAAGCATTTAAAATATAACTGAAAATTGTTGGTTCAAGCATTTTATCTGGATAATAATCTTTAGTCCATTCAGGTAGAGTTAAATTGAAACTTTCCTGCAAAATATATAAATGAATTTTTTGAGGCATTACAGTTCATGAATAAATTTAATTATAATAATTTAATTAAAATAACAATATAATGAACTGTGATTTAGTCACAATTTACTTAAACTTACCTCAGCTTTTAAAGTACTGAACAGATCTTGTACATCATCAAAATCTCTTATAATTTTGCCGGTAAATTTGGTCAAATCATCAAATAATTGCTGAGATTCCTTCAATTTAGTTTGTATTTCTTTCGAAGCCACTACCTTGTCCCTTTCAATGTGATATGCGGCACAGGGTTTCCGAACTAGAAGTAACTACAAACTATTGAGTGATATCTCTCAAATTTCATCATTAGTTTTTACCATGTCTTGATTTAAAGGCTCGGAATGTACAGGAATCGGTTGCCATTCTAATGGGCCCCAGGTTTGTATGGATTTGGGAGGCCAAAGACCAGCATTTACCAAATCCATACTGGCTTTGGTGCGGTCAACATCGGTTGATTGAGTATAATATTCGTCCGGCCAATAGTAATCCCCAAAGAATTTGTTATATCGTTGTCGGAAATATTTGCCAATTTCGTATAGTTCTTGTTTACCTTCCTAAAATTGCAAAATTATCATGAACTGTTGAAAACTAATATCAACATTTCATCAATAAGTTCGTGCGTTCCATATTTCAGCATAAATATTGCAATAACTAGATATGATGAAATATCAACATAAAAACTTTTGACTCTGACTTGGGACGTATCAGTAAGTTTTCCATCCTTAAACTCAAGATATATATTTTTCAGATTATTTGCGCAAGAAAAGTATTCCGTAGCAATTAGTTTCGTCAAATCGATTTTTCTGGGCAGTTCTTAACATGAAGAACAACAAATTCGAACAAGTTTCGTTTCAGACTTGAGCCCAGAGCGACGAAAACTTGTACAAAACCTTAACACGCCTATGAATAACAGGTGTCCTTTGTCAAGAGTCCAGGTTTTCAGATATAAGGCGTTTTCAGAAGGCCGAGATTCGATTGAAAATGAACCTCTCAGTTGATGTCTTCAACTGAAAGAAGCAATGAATATATCCACAAAATCCGGAATCTTGTGGATTCTGACCGTCGGTTGACAGATTAGATTCTCACCAGAAGAATATTGTTAGCTTTAAAGTTTTTGGCACGTAAAAACAGCGCTGTGTCTCCGCAACCCTCTTATTTATCAGACTTGAATCCTTGTGATTTTTCCTTTTCCCAAAGTTGAAAATTCACCTTAAAGAAATCTGAATTCCAGCAGTACTATGCAGAGTAGACAAACCATCTCAAGCGCTGTGCGGATTCTCAAGGTAGCTATTTTGAAGGAGGTAATGTAGAAATCTACTTTCAGTTGAATAAAAAATCAGATTCTATTACTTTATTTACACACTTCGAATGGTGAATAATGTCAATCTTGCAGTATATTTAAAAAATGGCGAAGTATTGTATAGAGAATAAATTCTGCTACCATAAATATAGTGGAACACGTATGACAATGGACAATAAAATCATAAACTTAATACAAAAATGAAATAGCCTAAAAAAATTAAACTGTACAAAAGTAAAACTAGATCCAAATGATAATTTACACTCTGCTGGGAGCTTTATGCCTACACACAAATTGTCTATAAATAATACATTTAAATGTGAATTTTGAATGAATATCATTTAAAATAAATAGTATTACCATGAAGCTCGTAAACGATCATAAAATATAAAATATATTTTTAAGGTTTAGAATTCTTGTTTTATTCATTAGAAATTTACTTTTATTAAACTTAAAGAGATTTACCACTAAACACCAAGTCACTTGTTTCAGTCAGTTGTTAGTCAATTTCTAGATATGCGTTTTGCTAAGCATGTTAGCATCATCAGATGATTCAATCAGATTCTAAAACTAAGCTATGTTCTATTTATATGACAACATCTTACATTTTCTATTTGAATGCTTTCATATGTATCCAAAACCGTAATATTATTCATACTATTAACAAGTCTTATTGATATTAATATTGTGGTTTTCTAAAATTTTGCCTAGCCGTCGTGTCAAACTGTATTTCCATGAATTTGTTTTTGTTTTGTTCCTTTTGAAAAGTTAACTTGTTTTCTAATTATTCTAATTATAATATTCTTATTATACCTATTCATTTTGGCTACCTGCCTAATCAATATTATATCTTGGTTATACCTTTGTTTAGAGGAAAATTAACCAATCTATCTACTTTTATTAATAAAAATATGGTTGCAGTAATATAAAATAATTTGTGTAGCTATTACGCACACAAATCATTTGTTTGTGTTTACATATACGAAAATAACACGATGATATACATTATTATTGAATAATAAAAGGAATAATATATCAGTTTAAGTAGGTTTAATTACAACGATTAAAATAAACGTTATAAAAATTTGCATAAGACTAGAAAACAAGTTCATGTCGGTGAAGATTAAAGTTAAGTTTATTTATTCCTATTCAGAGTTTGAGATGTACGAATTATGTTTACTTACGTTAGTCAGCTGACCCCATCCAACAGGATATAAAGTATCGTTTATGTAAGGGTCATTGGGGTACGTATCAGCAGGAGTTCTTGCACCATGTCTCATGATCTAAACAAACATACATTAATGATCCAGCTTGATAAGAGAAAAAAATAATAGATTGTAATACGGCGAATATGAAATAAAATGTTCTATGGGCTCCTAAGGGAGTTCATCAGAGAACACGTAGTAGTCTTTTTTGTGTTGAAATATTTCCAATATTATAATATAAGTTATTTCCAGAATTTATTTGACAGCTAATTTTGTATTTATTTGCCATCTTTTGGAATTTGAAAAAAATAGGGTTATAAAGAATAGCAATAGTTTTTTTCTATGTCAATAGAATTCTCGACCCCAATATTTTACCGACTGCAGAACCAATTCGGATTAAATTTTTTTTTCCGCCGTATATTTATTTTAAAGCGTTATCTTTCAGCTTAAAAACGAAGTACACTATACAAGCCTACCATAAATATAACCTGAGAAATTAATTGTTGACGCGATATTGCTCGAAAAGCAACAGACAGTACCTTCTTTTTAACAATAGTTTCGATTGACTCTTGACGCGGTTGGCTCTTGGCGAAACATAGTAACAATGATAATGATTAAACAGTTATATATAAACTGAGTTTATACATAACTCTTTTTGAGAATGGTCACGAGGTCGAAACATGTCAGAGAATATCTTGAATATATTGTGAAACAAATACCAAGTGTTGTACCAATCATTATCATTATCTTCTTTTTGTCATACTAAAAAAAAACTACTGCCAAAGCTCAGGACCTAATTTGAGCGACTTTGGGAGATAATACTGTTTCATACAATATTTGTCAGAAGTGGTGCCAACAATTGCGAACTGGAAATGGTGACTTAAATAATGCAAGACGTCCGGGACAGTCGAAAAAAGTGGAAGGTAAAGAATTGAAAGCACTGCTGGAAGAAAATCCTTGTTCTACATTGCTGGAGCTCAGATAAGAACTCGGAGTAACACCGCAAGTCATTTCTAAACGTTTACACAAGCTGGGGAAAATTCATATAAACAGTTGTTGGAGCCCTTATGAACTCATAGCTAAGAACAAGTGTTGTTGCACTTCATATTCAATAAAAAGAACTTCCTTTATAAGATTGTGACGACCTCTGATGCAAAGTGGATCTTCTATGATAATCGAAAGAGGTAAAAATTGTAGATTAATCTTGGTGAGCCACCAAGTAGTACAACAAAACCAAAAATCGGCGCCAACAAGGTCTTGCTGAATATATGATAAATCAGCTGTCCATCATACATTCTGAGTCCCTCCAATCTAGTCAAACGGTCACGGCTCACTTTTATCAGCAGCAACTAATTCGTGTTAATGACGCTATGGAGAAAAAAGGCCTTCTACTGGCAAGGAAAGAAGGGAAGTTATTTTGCTTCAGAACAACTCACGGCTATATACCGCAAAAAGAACTATCGAAACAAGAACCGAGTTGCGACAGGAGATTTTATCACACCCGGCGTATTTTCCAAACTTGGCGCCTGCAAATTTTCATCTCTTCCAATCCCTGCAACATCACCACATCACACCAATCACTACCAACTTCACATTTCTTAAGGAAGTCGAAAAAAGCATCAATGACTATATCACATCAAAACCACCAAATTTTTTTGATCTGGTATTCGACAGGTTCCTGAAAGGTGACGAAAGTGTATAGAAAATGAGGGAGATTACTTTAATGATTAAGTTGGTATTACTTTTTTCATCTAAAAATTAAGCTGAAGACCTAATATTTAACAAATTTGCAATTTTCAAATTTAATTTTTAAAAACTGCCACGAAGTTTAATTCAAAATTTACAAATAAAAATATTTGCTTAGAAATTATGGTACATAAAATACAAAAAAAGGTACTTACAATATGAACCATTTTCAATTCTTTATCTTCACTTCGAATTGTGAAGCCAACGACCATACCAATCATGACCAACAGTGTCACCGTTACCACAGCCATGACGATCAAGGTATTTCTGTTTCCCCTACGTCTCTGGTATGTAAAAAAAAATAGCTTTGGTAATTTACCTTTAATTTAATTGGTATTAGATATATACTAATATACGAGGTTAACTAAAGAATTAAACGTATGTAACGATATATTAATCAACTTGCCTTATTACTGATTCAGTTAGGGACAACTATGGATCATTAAAATACATATTTACTTAAAAAGCAAATAATTATTCTCGCATTTAGCGGCTCTTTTTCAGCGAATTGCAAATTAAAGATCGAAAATTTTTGTAAGACTGTATGTTCTTAAAAGCTAAACATGTTCAGACATCACCTACAATTTCCTATCTCATAACATAATATTTGTGGCACAATAATTTTTGGGTGCATATGATGTAATTTGATAGGCTGAAAACAAATCTATAAAGACAATATTTTTATCACCGATTGATTTTCTGTAATATGGAAATTTATATTTTGCAATATGAAATATTTTCATCTATTCACGGCTTGCACTGCACTGGACAGTGACAAGCATAACTAAGACCTGTTTATTAAATCTGCGATCATTATTTTGGAATTAAAGTTCGAGACAAAGACAAAGTATATCACATATTCCTATTTTTGCCTCGCTAATATAGTAGATGATAATGTCACCGATTGAACAAAGAAATGGCGCATTAAATTAAATGAGGCGAAGTCGACCCATGTCAATTTCACCAACAGGAAATATAACTATATACCAGTAACAGTCAACCAAAAAAGAATCCCACATGCCAACAAAGCAAAGTATCTGGGCATGACTCTGGATGCCAAGCTAAGATGGAAAACGCATGTGAAGAAGAAACGTGAGCAACTGGGTCTCAAATTCAGAAACATGTATTGGCTGCTAGGGCGTCACTTTGTGTTTTGAATACACAATAAACTGCTTCTTTATAAGCCTGTATAGACTTATGGCATGCAACTTTGGGGATGCACCAAGAAATCTAATATTCAGACGTTCCAAAATAAAGTACTTCGCAGTATTGCCAATGCCCCGTGGTACATCCGAAATGGAGACATTCATCGAGACCTGAAAGTGCCTATGGTCGAAGATGAGATCAAGGGATTTGCAAGCCAACACCAGAAGAAGCTGGAAAACCATGAAAATGTCGAAATGATCTCGTTACTCGACAACAACGGACTTATTCGGCGGCTGAATGATTTGTATATTGTGGAGAACGTCTAAGATAAACATCGGATCGAATTTTAGATTTACTAGTAATATATATATATATATATATATATATATATATATATATATATATATATATATATATATATATATATATATATATATATATATATATATATATATATATATATATATTATTAGTATTCTATATTATATCGATATTATTATCGATGTATGTCAGATCAAAGACTAAAGATACTGTGCACTATCATAATTTACGATCAGCTTTATGATCCATCAAACATGTAATGAAGTTTCTGCTCCAAAACCACTCAGAATCTAGGCCTCCGATTGAAGAGGAACCTGAATCCGTGGATTCTTCAAGCGGTCCTGCAGAATTTCTTCGGAACATAGAAAACGATACTTATTGTTCCAGGATGTTCAACAGAGTCGCATCTGATTTCACAACCTGAACTAAATGATTTAGGTCGAGATTTAAAAATATCAAAATTACAGTCAGCGCTTCTAAAGGGTCTCCCAATAAGAGCGATAAGATTTGAATTTGAAATAAAGCACATAAAATTCAGCCGAAAATGGTGCCCATTGTTTTTATTAAATGGTATATTTTATGCCATTTATGATTTAAACAAAATATAGTTCAAGTGACAGTCTCGACTCTTCTTGCAGTGGTTAATCCAATTGACTCAATTTTCGATTACTCGATGGAGCGATGGGTGGTATGGCGACTATGGTTGCTCGAACGTTGGCTTCAAGTTCATCAAGAGTTTTGGGTTTGTTGGTGTAAACCTGTGGGGGGCCATTGCGTGAAATTACCGATTCTCCGAATTGATTACTTAATAAGATACAGTAACGGTCCGTTCTTCGGCGTTCTTGAAAAAATATGGCCTGATAATGCCACCATGCCATAATCCACACTAAACAGTGATTCTTTCGGGATGTAATGGGGCCTGATAATTCACTTGTGGGTTTGATTCACATCAATAACGACAATTTTGCTTATTGGCGTAGCCGATTAAAAATGAGCCTCCTCTAAAAAGATGATTTTGCGATGAAAATCCGGATCGTTTTCCATTGCTTCAAACGCCCAATCTGCGATCTCCCTATGTAATCGATGGTCAGTTGGCTTAAGTTCTTGTGCCAATACATTCTTGTATGGGTGTAAACCGAGATCCAAACGCAAAATACGCCAGGTGGTCATTCTGGATAAGCTCAAATATTGAGAACAGCGAGCAACATATACATTATCGTTCTCGGTAACACTTTTACGAACAGCCGCGATATTTTCTTCAATACGATCACTACGAAGTCGTGACGGTGGCTTTTGGTCATGAAGACTAAACTCACGTTCAAACTTATCAATTATACGGCGGATGGCTTTATAAGAAGGAGCAAAATGACGACCGTGTTTTTAACGAAATGCTCTTTGAGTAGCAACAAAATTTCTCAATTTTTATAAAATGTTTGGACAATTTCCAAACGTTGTGGCAACGAAAACTTGTTCATGGTGAAATTGCAAACCTTACTGAAAACAATTGATAGAAAATGTCAAGAATTGCATGTCAAATATGGTCGCCATTAGCTATCAAAATTCTATCGTCCCTATTAGGAAGCACTTTAGTATCCAGATTTAAGTCTGTTTAATTTAATTTCAAATTTTTATTTTGAATACAAGATACATTGTCGTTTTATGAGGTGCCGGATGATTAGGAGATTTTCGCCTAAATTTACGTTGAGTTGCAATAATTGTTTTTTTTTTATTGTAAATTACAAGAAGTTCGCTGGGTTGTTTTAGCGTGTATTTATCCTTAATTAATTTTGCACGTTTGCACTACACAATAGCCAAACATAAACTGTAAATAAACATCACGAAAAAAAAGTGCCGCGAAAACAAAACCATAGCGTAAAAAAATAGTAGAATTGATCCACCCGACATTTTTCCAATTCGTATATTTCATCCAGCATATTATATTGAAGAACTATCTTGAGGCTTTACTACCCATTGTAACACTTAATAATAACACTAACATATTCTAAAAAGTAATGGTGAAAACGTTTTTCGAGAATTTTTTTTTAAATTAATTTATGGAACTGGTTATTCTTTCATACCAATAGGTCGCCACTTTTCAATTTGGAACAATTGCCTGAATGGACATGGTGTTATTTTATCCCTTTAATGCAACTAGAAGAATACTACATAGTTTAGTAGCATACAAAAATACCTCATAACATGATAAAAATAAAATCTTTTAACCCGTTCACTGTTCCACATTTGTTCCATTTGCATTCAGAAATAAAGGTAATCAAACAATCAATGTTTGATCAATATTTTCACTTTGATTCAAATATGTATAGTACTGGGTGTTTGTAATACCTGAATACTTAAAAATATAAGATATTAAAAATAATTCTGTGCAGGACAACGCGTGGTCACGCAAAACAAATTCAGAAACAATCACCTACCAGGTCTGTAAATATGAAACCGGAATTTGCTCATAGATGTCCCTAGTTGTCAATATAGTTACCGTCAAATCGCGTCATTGGCGCCATTTTCTTGTTGACATCTGACAAAGATTTTCAACTCATAACAATATAAGTTTCATACTACTAAGTTTCATGCCTAGAAACTACTATTTGCGGAAGAGCATTGATTTTCTGTTACCATTTGAAGAAAACTGCTGCAGAATCGCATCGAAACTCACGGTGAGCATGCTCTTGGTAAATCACAGTGCTTTGAGGGATTTAAAAAAATCAAAAGTGGTGATTTTGATGTGAGAAACGAAGAACGTGGAAGACCACCGAAATAGTTTGAAGATAGCAAATTGCAAGCATTGTTGGATGAGGACAACGCTCAAACGCAACAACAACTCGCGGATCATTTAAATGTGACACGAGAAGCCGTCTCTATACGTTTGAAAGCCATGGATCAGATGCTCTGTGTTTGGTGGGATCAGAAGGGTGTGATCTATTATGAGCTGCTAAAACCTGGCGAAACCGTTAATATTGAACGCTACCGACAACAAATGATAAATTTGAATCAAACTTTGCATGAAAAAGGACCAGAATAGCAAAAAGGCAACACAAGGTGATTTTGCTCCATAATAATGCACCATCACACACAGCAAAACTGGTCAAGGAAACGATTAAGGCGTTTAGTTGGGAAATACTTTCGCATGCGATTTACTCACCAGACTTGCCTCCGTCCAATTACTACTTATTTGCATCGATGGGACAAGCCCTTACTGAGCAGCGCTTCACTTCTTACGAAAATGGCTCGATGACTGGTTTGCCTCAAAAGAGCAACAGTTTTTTTGGCATGGCATTCACAAATTGTCAGAGTGGGAAAAATGTATAGCTAGGGATGGGCAATACTTCGAATAAAATATTTTTTATCATTTTCATACAATAAACGTGTATTTTCTATACAAAAATTTCGATTTCATATTTACATACCTGGTACTTGAGCTAGGAAGTTTTATCATACCCTACGTATCCTCTAGATTTCGCACTGCCTAATTAACTCTTCAGTTTACTGCAACATTGACTTCACTGATACCACTTCCCTTCTAATAATGAGGTCATTCAAAATATTGAAAAACGACTCAGATGTATAGAAAAATAGGGAGATTATTTCCAAGATTAGATAATTTTTTTTAGTTAATATCAAAGTTACTTTAAAAAATTGAAAATCAAGTTTGGTACTTCATAATAATAACCTAGAAAATCAGTGGATAGTAACTAAACCGATATTGCAATCAATGCATTTTTTAACATTGTACAAACTTATATTTAAAGCAGTTGGAAATTAAACATTTTTTTAAATATAAATTTTAATTAAATTACCACAACATGTATTCCAGATGAATTGTTCACGCAAATATTTAAAATTAGTCTTACAAGAAAAACCGTATTGCGCAAATATTGAAAAACTACAGTCAAGGTTGTATGTTTCTAACTTTTTAAACATTGAAATTAAATCAGCAATTGCAGCATTAAAACGTGGTTGAATCTCAAATTGTATGCTACTAAAATATTAAAGATAGGTAACTAAATACGAAAACAAATATTAAATGTTTTAAAGTAGTTTTTACTGAAAATACATTCAAGTTCATTCTTGATTCAGTTTGATGCATTTGGCGATGCTTTGAAATTAAAATTTAAGTTTTGTGTTAACATTTTACGAAAAGATTATGTTACTAATAACAACGAGGTATACATTTCATTTCAGTTGTGTGGCGTTCTTATGAACGTGGAGAATAAAATACAAATACATGGATGATAAACCGATCATAACCGAATTGAATTACGCGCCATTTTTGGATGCATTTGTGTATGCTTTTATCATAGAGTGTTATGTAATTTACGAATTATTTTCCTTAGCATAACTACATGTAAACAAACAAGTGGAAAAATAGTGGAACTTTCATTTATTGACAGTCTTGTTTGATTCAAAATTTATAATGTTTTATCTATAGTAGTATTTTAAGGTACAGTCGAAGAAAGCCAAGGTGTATTCTATGGTGTTACTGAAAAGGGGCAGCGAGTTTGAGAGTGCTTTGTCGAATGGTTTTGCGGCATTGAAACACACAGAAGAGATAGAAATAACAAGTCGGTGTGAAGAAATTATCTATAATGTGCTTAAAACGGCTGTCTCAATCCCAATGAGACCATTGGTTTAATGAAAAATCGGCGGACAATGAGGAATGCTGGGAATTTTATAAGCACGATGAAGTATGCAAGACTCTTAGAAAACATATTCCAGAGGAGATGCACAACAAAGTACAAAGAATCACATCAGATTGTCCAGCATGAATACACCATGTGCTTGGCTTTTATCTACTATGAAAGAGCATTCGACTCAATTTCAAAGCAGGCCATAATAGACGCATTGCGTAACCAACATAAATCTACTGGGAACAATGTATGATATGATGTTTGATAGCTTTATATGATTTATATGATGTATAAGCTACAGCGACAGTTCACTTTGATGATTTGGAAGTTAAAATGAATGTAGGACGAGGTATACGTCAGGGTGGCACAATATCGCTTGTCTTTTTCTCAGCCTGCTTTGACAAGCTATTCCGTAATCTGGATTGGGAACAGGATCATACATACAGTTCATGGAGTACAGTTCAATGCAGGTGGAACGGCGTGTTAGATGTAGCTGGCAGGCATTTGGTAGACTCAACAACATTTAACACCATGCGGTATACCCTTTCAATGAGATCCTCTGCCAAAGATATATGTAGTGGTCTACTACAAGCAACAGGTGGTCTACAACAGGCCAGAGGTCTACAACAGCCAAATCCCTCCCTAAAATAAAAATTCTTCTATTCTCGGAAAATGTATTGAACATTAATTGACTCTTCAGATATATTCTTAAGCCAAATAGTTTTCCCGCCCTTTGCAGCTGTTGTATGTATGTATGTAGTTCATCTGGGTGTTATGAAAGAAGAACGATATCATCTGCGAATCTAAGATAACTTATTTTCTGCTGATTTTTTTTTTCTTATAAAACGAATTCATAACATAAAGTTAGGACTTTCCTTCAGCTGTCACCTCTATTGTCCCGTTCACCACTTCTATAAGGGCCAGTTTCATTTTCACCAGTTTATGTTTTTCCAATTCTAGCATAAAAGTCACTCATTGCATTGATTTTGTAACTTCTTCTCGACTTTGACTTTGTAACTGCACTTCTCGTTATCTAGAAACTGGGCTACATCATCATAAAATTACTTAACTTCCTCATTCCCATATCTTATAGCTGGTACATAAGTTTCGACGAATTGAAGTTTAAACTTTTCATTCAGCTGAATGAAACAATTAACCTAGTCGGTTAGATAAGACTGTTTTGCGCGAATCTTTGGTAGCGCACCGGACATTAGCTGGCCAAGGCCTACTTAGGCTTATTCTTTTGTATTTTTGTAGAGGGTTTTAGGGCCCAGTCATTTTGGGGCCTGGTCGTTATAAAAAACCGGTAATATTAGAGCCCGGCTATTATAAAACCCAGTCATTTTGGGGCCCACTTATTTCAGAGGCGGTCAAGGTAGACTCTAGACCTTTTAGGACCCCCGAGTTCTGGGCACAGAACTACCTAGTAAACGAACATCTTAGTAAACAATCCAGAGGCTGGATAATCGAGCAGCGTGACAAAAAAGGATAAGGCCAGATAATATATCATTTTAATATTTCCATGAATCTTTTACATTAGTTGCTTAATAATCTTACTACCACCATGTAATAATGTTATACAATTTGAGGTACTTTGATTTAGTTGGATTTATCTTGGTTTAATTTGGTTTTATTTACGTTAATGGATTTATTTGCTTATATTTGATCCAATGTGATTTAGTTTAAATTAAATCGGTTTAGCATAATCTCTTTTTTTGTAAATTAGAGAAGACCTCTTATAGGATAAGAAAATCTGTTAAGATCAAACCTTCTTTACATGCCTAGTTTAGTAGGGTATTTTGGCACCATCGTTAAACCCTTTTGATTTTTTGTTATAACTGTTTCATTTTTATATTTTTGTTCTATGTGTTGTTTTCTGGAATTGTGCTTGTGCTTGTGCTTATTAAAAAAAAAGTCTAGTACTATTATTGAGTTTTTTTTTTCACTAAAATAAATATTTTCCAAGTTTTAGGGTTTATATATATATATATATATATATATATATATATATATATATATATATATATATATATATATATCATCATCATCATCATCATCATCATCATCATCATCATCATCAGCCCGTATTGATCCACTGCAGGATGAAGGCCTCTTCAGCATGCTTCCAACCCTCACGGTCCTGGGCTTTCCTCTGCCACTCGGGTCCAATATACTTAACGATGTCATCAATCCATCGTGCTTTCGGTCTTCTTCGCGGACGTTTGCGATCAAGCGGTATCCACTCCAGGATTGCCTTGGTCCATCTGTCGTCCCATCGCCTCGCTATATGGCCTGCCCATCTCCATTTCAATTGTTTTACTCTTCCAATGATGTCACAGACTTTTGCTTGTTCCCTGATCCATGCACAGGACTTTCTGTCTCGTCTTGTAATGCCAAGCATACATCTTTCCATTCCCCTCTGTGTCACCCGAAGTTTTTGAATTGATTGCGATGTGAGTGTCCAGGTTTCACTCCCGTATGTCATAACGGGTAGAACGCACTGATCGAATACTTTTCTTTTCAGGCAAAGTGGGAGTCTGCTCTTAAACACTATGTTGAGCCTACCAAATGCCTGCCAGCCACATTTAACACGCCGTTCCACCTCCCGGGCGGTATTCCCCTCCTTTGAAATCCTCTGCCCAAGATATATAAAGCTGTCCACAATCTCTAAATCCCTTCCTAAAACTGAAATTCTTCTGTCCTGAGCGAAGTTATTGAACATAACCTGACTCTTTTCCAGGTTTATTTTCAAGCCAAATGGTTGGCCAGCTCTTTGCAGTTCTTGTATGCGTCTTTGCAACTCCTCTGGGTCTTGTGAAATGAGAATAATATCATCTGCAAATCTAAGATGGTTTAAGTTTGCACCATTGATCTTTACCCCATCCTGTTCCCAATCCAGTTTACGGAATACTTCTTCAAGGCCAGCCGAGAAAAGAATAGGCGATATTGCGTCACCCTGCCGTACACCTCGTTCTATATTAATTCCCACTTCAAGATCATCAAGGTGAATTGTGGCTGTAGCTCCATCATATATCGATTCTAATAGGTTTACATAGGCTCTCTCTACACCTTGGCTAAGCAGTGCATCCATTATCACATGCTTTGAGATGGAATCAAATGCTTTTTCTTAGTCGATAAAAGCCAAGCACAGTGGCATGGTGTATTCGTTGTGCCTTTCTATGACCTGCTGTACAACCTGGATGTGATCCATTGTACTGAATCCACTTCTGAATCCTGCTTGTTCTCTTGGTTGTGCGTCATTCAGTTTATATATATATATATATATATATATATATATATATATATATATATATATATATATATATATATATATATATATATATATAGATATCTTGAGTACGTTTGAAGAACTGGGTGGTGCCCTTTTAACGTGCTTGATCAACCCATCCGTGACCTACACTCAAATGCTTCCAGCAAACGGCTGCCGTCGCTGTAACTAAAATTCCTTTTTTTAAATAAAATAGAACAAGCACGTTGCATAACAGTGGCTGTCCAATGTGGGGCCCAATGTGTGCAGTTTGTTTTTTTTTAAGAAGAAAAAAAATCGTTACAATGTCTTTCAGCTTTCGGTTGATGAGGAATCCAATTTATAAACACCGTTCTCTCTCCGTACTTCAAATGTATAATATGTGACAGTTTTATGTATGTAGTTTGATTTGCTCTTCGTCCTTTCTTTGTTGTTCACATAGTCCTATGATATCCCAATGTATGTTATTAAGTTCACTTAGCAGTTTTTACAATAGCGCATCTGTTTTCATTATTCAAATATTCAGAGTTCCATTGTCCAGAATCCAATGCCAGCCTGATCTAACCCGCTGATTTTTAGCACCGTTTGCTTTGGGGCAGGTCTTCCCGCTGCCATATATATGTGCCACTCGGGAATGAGGGCCGTGTTTGAAATTGTAAAACCATGTTAAAGTTTTGGCTTGTAATCTGCCACGCTGGTCCAGTGTGGGTCGGCACATAATAAAAAGCAAGCAATGGAACTTGGCACCCAATGGTCCCACACAAGATCAAAAACAGAACAGCATTAATGAACAATGTTCTTATTATAATAGAGCTGGTATGGCGTCGGAGAAGTATGGTGTCGGACTGTTATTGACTTCGATATTTGTTCTTTATCAAAAGCTGATCGAAAACATGGAGCCCACCAAAACTATCTCAATAATTTCACCCATTCAGCTACTTGCGTCCCACCTTAAGACTTTTATCAATTGTAAAAGTATAGCGGATGTTATTTAAACAATGGTTCATATATTTTTGGATTTTTATAATTAAATTTTTTAAATGAAAAGAATCAAAACCATTTAATGTTTAAATTCACTATTTTTTTTTTAATTCCTTGTATATTGTTGTTTTTTTTCACGAATAGTTAATTAATTAAATTTTAATCACTGGCATGTTGCAGAACAACTGATAAGAAATATAGTTTGTTAAACTAGTAAATATATTTTAAAATATATAAAATTTTATTACAATCACTTTTTGTATTATATATATATATATATATATATATATATATATATATATATATATATATATATATATATATATATATATATAGATATATATATATATATATAGATATATATATATATATATATATATATATATATATATATATATATATATATATATATATATTTCGTTTTTAATGAATTATAGCTTAGTTACCCTTTTGTTGTATGATCTTCTCGTCATTGTACTTTTTGCAGATAAAAAAACACTAACAACCTTAATTTAATCGCGAAACATCAGACGATCTTGACACACAACACGATTGTAATAAACCAGTTTTTGAAATCGCATATATCTCTAAACTGCACTTTCGATTTCGCGACATCGAATTATTCTATACAAAATTAATTTCAAATACTGTTGTCTCATTTTTTTGCCGACTTAACATTGATACAAATTACCATTGAATATGGTGACTAATAAGCGAGATACAATAAAGAATTAAACTAAAAAAGTTTTATAAATTATAGAGAAGTTGCATCATTTCAAGGAAATTAATGAAGGCTAAACTAAAGGGAATAAAAATATTTGGGAAATTAATACAGGGCGATTTGTAAATTTCAGTTAAAATAAAATTGTGTCTCATCGAAAATTATTAAACACTAAAAAGCGCAATATTATGACAACGATTAGCTAATTTACTATAACAGGTAATAGAAAAATTTGACTTTTATAGTACTAAACATATACAGCGAGGGAAAAAATATTTAAGCAATATTTTTTCAATTTTCTTTATTTTAACATCTTTAGATTTTTTTAACGTTATATCAATACAAACTACAACTTATTATCATAATTATTTTTTTTTAATCTCCCATATATTTGCAATCTATCCAAAGGTAATAAGCAACTGTTACAATATTTAGGGCAAGGCAGCGAGTTGCGAGTTGAATATTTAGGGCGGTTACATTAAAGGCCTAACATGTATAGGAATTTGGGTTCCTTATAACTAGCATAGTGAAATAATCTTAATTTTATCTTAAATTCTATCGCTTATCTCTAAAGGATCACAGCGTTTCAGTTTCTGCGTCTTTTGGCTGTTATCCAGGAGACTGACAGGAAGAGATTTGGGGTGCACTTCAAGTCGCGTTAGATATTTCGCTTCTTCTAGCACAGGTTTTATTTCTAGATCGCGGTGTAAACTTTGATTTGTCATGAACCAAGGAGCATTAGTAAATATTATCAGAGTTTTGGACTGAAAACTTTGAATTGGATAAATTCTCAATACCCCACAGTTTTATGCTGTAACTACATACGGGTTCGAGTATCACTTTGTAGATGGTTAACTTGTTAACCAACGATAGTTTGGATCGACAAATTAACTAATAGAGTTTGGATAATTTTAATCCAAGTTGCGCCCTCTTCGTAAAAATGTGTTGTTTCCAGTTTAGTCTTCGGTCAAGTCACATTCCAAGTTATTTTGCACAGTCTACCGGGGGTTGTCGATGGGGGCTTTCTATAATCTTTTTAACCTACCATAATCTTTGTTTTTGAATATTCATTTTCAAGCCCATTCGACTTTACGTTCTGAGAAACTCGGTCAGCATGTCTTTGAGATATTCTATATTGTTACTGAGTAGGACATCATCGGTGAATGTGAATCGGCGAAGGTTGCTTAAATAAATTCCATAAATGTTAAGACCGTTCTTAGTAATGTCTGAATGGTTGTGGCGTGTTCATATATTTTTTTCTTTATTTGGTTTTTTTGAAATTTGTCTCCGTTTGGTTTTTTGTTTTTACCTAGTGATTCTTTATTTACATAAGAACAGATATTTTAATATTTTTTGAGTTTTAAATCGTGGCGAAAAACCCAAATAAAGAAAAAAAATATAAAACCGTTCTTCCCTCATTGTAGATTTTTGAAGATATTCTACAAGACAAGAGACCAGCTCCTGTGAACTAGGTACAACCCTCTCTTACAACCCTCTCTTGACATGAAGTTGATCCGTTAGTAACTCACCATTAACCTTCCATACGGAAGAAGTGTTGTTGTGAAGTTTGTGAATATTTTAGTCAGCAATTTGTAATGTGACAGAAGACTGATGGGACGATAGTTTTCCAGGTTTCGTTCTAAAGATTTGTTCGTTTTCGTTTTAAGGATTCTGGGATTTTTGTTACATCAAGGCACATATTCACCAGGATATGCATGGACTCTGTCGGGAGCTCTCCTCCCATTTCCGCATCTCGGAAGTAATGTGGTCTTCTTTTCGCGACTTTCCATTTCTCACTTGATGCAGGGCTGCTTAACGAGTCTTTCAAATTGAGCGATTTTTTTAAAAAAAATTTAATAAAACACAGATGATGTGAATTTGCCTAGGTCTAATCTCATTTCAGAAGTGGAATGAATGTATGACATTCACATATATGGAATCGTACACAATACAACAACGCGTTAAAATTGTTGAACTATTTAATGAAAATGGGCCTTCAGTGAAAAATGTTTTTAGAGAATTACGTGATATTTATGGTTTGTACAGTCGTCCATCTGAAAGCACTATCAATCGAATTGTTTAAAAATTTCTAGAAACCGGTTCAGTGGAAGATAAAAGAAGAGCAATATATAGTCGTAGTGGTCGTTCATAGGAGCATATTGATTTGGTACGTGATAGTGTTGCTGACGGGACACAGTGAAAATATAATGCAGTTAAAGTAAAAATAATGAGAAAAATCGGTTTGTTCAAAAAATGTTTGCCACACAGGCAAAATAGTGTTTAAATAAGATTATAACTTTGTGGGGTGTTAAAGGTAAATAAATAAATGCGTATCCTATTTGCGACTTGTTTAGTCTAGGATCCCAAAGAATTTATCCCTCAAATATCAATATTATTCCAATATTTTGAAACATCTTGAAAACTAACTTTTCTAAAGAAGCTGGATGCTGCTATACGAAAATGTCCTCTTGAATATTTTCTGTTTCATACTATTTTCAGCTCCCGTAGCATAAAATTCCAGTTAAAGGAACTTATTACGTAAAGATTCTGGAAAATCATAACCTTAGAATTGGGTACACTACCAAAATAATAGCATAAAAGTCTTTTAAAATGATAATTAGGCTTTTCCATATACGAAAGGCGTTCGAGAAGTTTTTAGATTAAAAAAATCAACGCCATCTTACAATTCATTTTATTTACACCAACGACGTTCCAGTTTTTTAATACCCTCAGTATAATGCGATTTGTCCAACTCTGAAAATTACACAGCTGTCTCAGCTTTGATCTCATCATTTGAAAAAAGCTTCGTCTAGTGAGACATTTCTTCGAGTTCTTTTTTTCAGAAAGTGAAAGTGATTGCTGGGAACCAAATCCAACGAGTTTTACAGCAATAGTCCGAGATGTGTACTCAAGTGCATTATCGTGGAGAAAGGGTACTTTTTGTCTAGAGGTAAGTTTGCCTGAGTTTACTTAGTTTAGTGAGTCCGCTAATGAAGCATAATGCTCTTCGATGATAATCATACATTTTGCCAGGTAGTTTCGAAGTCAATCCAAGAAGACTCCCAAAAATTGTAATCGTGACTTTTCCTACAGATGGAACCCTTTTGACTTTCTTTACCGCACTTTCACTAGTTCCCACGCACTGTTTAGATTCCTGCTTCGTCTCTAGCACATAATGGTGAATCCATGTTTACTCTATAATTTTAGAATGTCCAGGAACCTCAGCAGAATCGCATCGCATATACTTTAATCTTGTAAAGTCTTCATTGGAATGCGTCTTATCGAGCAGAAAACTTTTTCATACCCAAAATATCTTGTAAACCATTTAAGCAATCATTTAATAGAACATTGTGAGTTTTTGTGATGAATTTGATTATTTTTAAGTTTAAACTAATCTTGAAATTTTAAATTTGGAAGAATTATGTACTCTGTTTGGAGAGTATACTCTCTGGAGTATAGTTTGAATCTATAAATTTGCATAACATGCTTTACGAGCATAATTTCGATAACAGAAAGACAAAATTATTTCAAAATATATACAACAATAGGACTCTAGATACATATAATATAATATAGAAGATAAAGCATACAAATAACAATACGAAAAAAATTAAGGAAATAGTCAATTCAATCTTTGAAGCTTGAATCATATCCTAATGATGCTAACCTGGTTTGTGAAACGCGTGTCGAGAACTTAAAAACAAGTGATTTCATATTTTGTCGTAAATTTCTTTTAGTTTAGTACTTTCTAGTTTGCAACTAGTTTACCAATTAAAAAAGCCGACTTAAACAAAACAATACTTTTTGATTATAATTTTTAATGTTTGAGATTTAACATCATGTGTTTTGTATAACAAATATTATTTCAATAGGAAATTAAAAAATACTTAAACCATATTAAGTCAATGTAAATGATACTATTTCAA
The DNA here is from genome assembly GCA_031761425.1 of Cosmopolites sordidus. Classification (NCBI taxonomy): domain Eukaryota; kingdom Metazoa; phylum Arthropoda; class Insecta; order Coleoptera; family Curculionidae; genus Cosmopolites; species Cosmopolites sordidus. The sequence goes on along the minus strand of JARFXV010000082.1, from coordinate 875,264 downwards.
GACGATCCATTATACAATGCAATATCTGTCAATTGTCAAGAAATATCATCTGACAATAAACCTATTATCTCATTAACCTGTGCCTACTATTTTTCATTGATTCAGGTAAATTAAAAATATATAATCAGTAGCAAATTAATTTTATCTACAAGGTTACTTACAGTTTTATTGTTTCTATACATTTTTGATGATTTTCCATTTATAAATATAAACATTTTCTGTTTGTGATCATTTGAAACAAACTTTTTTAAAGCTTTTCTAAGGAAAGAAATTGTTCACTCACGGCACTCTTTATCTAACAAAATTAGGTATTGTCAACATAATTTAATAAAATAATCCTTTTATTGGCAATGTAAATACTACACAACAATTGACATATATATGTTCGTCTAAACCATTTTTTTTTATGAAGTGAAGCATATCGTGACGACATATATTTTTTATTCACAATTATTTTTTTCCGTATCTATTATAGTGATTTAATAAGATAATAAGCCTTATTATTCGAATGCATTTGAATTTTTATACAGGGAGCTCAGTATTGTTTTATCAATATTTTAAAAGTTTTAAACGATTCGCATCGCGTTAAAAAACGCATGATTCATTGTTTTATTGAATTAAATGTTTAAAATTTGAGTCCATGAAAGTCTGACACTGTTTAACCAATTTTCTCGAAAACGTTAAAATAATCCTGGAATATTTTTAATCTGCACGGCAGCAGGAAAAATAGGTCCTTTATACGAGCTTCTCCGTAAATAAGAAGCATATCGTGATATTCCGGTACATAATACATTTTTGGTTTTAAATGGAACTTAAATATACGCATTGACATACACTGAAATAATTTTTGTCACAATGTTGAAATGGAAATTTATTCTATGGCGATATATATATATATATATATATATATATATATATATATATATATATATATATATATATATATATATATATATATATATATCGCCAATCTCACTGAGATATTGCGTCGATATTAGAATCCATGGTATGGAGTTAAGCATAGAGATACAGCGAGATATGTATATCATACTGTAAGTACTAAGATTTGGGAATACATTAATTAACCATTTTCTAGACTTCTAGTTTGTCAAAAAACTAGTTGAGTGTTTTGAAGACCGAGCGCTCAATAATTTTACTCATATGATTTTTATTCATTTATTAAGGATTTATATTATTAATAATTCAATTATTAATCATTAATCCTCAATTCTTGGTAATTGAGGATTTGTATATATTGACATTGATAATTAGAGGGTGAAAGACAGGGCTTATCTCAAAGAAGACAAGTAATATTATTATAAATACTGAGTAGATAAGCAGTCAAGAGAGAAAAAAGGGACATTGGGGGGGAGAAGGGTGATGTGAGAGACACACAATATCCACAATAAGAAATACATATCCACAAACACAAGGACACTACAACACAGTAATACAACAAAACCAAACCAGAGGCACTATACGCAAGCGAGACACTTATATTCATATACATACTAAAAGAAGAACGCAAAAACATACTAAAAGAAGAACGCAAAATTATGAGGAAAACTTTTGGGCCAAAACTAACAGAGGAAGGATACAGACTACATTCCAGGAAGACCACAGTCCAATGTAGGACATAAGAAAAAGAAGGCTGAAATTATATGGACATATTAGTAGACTCCTACCAATAAGAGACACCAACATAATTCTTACTTATATACAAGGGGTCAAGTCAATAATACCATATATACACAAGTCAGAACTGATCTGTGGAAGGCACAAATAAATCCAACAGATATTGAAGACAGAAGCACGTACAGAAACAAGATACGGAGACAAGATAGATGGAGAAGAGAAAGAAAATCCACCGAGAAAGGATGAGAGAGGCGTGAAGGATCAGAAGGAACACTCAAAAATGAGTCAGAATTATTTGCGTGATCCAACCCGGTCTATATGCACCTAATAATATATATATATATATATATATATATATATATATATATATATATATATATATATATATATATATATATATATATATATTCCGAGTGTCGATCTGTTCATTCTGTGAAAAGTTGCGACTTTTTGGCAAAATCTCATTTGGCATTTTCAAGTCTTGTCCGACTGACCAGTCCAGTTGGACCAATCAAGGTGTTAACAACCCCTTGTAGTTATGCTGGATGGTGATGGGACCTTGCATTCAGGTATCTGTTCGTGTGGATGGGCTTTGGGTAAAATGTTTATATAACATTAATATTATGTTATATAGCCTATTACATAAAGAAGACTATTAACCAACCAAAACAACCAACAGAAGCCAAATGAAAATAGGCCCGTAATAGTTCTGCCTTATATCAAAAGTATCACAGACCACATTGGACGACTCATTTGAAGACATAATATATCAACCGCATATAAGCCACATAAAACAATAAAATCAACCATTAGAAGTTCCAAAGATATAATTATTCTAGAAAATCCGGCGTATACAATATATCGTGCGGGACTTGTAACATGGTATACGTGGGACAAACCAATAGAAGAATATCAGCCCGACGCGAAGAACATAAATTGGCGGTTAGAAATAAACAAACTACATCGACTCTATTCCAACATCATCTACAAACATGCCACAAAATCGATTTCGACAGTTGCCGACAAATTACAAATATCCCGAACTACAAGACAAGGACCATCCGAGAAACAATAGAAATAAAAAAAAATCGGACACATAAACAGAAAAGATGTTGCCCTCAATCTGCCAGATACGTGAAAACCAGTAATCAACACAGACCGACCTCACCGGCCGCAATCGGGAAAGCAACTGACTACCACTGAGGGACCCCAAACAACGTCCGAGGGAGCGGGCCCAACACCAGAACCAATAAGAAGCATGCACCACCACAATCTGCGACCCTGAAGAGTATAAATATTACGAGACGGTTTCACAGCTCTCTCATCATTCCAGTCCGAGTCATCGAAGAGATAACACCTCTAAGATAACCGCTCTGTAATTTCTACCTGTCGTTTGTTCAGTATTCGCACGGTCGAACGAAAACCAACCTACCGAGACATCGCCGCAGAGTCCAGACAGTTCGACGCCGCCGGCACCGATGCTGTGGAGACCCGTTTCCACAGTCAGGTAGCCGACAAGCTAAAAACCGCCGACAACCGCTGCCATGTCGACCCAGCCAGACGCCACCATGACCAGACAACCTGACGCCGAACCCTCCGCGGAGGACTCTCCCAACAAGCCGCCAACAAACGTTACGCTCTCCGTCGAAACGTTTAATCAGCTGAAGAAGGATTTATTGGAAAAAGATGCCAAGATCGCGAGCCTGATGGAAAAAGTCGCCTCTCTGGAAGCAACGCAAATGGAATTCATGAAGAACCATAACCAGCCCACCGAAGACACCAGCCGCAGCCGGTCCACCTCAACTCAACAGCCTCGTCCTCAGCGATGGATTGCTCACTCTCCCCCCTGGATAAAAATGCCGATGACATTGGGTTTATTACCGTCAGGCACAGCTCCTCGAAAAAGAGGAAAGCCAGCCAACCATCGCCGGCCAACAACCCACCGATGAAGAAGCCATCTGCAGCAGGTGCTAGTGGAAACACCCACGCTCCGCCCCCAACCGACACCAACGCGCCGCGTACTAGAGCAGCCACCGCGTCCAATAACGATTCCGACCCCGCGCCGTCAACCAGTACCGCGAGTGCAGTGTTCGCGAAAAACTCCGCGCCCGCGAAGATTAACAATCCCGGCCCCGAACAATTCGCTCGTCCAGCCGCGCCCCCCGCATCCTCGTCCGCCGACCAATCAAACGGCGGTAAAAAATTCAAATCCAGACCAATCGTCCTGCGGAGCAAGGGAGATTACACCGAAGCCGCCAGATTACTTGAAAAAGACGGCGTGCAATATCACACCACCAATAAACCCGAGGGGGTAGCATTCCACCCCAAAGCAGAGTCCGACTACAGAAAAATAACAAAGCTATTTGATGCCAAAAAATACCCCTACCACACCTTCTGCGCGCCAGAAGAAAGAGGCCTCCGAGTTCTACTCCGCGGCCTAGTCGAAACCATCGGCAACGATGAAATCCGCGCCGAGCTGGCGAGACTCAACTTCACCCCCATCCACGTTGAAAGATGGACAAGACCCGCTAAGGACAGGAGGAAGAAACCCATCCCCATCGCAATCGTCCAGGTAGTCGTGCCCAGAGAGCAGCACGAAATTTTCAACATCTCCAGATTCATGAGGCAATCCATCAGAGTAGAAGCCCAGAAATCAAATGGTAAACCCATGCAGTGTTTTAACTGCCAACTGTACGGGCACACAGCCAAACAATGCCACGCACCATCCATCTGCGTGAAGTGTGCCGGCCAGCACAATACCAAAGAATGCCAGAAAAGTAGAAAGACTCCAGCTAAATGCAGCAACTGCCAGGGGGCACACACTGCCAACTATTCCGGGTGTCCACGTCGCCCGACCAAAGGCCAACAAACCACAACAGAGGCCAACCAACAACAACCACCTCCGCCAAAGAAGACCCCCGTAAAGATCCCCCCACCGACCTTCGATTGGGGAACCCAGAAGAACTCGGCTCCTCCGGCAGCCGCCCCCAACCCACTCCACCAGATGTTCGCGCAGCTGCTCGAACAAAATAAGCAGATGATAGACATGATGGCTCATCTCCTCCCTACACACCAACCCAGCAATGGCCACTAGACCCAGGACGCTGAAGATAGTCTCATGGAACGCTAGCTCAGTGCGCGACAAGAAGGAGGATCTTGCCGACACACTGACGTCCTACAACATCGACGTCGCCCTCCTTCAGGAGACGTTCCTAAAAGCCTCCTCCAGATTCAGCATCCCCAACTACACCATCTATCGGAACGATAGAAAAACCGGCCCAGGCGGTGGCACTGCGATCCTGATAAAGAGCAGCATTCGCCACCACGAATTGCTCCCTCCGGCCATGGTCAGTCTGGAAATTACCCAAATCGCCATCGAGCTCGAAGACCAAAACAACCTGATTCTCGCTTCAGTCTACCAGCGAAATCAAGATACCATCGCTCCATCGGACTACGAAAAGTTGGCACAGGGAACCTCCGCCAAAATCATCGGCGGAGACTTCAATGCACACAACGAAGAGTGGGGCTGCCAGTCCACAAACGGTCGTGGACGCGAGCTCAAAAACATCTGCGACACCTGGGGATTCAACATCGCATATCCAGACGAACCAACTCACTACGCCGCCGGAGTCCCTCAGCACACCGGATCCGTCATCGATTTCTTCCTGGTGAAAGACTCCAGAAGAGCCACAGCAACGAGAGTAATCCACGAGCTGGACTCCGACCACCTGCCAGTCCTGCTCGAGCTGGGTGACAACCACCTGCTGGACGCCCCCTTCAGGCCCCCAAATAGAATCACGGATTGGGTAAAATATAATAATCTTCTTCATCTTACAGATCCAATACCGACGATCAACGACCCCAGGCAACTCGAGCTTGCAGTCAGCAAGCTGTCCACGGACATTCAGCAGGCCTTCAACACCGCTTCGGAGCCACGGCCAGCCAACCAGTCCAGGCTAACCACAGACCTCCCGCTGGATCTGAAAAACCTTCTCCGAGCGAGAAATCGCCTGTTGAGAAGGGCCAGACCCACCCTCGATCCCGAGGATAAAAGGCGGGCAAACCAGGCGACCAGAGAAGCCAGGCAAGCGATAAAGTCTTTCAGAGACGAAAAGTGGGGCAACCTGCTCTCCTCTCTGGACTCATCGAACTCCAAGCAGATCTGGCGTCTGGCGAGGTCTTTGGCGGGAAAATCCAGTAGGATCCACCGCTAAAATCGGATGCAGATGACGCTGTCGCCGTCTCCGATGTGGACAAGGCTGAACTTCTGGCTGAGTCCTTCAAGCTCCAGATGACCTGTCATCGTCATCCTGAAGCAGATCCAAATTTCGATGCGGAGGTCAGCAGGGTTTCGGCCCAGCTACCTATCTTCCCGCAAATCTCCTTCCTGCAAAATCATCTCGCTTCCCCCCGTTCAATCTCAGCAATAATCAAAAGCTTCGCCACCAGAAAAACCCCCGGCTTTGATGGTATCACGGCCAGGCAACTCCAGAAACTTCCGAGCAAGCAGATCGCGGAGATCACAAACATCGTGAACTCCATTCTGCGCCTCCAATACTATCCAAGCTCATGGAAGCACGCCATTCTTGCCGTGATACCCAAAAAATGCAATAGTCCGAGCCCGGCCGACTACAGGCCGATCAGTCTCCTCAGCGCTCTTTCCAAAATCGCGGAAAAAACCATCCTCGAAGCCCTCAACAGCTTCACCGATTCCAAAAAGATCATTCCAGATGAACAATTCGGGTTCAGGAAAGGTCTTTCATCCATTCATCAAGCGGCCAGGTTGGCCAGCGAAGTCCATTCAGCTCTCGAGAAAAAACGGCATCTCGGAGCAGTTCTTCTCGACCTGTCCAAAGCCTTCGACAAAGTCTGGCATGATGGTCTCATCTACAAAACCATCTCTCTCGGATTTCCCCGAGATCTGACCCTGCTAATCCGTTCATTCCTGGAAGATAGAACCTTCCAAGTTCGAATAAACTCTTCCGTCTCTACGAAAAAACAAATAAAAGCGGGCGTCCCGCAAGGTTCCCCCCTGGCACCGGCCTTGTTCAATATCTACTTGGCCGGTATTCCACGCTCACAAGATGTGAAATCCGCATTCTTCGCGGACGACACAGCTTACTTTGTAGCGTCTCCTCAGACTTCTGTGATCCACAACAAACTCCAGAAGCAACTTAACGCAGCTATCCACTGGCTCAAATTCTGGCGCCTGCAAGTCAATCCGAAAAAGACTCAGGCGATCATCTTCACCAATAAACGCTTCACTAGAGAATACAGGCTACTGGTGGACAAAGTTCCGATTCCATGGTTGCAAAAAGCAACCTACTTAGGTCTTCATTTCGACCGACATCTTTCTTGATCCAGTCAAATCCAGCAAGCCATCTGCAAGGGTTGCGGCATCATCAAACTGCTGTACCCGCTCTCATGCAGAACGAGCAATCTCGCTCCAAAAATCAAAGTCATGATCTACAAAATCCTTGTCAGATCAGTAGTTCTGTACGGCTTCCATACGTACTACCGGTTCCTTGGTCCAACCCTGATCAAGAAACTCCAAACCTTCCAAAATAAATCCTTGCGTGTGGCCCTAGACGCACCTTGGTTCGTTAGAAATAATCAAATCCATCGGGAGGCCGGCGTGCCACCGATCTCTCAATTCCATCAAATCACACTCGCCAAGCTGAAGCTCACAGCCTCGCGAGGTAGCAATCCACTGCTACGCGAATTATCGGACCTCCTGCCCTAGCCACAGGGCAATACTCCGATATCATCGTCCCCAATCTCCGGCATCAAGACCCGGACAACGAAGTTTTCTCGTTTTCCGACTTGTGTAAGTCTCAGCCTTCTTTCCTGCCTTCGCACAACATCTAGCGTTTCTGTCTGTGCCGGCCCGGCGACTGCACCTATGCGCAGCGTCGGCCCGGCAACGGCAGAAATTAGCACCGCAACGCCGATGACTTCATCGGCTTTCCAAATTAACCTCCCGAAGTTCGCCTGGACTTCATTGAAAAACCACTTCATGAACAGTCGGACCTCCGTCCTTCGGGACCAAACATTCCGACATTTCCTGGGTCAACTAGAGACCCTCAAAATAATTAGAAACCCATCCTGGGTCAATTTCATGCAATATAAGTAAGGGCCGAAAAGGCTAACTTAAAAACCAGGCTAATAAAATGGAAAATGGTCACAGCTTTCAGTTATCAGACATGCATTGAGAATGCCAAGTGTGAACACCCACGATCGGATGTACTCCCGGACTTAATATATATATATATATATATATATATATATATATATATATATATATATATATATATATATATATATATATATATATATATATATATATATATATATATACAGTGAGCTTTACTCAAAAGAAAGCTACTTTTCAGAAATGCAATCACCTTTACGATTGCACCGCCATCTATCGGAGAAGTATCTGAAGAATTTAGGACTAAGGCCGCATCCGGAAATGCAGCCCATTTAGCAGCCAGAATCAAACTTAAAAGAAGTTTTAATGTTTGTATTCAAAAACTATTATAATTTATAAATTTGTGTATAACTATTAATTATATAAAGGAAATTATATATGGGAAAGAATATTAGATTCGCGTAGGAAATTTATGAGTGAAGGAAAGAAAGTATTGGAGAGAACAAGCGATAAACTATTTGGGAGATCGAACCTCTGTCCGAGTGTAGAGAGGGCAGTGCACTCAACCCAATCAAATTGAACTATATCGTGTATTATATCCCAACTAGAGGCAGAAACATACTGATAGTTATATAAAGGATTAACTGGGAGATCTTCTTTGAGAGCAGAATTAGCTTTACCATCCGCTAGTTCATTACCCTTTATTCCGGAATGACTCGGTATCAACATGAGCTTAATGTTTCAGCCACACTCCACAACCTCCTTTATTAGAGATATTAAAGGAGAGAGGGGAGGGACGTTGCAAGAAATTCACATCATTAAGCGAATCTGAACAGATTAATCAATCAAAAGGTGATGTGTAAAGGATATATAGAGAGGGCATTTATGGGAGTTTCTAATAACAATTGTCTCAGCTGTTGGTGCAATAGTGCAGACTACTCCAGGGATGTACCCGGAAGGCAGAGAAATATTCTTCATAAACAAACGTACCACTTATACCATGTTCAGATTTAGAACCATCTGTAAAAACGATAAAAACGATAAAAAATGGTCTAGCATTCCCATTTTAGCCCTCCAGGAGTACCTGCTTCTCTTTTATATAATCGAGCTTTTGAAATTATTTGTGCCTGATTTTGGAGTACAAAGGTAAGAAGTACTTTGATACAATGTATGGCAACAAAAGAACAGTACAAGTAGAGCAAGATTGGCCTCATAGAACTTCTTTTGAACCAGGTACTTCAAACAAAAAAAAATGCCTTCCTTGTTAACCAAAAAAAGGTGATTCTTCCGCCTCTCCATATTATGCTTGAATTAATGAAAAACTTTGTCAAAGCCATGGACATCATTGCCTTCTTCAATGGTTTCGAGTACCTAAAAGAAATATTTTCTCTATTAAGTGATGCAAAACTAAAATAAGGCATATTTATTGGACCTCAAATAAAGAAGCTTCCAGGTGATTTCCGTTTTCAAGAAAAATTAAATGTAAAGGAATTGGCAGCTTGGAAGTGTTTGTTAAGTGTAGTGAAAGGATTTCTGGGTAACAAGAAAGATGAAAACTATATAAACCTCATAGATGAACTCTTGCAAACCTATGAAATACTAGGGTATCGCATGTCCTTTGTGCATGGATTTTTTTCCAAAAAATGTATGTACATTAACCGACGAACAAGGTGAGAGGTTTCACCAGGGCATCAGGATGATAGAAGCAAGATACCAGGGGTGTTGGAACCCATCTATATTTTAGATGGGTTAGATATATATTTTATATATCTATAAAAAGAGATGATGCTATAGAACACAAGAGGAAAAACTGAAAGTTTTTGTCACTGTATGACATCTTACGTATTATATTTTTTATTCACATAATCCTCAGTAATTCTATATATAGATTTAACACGTTTTACATGTTTATATTAAATAAATATTAGATCGTAAAAATATGTCTTCTCTTTTTTTTCCCACCATCGACTCCCTGTAACAAAAAAAACTGCACGTGTTATAGTAATTAGCTTATCATTTTCGGATTTAGGACTATTTCGTATACACCTATTTTCATCAGTTACCTCAAAAAAGTTTAAATTTGTTGACCAGTATAATCAAGAGTAAGCCCAATGGACTTCAAGTGGGGCGTAGAGGGTATGGGCGTATTGCCAAAGGGAAGGAAGTGGAGACGAATTTTGGAGAGAAATATTTCTCTCCCAGGCTCTTGAGCTTGAAAAAATATCTAACTTTTCACTCTATCCTCATATTTAGGCAAAAAAACTTAAATAAAAATAGTTCGGCTTTATACAGTATTTTGGTTAACACAGGTTTGTTTTTGTTTTCTTTTTTTGTATACCTTATTTTTTGTGTAAACTTTTCTTACTGACGTTGTCTCCATCTTCAAATATAAAATTTTCATTTATAAAAACCACTATTAATAGTATCATGAATTTTATTTATTGCTTTACTTAAACTAATATTTGCCTTTGTCACACGTGTATATACCAATAATTTTAATTAACACACAATCATCAACATGAACCACTAAAACCAACTACAGAAATCAAAACAAAAATTTAATGAGAATGACCACTGTTTATAAAAAGCACAATGCATTAAAACACTTCACGACATGTAAACCGCGCACAAAATATAAACTATAAAATCCCCTGTTACTAACGAGGTATGATCCCGTCACCAACGTTTCGGTACTTTTTTGTCACGTCCTCAGTAAACCTTCAGCTGGTGTTTCTCGTCGAAGCCGGCCGAGTGACCGGCATTCCTCACGATGAACGTGGATCCGTCATAGTGCATTCGACGTTCGCCACGTCTCACGAATAGGTGCCTGGTCTGGCCCATGGAACCAGTACAGTGCATGTACGGGGATGATATGGAAGCTGAACCGTTGGTCGGGGATGTACGTAACGAAAATTTATTGCTGTTTCTGCCAACACTGAAAAAAATATATTTAATTTTCAAGAGTTATATAGGTTAGGTTCTCAACTTAATTTTCGGCCATTTTTGACTACCTTTTTTTATTTATTTATTGAAAAATTAATATTCGAATCCCAGCTGGAAACACTTGGCAGCTTTGATGTAATAAAGGCATTGAGGTTTTTTTCGCCTTCCTCGAGAGATGTAAATCCTGTATCTAGGTGATTGGATAGGATTTGGAAGAGATCAAAGTACGAAGTTGTCAAGTACGATACAATCTGCCAGCCCAACTCGATGATCGTTTCCAGAATAGTCCCTTTTGCTGAAGGTTGTTGAGTATTGTCTTGAAGCAAAATGCTCTACGCCCAACTGAGCCCACCATACACACACCTTTTGTTGGCTATTTAGTTTTGGCTCTGGTTGATATCTCACCAGGATTAACACTCGATTTTCGCCTCTTTGGATTAACGAGGATAAAAATCCAAAGAGACCGGATTGTTTTCGTCACCGGTCACAATAGAGAGCGATGTTGTTGTTTATTTAGTTTAAGTCACGTCAACGCTTGAGGCGTTATTTAGCGACTATCAATATGTGGAGAGCAGATATTCTGAGCATATAGTTGTATTGGATTTGATAGAGGCAGAAGACAGGTAGACGTGACTTTTATTATTGACTACATAAAGAGGTTGTGTGACATAGATTATACGAGACAATGAACTACGAGATGGCTAGATTTAAAGGAAATTGTTATGACTTCAAGGTTAGATTCTAGAATAAAATCCAGATTCTATTAGGTAATCTATAAGATTTTTGTCTATCGTTGGAGAAAATAAGTCCTCTATGGAGTATGGAAGAGCGAATCTAGAGCGGAGAGGGGATAGAACTGAGCATGAGGTTAGAATGTTAGAAACAGATAGGGAGGAACCGCAAAGCGAGCAGGAGGGAGGAGTGCTGAGAAAACCGGCAATGATCTATCATTAGTCTATTGAGTTTGGTTTGGGATTGTCTTGAGAGAGTGAAAATGGAATAGGAGAAGTTTTTTTATATGCCATAGTTTGTTGTTTACATCAATAAGGTCCCATTCAAGTTGAATAAGGTTTTGAATTTTGTTAGAGATAACCCGATAATAATCTCTACGAATGGAGACTAGAGAAAATGGAGATCCTGAAGATATGACATATTTTGCCAATTGATCTGCCTTGTCATTGCCCTCAATGTGACTAGGGATCCAGATAAGAGACGTTGTAGGATAAAGAGTTTAAGGAGTGGAGACAATCGCAAATATTTTGGATAGGAGTTGAGAAGGAGTTGAGGGAGTCAGAACAGATCAACCAGAAAGAATCTGTCTCAAGGAAGATGCTTTTTAGAGCCTCGTGAATTGCAAAGAGCTCAGCTGAAAGAATGGATGTATTGGCAAGGAGTTTGTATTTATTTGAAAAATGGGGAGAGAACCTGGCTGCACCATTCAACACCAGAGCAGGAGTTAGAGCCATCTGTGAAGACTAAAATAGAGGAAGGAAAAAACTGAGTATGTTGCGAAATTGGGTCCGGAGAATAGAGAATAGGATGATTTATCAAAATTGGATAGAGAGAAGATAATGTTTGGAGGAGACAGGATTCAAGAAGGATGAAGAGGAGTGGAAAGAAAAGAAGCGATAAAGAGGAAAGAAATAGATCTGGAAAGATTAGATTAGGCCCAGGAGGATCCGTGGACTTTGGAATCATAGATGGGAGGATTTTTTAGTATTTTGGATACTGTTAAGTTAGGAGTTGAGCTTGCTCTTGCTGCAGCCTTAAGGAGAAATTTGGTTCCTCTGAATTTTACAGGTTCAATCGTAGAAATACATTTCATACAAGCTCTTTATAGGGCTTAATTTGAAGGCACCAAGAGCTAGTCTGAGTGCATTGTTTTGGAAGGATTCTACAGAGTTGAGGTAGGAGGGGCAAGCTGAGTTATAGAAATGACATTCATAGTCGAGTTTAGGTCAAATTATAGATTTGTAAGCGTAGAGTATCGAAAACTGATTTAGATCTCTATCTTTGTGGGATAACCACTTTATGATGTTTAAGTCGGAGGTAACTGAACTTAAGGGAGTTTATATGACCTTTCTAGGAAAAATAGCTATCGAAGGTAAGTCCAAGGAATTTGAATGAGCATTTGGATGATATAGGAGAATTTTAATAGGAGAGAGAATGAATTTTGTTGCATAGTCATTTTCTGCAGAAATGAACTATCGCTGATTTACTGGGTGAAATGTTGCAGTCGGACAAGTTAGACCATTTTTAATGGAATTTAAGCAGTTTTGTTTGTAAGTCCTTCTCCCACTCTTGGGAAAGAAATAGAACAGAAGATCAGGATATCATCAGCAAATAGACTATGGAGAGCAATGGCAACACATCAAAACGTCTACTATTATTCTCAGCTGAGATATCATAAAGGACCCAAAGACTATGAATTTTCCCTAGCTTGTCCGGGCTCAACCGTTCTACGGTAGGATTTTCTGCTAATTCGTCATCCTCAACTATTTTTGGATATCCCGGATGTTCTGCATCAATTAAGTCAAAATTATTAATATTTGAAACTGCTTCTTGCAAGTACTATACGAACTAGCGTTATCTCCCAAAGCCAAACAAATACTGAACCTAACAAATCATCCCCATCCCCAATGAAGACCTTTCTAATCATAAACCGACGCAAAAATTCAGAATGCAAAGATTTCGTATTATTTGGACATTTTCATTATTTTCTGTAGTTGAAAGCTTTCTGCTGCGTGGTTCATCTCCAATCAGTTCTCGGTCTTCTGAGAATGGCTTAAACCGTCCAAAAACCTGGGCCCTTGACAAAACACTGTTTCCAGAAGCCTGTTGAAGTTTTGCAAAAAAATCGTCTCACTGTGCCTATCTGAAACAAATCTTCATAGTGCATCGTTGCTCGAAATCGTTCTCAAGGATTTCCAGAACTCACTAGAAAAATTCGGGTCTCGATAGGAACACCAAACGACTCTAGGGAGTTGTAACTCGTATAGAAGATGCATCATGTGTCGGCCTGCCTACCGTTCAAAGAGAAAGCCAACAGTGTTGCTAGATCAAACGCTACGCCACCAGTTTCATTATTTTATTTACAAACCTCATATAATTCAACACACTTCATGCTTTATATGATGCTAATAAATTTATTGCAACGTGAATTCAAAAATTAAATTTACCGTACTAGTCCATCGGCAGTTTGTGAAATTCTCACGTTGTTTATTATCCAATTTTCGGTACCGTCTTCAGTATACCAGTAATTGGTTGCTTGGAGAATGCTCACAGCTTCGTTCACCAATTGGGTTGTTGTGGTTGGGGATGGTGTCTGATCCAGATAAGGTGAATCTCTAGAAAGGTTATTTTACATTAAGACATAATGTCAGATGCACTCTACACCATCGTTTCTCAACATGGGGGCAATGTGTTCAAAAAATAAGACCCGTATACAAAACATCCGTTTATTAAAGTATTTGTAATTTAAAAACAAGTGTTAGAAAATTAAATATTACCAGGTAATAACAACATAATAAAATAAACTTAAAGTAATAGCTAAAGTTGTTTGCCATAATTATTTAATGTAACGGTTGATTTTATTTTTCATTTAAAAGTTTTTCCTTAGGTCGATCATCATTACAAACACACATTTCTATATTTCATTTTTAAATCCACCATAGATGAGAAGCTTTCTTTACATAAGTGTTTATCTAAGTGAAGGGTGTCACTGTTTTCAAAGCTCTCGTTATTGGGCTTCCGTATTCACATCGTGGTGCAAGCCAAAACGTATCTAAGTCTTGAGTTAAAAATTCTAGTTGTAGAGTTTTGTTGGCCGATATTTCAATAAGTTGGTTGTGAATCTGAATAGGTAAGTCAGCAGCTGCAACAACATTTTCATTAAACGAATTGAGAACCCATCTTTTCGACAAATCATCATTGCTATCTGGCAAATATTGCAGTAACTGATTTTTCAGTTCTCGTAAATGCGTAATAAAATGCGTAAAAATCTGAAGTTAAAGTGAATGCATCAAAACTGCATTTTTCTAGGCGTATAATCGAAATACCAAGTTTCTTGATGAAGACCTTGATTTTGTCTATCATTAGTAAAATGGTTTTGTTACGGCCTTGTAAACTCGTATTCAAGTCATTCAAATGGGAAAATATATCGCTCAAGTAAGCCAACAGTAATAAAGTTTCTCCACCTTGTAAAAACGTTGAAAATGAGCTATTTTTATCTTTAAAAAAGATTTTCATTTCGCAATTCAAAAAGCCTCGTTAGAACTTTTCCTCGCGATAACCACCTGACTTCAGTATGAAAAAGAAACGAGTTGTTTGGCATACATTTCTTCGCACAATGTGGAACCTAATCTAGTCTGCAATAGTCGGCTTTTATTACAATTCATAATTTTTACAGCTTCTGATAGAATATTTTGTAAATTATCTGGCATCTTTTTTGTAGCAAGCGCATATCTGTGAAGAAAGCAGTGCGTCTTTTAATTTTACTATCACTACTGTTCTTCCCCGTTATCGCTTTCGCGTCATCAATACATACCGCAATCTATGAAAGTCCAAGTTTTCGTTTTTTGTTGCATCAATAAAGACTTTAAAGAATCCTTCGCCAGTTGCACGTCCATGGATTGATGTGCAAAATAGCATATTTTCTTTAATTGAGCCCTCGCGTTCATATCCGACAAAACAAAAATTGCGCCAAGTTCGACACGTCTGTTGATTCCTCGAACTGAATAACAAAAAATTCTCTAGATTTCATCCTTTCAATTATTTAGTCGTGACCATCATTGGCCATTTCATGAATACGTCTCGATATTGTGTCATTTGAAAGTGGTATAGTTTTCTACTTTTTGCTTCTTCCGGACTTATCAAATTGATCATATCAATGGCGGCGGTTAAAATGAGCTTTTTGATAATCGTGTGGGGCTTAGACGCCTTGGCCACTCTTAATGTTACTAAATAGGATCGAAGTGCTGCGGTCTCATTAAGGCCTAATTTGTTAATTTTTCAAGACGAGTGATTTACGTTTGAAAAATTCTAAAGGTTTGTTTTGTAAAGGGGAGTATTTTGTTTCCAGATGCCGCACTAATCTTGAAGGATTCTTGCTTTCCGCGGACAGAACTTCATAACAAACAATACATTGCGGCTTGTGATCCAAGGCAATGTATTCATATTTTAAATATGTTTCATTGTACAGTTTGCTCTTTTTCTTTGCTGTTTCGCCAGATGTAGACGGGGCATTTCGTTTTGACAAAAAGTTGTCAATTTTATTTAATATTATTAATTTATTTCATTACAACATTGTTATTAATTTATTTAGCACTGAGTGAGGGAAGAAATCCTAGTATTTAACACTGGGTGAGAGAAGAAATCGTAGTACTTGTTTTCGTAAAAACGTAATTAACAATGAAATTCTCAGATCCTTTGTTTTTTATTATCAAAGCGCATAGCTTGTACGAACTTATATAAGCGCGCTCCGGACGAATGATCCATCTCGCATGCGCGGGTGGGTCATTTTACAAGTGCACACAAGTGCAGGGCACAGCTTCGAACCTGTAAAAGTAATATAAGAACAAGGGGAACAAATCTTGTAGTTCGGTATTTGTGGTGCTGTGCGGTATTTCGGTATAAGTATAACGATCCATTCACACATACATCCGTAATTGATGATTCGTCATTTAATACAAAGACAAATAAATGATTCGTTTTTTTCACAACTCGTAAGCGTGTTACCAAGCTCGTAAGAGTTTCTAAGCCATTTATAAATAAAAACCATTCTTCATAAATAACGATACTAAAAAAAGGACGAATCGTCGCCGTGTTAACCGACCGATGTCGCAACGTTGTTTACTTCATTTTTTTGCTATTTAGTGGGTCGCGACACTTCGGTATAAGATTGAGAAACAATGCTCTAAACCAAAACCATATAGAAACTACTAATTGTATCCGGTGAATTGAAAAATTTAATCTAAAGACGTCATAGTTTGTAATTAAAATCATGTTAGATAAGACAAATTTATAATATGTTATACCATGTTATTGGACAGGGTTATATTTATTAATATTGGGGAAATATTGTACTTATAAGCTCAAATATTTCGTGTACTATACTATTATTTTGACTATACTATACAATACTGTACTATACTATACTATACCATACTATATTATACTTTACTATACTATACTATACTATACTATACTATACTATACTATTATTGTGATTATAATCCTTCAATTCTGAATACTGAAAGAAAGTTAGAGTTGAGAAAGAAGATGTTGTCGGTATGACCTCAAAGGTGCAGACGTACATAGGTAAAGTACCTCCATGTTATATCAAAAGCATTGGAG
Source organism: Cosmopolites sordidus (assembly GCA_031761425.1). Taxonomy (NCBI): domain Eukaryota; kingdom Metazoa; phylum Arthropoda; class Insecta; order Coleoptera; family Curculionidae; genus Cosmopolites; species Cosmopolites sordidus. Next base: position 858,181 of record JARFXV010000082.1, on the reverse strand, counting down.
TTTTTGTTCTGGTATTATCTGATCATGATCATATTATTTTGAAAATGCGAATTTACACGTTCTAAACTCAGTAAAACATAGATAAGTGGGATTCGATGAATCAATTAAATCTTTATGACGCGCTATGATTAAGTAATATCTTGCACAGATGATAGGTGGATAAAGTTGCACAGTAATTGAAAGCAAGGGATCGAGATCTATCACTGTTCCAGGCAGGAGTAAGTACAGATTATCTCCTTCAGTCAGGGAATGGATGTGAGAGCTATATGTCTTTATATTTTTTTAGAAGAAAGGGAAAAGTAGATAGGGAGGGTAGTGTCATATGGATAGAGATACCATTGTCGCAGTGGGTCGACCGTTAGATATGGCAGAGATAATTTGAGATAGTGCAGTGAGGATTAAGACAGCAAAGACGAAATTCACTGAAGTTTAAGGGAGACTCATAAGAGAACTTGTATCTAAGAAATAATGTGCTAAAATATAATAGAGTTCTGTGAGCATTTCACAGAAGTCCCACACAATTGGTTATATATCTTCTATTCTGCCACTTTGGAAAGTCGACCGGCTACTTGAAACTTGAATCTGTGAATATTTACTATATAGATAATACATTAATATAATATTCACTCAGCCAGTGTCCATACACCGCAGAATGAATGCTTTCCGAGCTTTCCTCTGTTATTCTGTTCCAATATATATGATGGTGTCAACAGTCCATCGTGTTTATGGTCTTCTTCATTGACGTTTATTATCAAGCGCTATCCAGTTCAGGGTTGTTTTGGTCCATCTATCGTGACATCGCCACGTAATACAAGTATGACCTGCCTACCTCCAATTATTTTACTCTTCCAATAATTAAACATACTTTTGTTTGTTTTCTGATTCATGTGAAGGTATTTCTGTCTCACTTTACAATGCCAATTTTGCTTTCATTCCCCTTGGTGCAACCCAAAGTTTTTGAAGTAACAGTGATGTGAGTGTCCAGGTATCACTTGCGTATGTGAAACGGGCAGGATACACAAATCAAATATTTAATTTTTATTTATGTATAATTTTTTATTGTATGTATTTTTATTTCTGTTTTTTGTTGGATGAAGTGGTTTTTAATGTTGAATTTGTAATAGTATCATAATACTGGCTTGTAGTTTGTCTAACAGTAATAATATTCGTATTACCAGTTAGTTATGAATCGTTGAATATATTTGACAATATAGATATTATAAGATTTTCTTGGCAGACCAATATTTTTGAAATCTTAAGAGTAGTAACAATGCAATTAACCAACTCAAAAAAGTACAAGTACACTTACTCATAAAATACATTTAAGGTATAATCATTTAGGGACAAATCATTAAATGAATCAGTAGTGGTCCTGGTTCCAGCTGAATCAACCAAATAAACCAAAGCACATTGCATGCTGCTAAAACTGACTCCTTTATACCACATTTTAGCAAATCTTCAAATAAAAACCAACAATATTACTAAATCTGCATTGAACGACCCATTACATACTTGTCATTTCCTTGACTGTCATTAGCCATTATTTCCACTCTCGACCCATACTGATACACTCGTCCATTTGGATGTATTAGACCTGAGGATGATCCACTGGCGCTGAGAGCCAAAACAATGCCATTCTTAGCATTGGCAATTCTCACTGCACGTTCAGGTGATATATCCACACGGATGCGGTCGTGAAGGCGCAACGTTATTACTCCATGCGGTGAAATCACTGTCCCACTCATTTGATACGGATCATCACCGTAATAATCCTAGAAAGATTAATGTAAAAGCTACTTCTATAAAGTGAATAGTCGGAATATTATGCATTTTATGTCCAATTAAGTTACGGTTTCCTAAGAAAGCGGTGCCGTTATCTCGTGTCCGTGATAAGTCGTGATGGCCGTCGAAAAGGACCGTAAGAACCGCCGAACGGAGATGTCAACTTAAAAAAAAATAACATTATTACTATATTTGGAAGATATTTAGTCATCGGAAGACAAAAACATTGTGGTTTCGGAGATAGTGAGATATTTAGAAATCGTGATATAGAAAGAATGTGCATTTAATTTTTCCTTTGTTTTAAGTGGGCTTTTCTATAGTATTTACTCGTCACATTTCTTACAGCTTCATTATTTCTTATACAGTCAATCAATATATTGTTATATTCGCTTGTCTAAATCACGTTTCTACTATTTGCCCACATTTTTTATTTTAAAATGGCCACCACTTTATGGGAAAAAACGTTTCAGGACTGTTTGTCACCGCTATGACGGCCGTCATGTTAATAACGGTCACAACCAATGCTCTCTAGGAAACCAACGCCATCTGGATTGCATAGACAACGTTTGATACGTTATCCACCGCTACATTACGGCCGCTAGTTAATGGCACCGCTTTCTTAGGAAACCGTAGCTTTAGAAAGAAGGATAAGACTAACTAGATGTCATTGATTTGGAGCACTAAACTAATTCAGATTAGTTTTAGATCGTTATTTAAGCCAAAACGATGTCTTATATAATAACGATAACGGAAGGGCATTCGGCAATAAGATGTTTGACTGTTAAAACGGCATTGCGGTAGTCGCATTTGGGAGGATCAGTCTTTTTGGATATTAATTTATGGAAAAATCTACAATGGCCTATTTTAAGGCTATACCACTTTACGGAGAAAGTTCTGTCAGGGAAGGTATCTAGGGAGGGCTCATAGAATAACGGCTTAACTTTAAGGGTATAACTATGTTGCTCGAATAATTCTCAGTTATATTTTTCAGATAGGCATTTACCAGATATTTTAGATCGTTGTAATTATAAGTAGATGGTCAATCATAAAGTGCTTAGCGACATGGTTAGCATCATCATTCCCTTGTATGCCCTTATAGTCCGGGCACCAAACAAGTCTCAGAGAAATTCGTCTTGCGTTAATAATTTCAATTAGATCCAGAATATGAATTACAACTGGGATAAAAGATCTCTGATATTGACTTACTACTTGAGAGCACTATGAGAATAGTTAAATATTATCCAGAAGGGATGGGAGCAAGAGGTGATATATTCGAGTGCGTGATTAATGCTGAAATTAAGGTGGTCGTATATCTACTAAAGACGATAACCGCTTGGGATACCCAAAAACATCTACGTTATTCAAATTCATCACAAAAATTCATAGTGTCGTATAAAAATGTTGATAGACTATGTCCACTACTTTTGTCAACATTCTGCCAAAGATGCATTCGAAGAGTGAATGCAAGAGTGTTTAGACTTATTTAAACGCGATTCTGCTGAGTTTCTTCCACATTTTATAACAGTAGATAAAAGGTACATTCACCACTATGTGCCAGAGGTAAAGCATTAGTCCAAAAAGTGGATAAAAATAGATGAAAGGGCACCAAAGAAAACGAAAACGGTTCCATCTGCAGAAACAGTCATGGTTATAGTTTTCTACGATTATTGTGATATGATGCTCACAGGTGGTCTGGTAAACGGTAGAACTATCACTGGGAAGTATTACGCCTCACTACAAGACTAATTGAAGGGTGATATTCAGTTTAAATCTTCACATCTTGTCAAAATCAATGTACTTTTACATCGATAATGTGCCTGTACATGCGTCTCGTGTTGTTGCTGAAACAGCACTTCGAAGTGCTGCCATATGCACTGTATTAATCAAATTAGGTTCCCAGCGATTACCTCATCTTCCCAAACTTGTAGATAGGGATCGTTGGCGAAAATTGAGTTCAAATAATGAGGTTAAAGCTGAGACAACCGCTTATTTTACAGAGTTTAACAAATCGTAATAATAACGATAGTATTAAAAAAGTTGGAACGTTTAATTAAACGCATTAAAATCCAAGGTGACCCTGTTGAATTATTTTGTAAAAAATCTTGTTTCGGTTGCCGGGGCGACAATATTTCGAACAACCTTCCTATTCCTACATTATCTATATCAACCTCCACGCATTTAACAAAACATACACTAAAATAAAAATAATGATAATATCCTTACGTTGGAATCGTCAGTAAAGTAGTTTTTTACTGTAATAGGTTTAGGAACGTGAGGTGGCCAACTTGGGGGCCCCTCCAATTTCATCATATCTCTAGAAGGCATATCATCACTAACATGAGAACTTGTGAAAACACTTCTACTTCTCGGACGAGGTGCATCCTTGCGTCCTGCTTCATTTTTGCTTATTCTGGTAATGCTATCTATAGATGAAATATAATAATAAATGATATATTCACCACAATAAGAAAAATTTTACTCAGAAAACATGAAATAGTTTTGAGTCAAGTGCTACAATTTCTGAGTGATCAAAGCATTTCATAGTATATATGCTCGTATCATTAATACTATATTTACCTTTGCGGCGAAACACTTTATCAGCAGTTTTATTCATTTTAAAAGATTTTTAATCAAGAAAAAATAATTAAAATCAAAATTATTTTTGTTTGTACATAAATAAACATCACTGTCAAACAATGGCCTACTATAACAAAAGTGTCAAAATGACCAGGTGAGATAATTTACATACTACTTTGACAGTTTACATTGACAATATTCTCGTCAAAATAATTTATTTAATAGCAAAATAGAAGAGAAACTAAAGATAGATATAAGCGAACTACAGGTGCATATTAGATAGAAAATTATTTTATTTCTGATTACAATATTATAGTTTGGAATTTGAAGTTTCGAAATTTGAATGGTTCAACAAATCGTTCGATGTTATATCGAATATTTTCACGTATGGTAGATAATGCTCCTAAATAATTCCGGGTATCGATCCGTTCTGTGAAGGGTCACGACGTTTCGGGAAAATCTCATTTGGCATTTTCGTGTTATTCGCTTCGAGTGAAGAGTCCAACTGACAGTCTGTCAACGTAAACTCTTTACTCGAAGCGAACAACACTTGAAAATGCCAAATACGATTTTAGCGAAACGTCGTGAGCCTTTACAAAATGAACAGATCGATACCCGGAATGATTTATTAATATTAATTAAAAATAAAATCGTTTAGGAAAGTATTGAAAGAATCGTTGCCTTTTCAAAGGGAACAGAGTAAAAACAAATTTATGGTAATATCGTTTGATGCTCAATTAACACGAGGGTTAGATAACATTTTGGAAAACGTGGACATTATGGGTGTCTATAAATCATGTAAACAAACTTAGAGAAATCTTGGGTAATTCAAAGGATAAAGTAGACCAATATGAAAAACCGTAGATTTTTTAAATTGGTTGTCAAGATTGTGATCGAAGGTATGTTGGATGAACTAAGATCCATATCAACTAAATATAAAGAGCATATTACCCGCAGTAAAAATGGAATACATGAGAAATATTGTGTTGCCCAACATATACTCGAGCACGGCCATAATAATATTAGAAATAAAATGTAAGAAAATCACGAAGCGACCTATTCCATACAGTAATATTTTTGAATTATTAACGCAACATTTGGCTTATTTCACGGTTGCAATATAAATAGAACTTAGTTTAGTTTTAGAGTGAATTATGTCCTGATAAAACTAACATGGTTAACGAAACGAGCGCCGAGAAATTTAAAACAAGGATTTTGTATTTAGTGGCAAGACTTTGAATTCCGACTGAATTCAATCTTTAATGTAGATATTGTTAATATCAAACTGTACAACTTACAATTAGGTATTTCATTCTAAAAAGAAGTGTCAGAGATTGTATATTTGATATTATATCCTTAATATTTCCTAATATCCTTAAAAGACCTGGCTCCGGCTAGAGTCACCTTTACAGATGGTTTTAAATCTAAACATGGTGTAAATACTGCGTTTTTTCGAAAGAATTATCCTCTGCCTTGCTATTTCTAGTCCCTTGCTTTGAGACTATTGAACCTTGAAACTCTTGTAAACACATCCTCTCCCATCACTTGCTGATTGGCTTATCTGTTTAGATTCACTTAATGCTCGGAATTCTTTGCAAAGTTCCTTCCCGTCTCCCTTTGCATTGAGACTATTCTCTGATAAAAGAAGCTATGGATTGTGGCTCAAGTATCAGAATCAAGTGGATACCGCTTCATGTGTGAATAGAGAATAAAGTTGCTGTTAAGAAGGATCTCTCAGTTGGTCTTTTATGTAACTAGGGAGGCTTCTGCATCTATTCGAAATATAGTACATGGCATAGTTCAATTTGCCTGGGGATTACGGAATGACTCCTGTAATTTGTACATAATCCAACCGTCCTTTTTCTCCTTCACTGGACCAACGTTCGTCAGTAATCTGGAACCACCTCAGGATCTACCAGTGTCGCTTTTCTCCTGGGCATCTGTTGAATTAGAATGTGCGTCATCTAGTTTCCGAATGTAGACTCCTTTTGACCGTTCACCATATACTGGTTGAGTGCATTGTCCTCTCTACACTCAGACAAAGGTTCGGTATTCTAAATAGCTTATTGCTCACTCTCTTCAATACCTTCTTTCCTTCCCTCATAAATTGCATAACTTTTTAGTTTGATTATTGCTGCTAAAAGGCCTGAGTTGTCGATGCGGCCTAAGCTTAAATACTTGATCATAAATTTTCTATGGGAACGCGTTACTCTTCCCCAAATTTAATATTATATATATAACCCAAAAGTTTAGTTACACACAATTGTACTCTTTATTAGACTTGTATTACTGTCTATAGACCCTTTACACCAATTTTAACTGCTATTGAAATCCTAATGGTGAAACAACAAATTCAGTGTTTATTTAATAGTTTTCGGCCCATAAAAATTTAAATTTCCTTTTAGTTTTATTATGGTTGCTAAATGGCCCGAGTTCTATGCGGCCTCTATCCTAAATTTTTCTTTCTTTTTTCTTCTGTTCAGTACAAGAAGAAAGAGAAAATTTACGAAGTAACTTTGATTTCACAAGGAGGGTTGCTATTTATGAATCTGGAATTGGCAACAATGGTGTTGCTAGGCGCCATCTGATATATACATCGTAAAGTAAAATTTCGACATTGTTGACTGAATACTCAGAATGTTTTGTCATACGGACGCTATTTGTGTTGTCGATCGGTCAACTCACTTCGACTTTTGGCGATGAAGCACAATCTAAAACCACTGCATATCACTGATCTAGTGAATTAAATCATAGCCGTCGTTCGCTCACGGACGAATTTAAAAAAGGTCGTCCAAAATCGGTTGCTGTGCCAGAAAACATATATACTGTGTACGAACTGATCATCAAGATCGTGATGTGACAGGCCGTGAGATTGAGGCATCCCTCGGCATTAGTACGACAAGCATACACAAGATTTTACATGAACATTTAGCTGTGAAAAAGATTTGTGCGTGTTGGATTCCGCATAATTTGACAATCACTCAAAAAAGTTCGTATCGATTGGAGCAAAGAAATGCACACAAAAAATAGAAACGTAGTGAGTAAAAAGTCGTGTATAACATCTACACAGGTGACGAATCTTAGATGTATGCATATGAGCTCGAAAGTAAACATTAGTCGTCTGTATGGTTATTTCAAAATGAGTCAAACCCAACAAAAGTTGTTCGTGCAAGAAGCAGTTTGAAGCAAATGCTCGCCTGTTTTTTTTAGATAAATGGGCATGTGACTATAGTGCCACTAGAGAATCGTATAGGTCTTTGAAAAAATACGAAAAAACATTCAGCGACGCAGGATCATTCTGCACCATGACAACGCGAGCTCTCACTCATCGGTCCGAACAACTCAATATTTGGCTGGTCAAAATATCGAATTGATGTGATTCCTTTTTGTTCCCGTTCGTGGAGAATAAACTACGTGGTCAACGATTTTCGCCGCCAGAAGCGGCTGATGTCTTCAAAATGCTTGTTTTGGAGATACCTCAATTGAAATAAAAAAAGTGCTATGGAAATTAGATCAGACGTATACAAAAGATCATCGCGGAGAATATTTTGAAAAACAATAAAACCATTTTCAATGATAAATATTTGTTTTTATTTATTATTACGAATACGTAAATAGCAACCCTTGTGTAACAGGCAGAATCTGTACAGGTTTAAACCGAATAAAACAATTTTTTACTTTATCTATCACTTTTATTTTTTAACTTTGTATGACTAAGTTTCGTAAAACAATGTTACATTATCAAACGCTACTTTAAAACTTTGATAATGTAACATTGTTTTACGAAACTATAGTCACACAAAGTTAAAAAAATATAAGTGAGAGAAAACAAATTAAAAAATCGTTTTATTCAATTTAAAAGTAGTTGTATAGAAAAGAAAAACATAAATTAACGAAATAGTCTATTTCAATAATGGTTTTATACAAAATCACTAGATATATACGTATTTACATATTAATTATAATTCCATATTTAAAGAGATATAATATTCCTTTTCTTCTGGGGTTAACTTCACAAATTGGTTCCATATGACCTAATAATTCAAAAACCCTATTAGCTTTCAATTTTAACACATACTTTAGAAAATACCAAAATAGGCTTATATCCAATCTTCCTCAGATGCCTTTCTTCCATTAGTGTATGTCCTAAAGGTAAACTGCTTTCTTTAATTGTATTGTTCCAACCTACTACGACAACAGCGTACCACTTTAAAGAACCATCGTTAAAAGGTACCATAACATCACCTAATATATATCTTTCAAATCCTAAAGGTTTCACAAAACTATTCGTCTTCATATCCTTGCAAGCTACTATAACTAAAAATAAAGATCCGTATGGCGTTGTTCCATAAGTTACCCCCGTATTTTTATTAAAAAGTTTAATTGAAAAAAGCAACAATTATAACAACAAATTAATCAATGCTTTATTCTCTGTTACTGTTCACGACCTGCTCCCACTTCTAGACCAAATCGCTGGGTCTGGACCACAAGAAATTGTTAAGCCAGTTTTTGAGGTCCTCATCATTGGCGAAGATTACGCCCTTTATTTGGTTGGACAATGGGCGGAGGAGGTGATAATCGGTTGTAGCACGATCTGGAAAATACGGTGGATGTGGTAAAACCTCCCACTTCAGATCATCCCTGACGCCTCGCTTATGTTTGCTGTGTGAGGTCGTGCATTGTCATGGAGTAAGATGACTTGGCCTTGTTGATTGGGTCATTTCAGTTAAATAACCTCATTTACACGAGGCAGCTGGGCGAGGTAGCGTTCCTTATTAACCGTCTTATTCTTCTCCAGCATTTCCCAATACACGAGACTCTCCCAGTCCCACCAAATGCAAATCATGACCATCTTGGGATGGATATCTTACTTAATTCTTGGCTTTGACATATCTCCTGTGGCCACTCACTCCTTCCTTTACTTCATATTGATGTAGATACACCATTTTTCAACTCCCGTGACGATTATGTAAAAGAATCGTTGCTTGTGTCCGCATGTTGCTTGATGTTGCGACGATTTTCCTTGTTGTCCACAGTCCATCTTCTCAGCCATGTTTGACGGCCGTCCTCATTCAAAAGCGCTTTAAGACGGTCCTCGTCGCAGTCGGAAGATCGACCAGAGCGGGGCGTGCCGTCCAGGTCGAAGTTACATTTTTGAACTTGGTAAACCAATCTCGAACTGCTTCTGTCTTTTGATCATGACATCAACTCTTTGATCACGACGAAATCCGAAATAAATGTCGAAAATTAAGTTTTTTTTCCGCCTGGAATTTTTATTTCAAAGGCCTGAAAGTTGATTCAAATTTAGTTTTTCAGAAAAATGATACCAATTATAAAAACGGCGGGAACTTATGGATAACAACCCGTTAGAATTACCTAAAACTTCGACTTATAACATATTTTGTCTTTGATGCTTTACTGAACAAAAATAGTGATTATCGGTTGGACAAATATCGGTAGAAAAAGGAAAGCGGTAAAGAGCTTTTCTTATTACAGCATGGCGTAAGTAAAAAAATCAGCCTTTCTCTCCATAGAAACAGTTAGGAGAGCAACATCGGGGATTAAAGACATCAGAAAATTGATATTTATTAATTTAGTATCTAGTGAATATATGTACCTGCTTTACGAAAATGAGGCAACACATGGTTAATATGAATATTCTCATCGCTCTTCACTACCTTCTTCACTGCATCCACTGTATCAATAAATAATTGATCAGTTTGTGAAATCTTCTTAAACTGATAAACTGATGGCGCGTATTCAGTATGCCATTTCACAGCGTTGTATCTTAAATAAGGTAAAAGACGTTTTCCTTTGTATTCTGGACAATCAATATCAATACAACAATCAAGGGAGAGAACTTCTCTAGGTACAAATTTTGCAGATTTACCTAAAATTGTACATCTAATTTTTGACTAAATTTTGATATTGGAATTTTTCATATTAAAAATCAGTGCAATACAATTTTCTATAGAACACCCAATCGGTTATTTGTAATCTGTAAGAAAATGTTACTATTGTATATAACAGATATACAATAATAAAATTTGAATCGTTAGACCACTAACACCCGGCTTGGAGCCACTATTCCTAATTAGATTAGATCAGATCGATTCCTCAAGGTCAAGGCAAATATCTATTTACTACTACTAGAGTAGTAGCAAATCTACTTCTTCATGTGGTATTACAGCCCGTTAATGAGCGTTGACCTCCTTCAACCCTCCCCTCCTCCCGGATCAATCTGTATCTACTTTATATACTAGACTACTACTACAACGAGAAATATAACTGATTAAGGCGGTAGTCGAATGAATGGTTAAAATAAGAATACTATAGATAGATTAATTAGAAAAGATGTGTTTAAGCGGTTATTGAAAGAATCATCGACTTTTCAAAAGGAATAGAGCAAAAACAAATTCATGGTAATATCATTTGACAAGATGGTTATATAAAATTTTAGAAAAGGTAACATTCAGGTAGTCTACAAATCATATAACATGCTAAGAAAAGTCTTGGGTAATAATCTGGCAATACTGGGCAGCATACTATTATACTATTTCAATCGCTGAAATGTAACGGTTGTTTCACGACTCTAATCATAAAAAGATGTAAAGCAAATATGTAGAGATGTAAAATATGTGTTGAGAGTATAACTGAATTTACTTACCAAAATTCGAAGTAATGTATTCTGTGTCAAATATTTTATTCATATGATGATATGAATAATGTCCTAATAAACTTAGATAATTTAACGCTGAACAAAGAGATCTTGGATGTTTCTCAATTTCTATTAGTCTTGACTCTTTGTGAAGCTCTTGATAAACCAGATCCAAGATGTTCTTTTCTATTTTAGGAACATAATTGAACATAGATAAAACATTTAAAATTCTTTCAATATCCTTTAGTCTTAATTGCTCAATTTCACGTGATAATTTATCCGAAATTTTACTAAAATATAAATTATATCATAAGACATATGATATTACTAAGTAATTAGGTCATAAAAAGCCACACCTAATAATATCTTTGTGTAAACATCCAGCTACTGTCAAGAACAGTGCAATATGAAGACAGCATAATGAAGAGAACCGATCCAATTCTGGATAAAGTTTGTCTAACATCATTTTTATAACATGCAACATTTTTTGTGGATTTGTATACCTTAAAGTCTACCAGCAAACATTATGAAAAATTATAATATATTACTTCTATTACCTTCATGATTGCTGCTAAAGTTAGTTCATGTATTACTTTACTGTTGTATGAAACTTGTTTAATCATAGCTTCATAGATAGGTAACAATTTAATTTTACTTTTAGACTTAAAATATCCTAAGGCAATTACACCCAATTCATCAATATTCAAATCTTTGATTTTACTTTCTAGTGCATGCTCATATTGAAAATCAACTGGTCTTGATCTACATATATTGAATAGAAAAAATATGTGGACTATTTGGTCTTTTGTTAAATCATTACATTTTCTTACAAAACGATCTAGAGCATTAAATGTAAAATCACTATATTTGTGTAAGTGTAATTTATACCATAAATCAGCAATTGTAAGAACCTTTTCTACATCCCAATTAGGTAATTTCCAGCAACATATATCATCTAAACAACTCCAAATATCATGAAAATTGTGGGTCATATAAGAATCACACGTTGGATATTGACTTAAACAAATTAATAATTGGATTATTTCTTCATCAGTAAGTTTATCACAGTGATCCATTAACCCATCAACCAAAGCATCAAATCGAACATCCGATACTGAAATATTATTTTGCTGACAATATTTACGAACACATTTAAAAGCCTTTACAATATTGGTGGCATTTGAGTTACGCCAATCTCTATTCAAAATACTATTGAAATCTTCTTCGATTGAAATATTGGTTTCTTCAATGCTCATTTCTCGTAAAATATCTGAAGCTATAATAGTATACAGATGATCATTTTCTATACTAGGTCTAACTTTAAGTAATGGTTTGCATAAATATATATTTCTTTTAAAATGTACGACTGGTAAAGTATATTTTTTATTACATGCCAATTCCATTAAAAAAGGTGCATATCTATAACTATAGTTTGTAACAGTTGTTTTGGTAAATAACTGTTTGATAAACATTATTCTTATATATATTTACTAAAATTCACAGTTGCTGTTTATGATGTACTAACCCTAAATTGTTAACCTTTAATTGTTTCATTTGAACTAATTTAAACATTTTATTCATAGACAGAGCTATAATACAGGAGAACTAATTTTGGTTGTATGCGCTTTGCTAACTGTTTGAAAAGGATTATTATATATATTTGCTAAAATTCACAATTGCTACTAAGACTAACTCTTTATGTTCCTTTGAACCTTTGTTCCTTGTTTTTATGAACCTTTATGTTCAATTTTTTTAAGTTTAATTATGTTATTTGAACTACTTTTAGAAGTTTTATTTGTAAAGGAGCCCATACACGATCAAATAATTTGCGCAACATCCATATGCGATACTACACTTTGTGCAAATTTAATGGAAACTTGATCACTTCTCATACAGTACATTCGCGCTAGCATCTTTAATTTTGTTATTAAAAATGTCTACAGAAGTTACGTGTTTGGCAATTATAGTTGCATTGCAAATAGAAAGCAATGAATTTGGACTAAAAAGTGGTTAAAAAAAAGGTGTTTCTTAAGTCATAAAGATCTTATCAGAGAGCTGCAACTATCATCTCTAACTACAAGAATTATTTAAGGATGGATCGCACTACGTTCTCTGAAAGATATTATACCTCTTATTAAGAATCAGGATACAATAATGAGAGAAGCAAAAAAGGTTTTCCGCCACTTTTAGATTTGTAGCATGTGGATTGAAAATTTACATCACAGTTCAAACCCTCGGAAAAATCATCATTGAAAAATCTTTATTTCCCGCCGTACGTGACTCCATTTTATTTATTTTTCAAAAATGAGACCACTCTAGACAACAATTCCAGTAAGCGAGGAGAATGTTGTTCAACAGCTTCAAACGTCCACATACACGGTCAAACCTGTCACACAAATAATTTCAAGCGAGTTTGAATTTTCTTTATTTTAACTATTGCGCAACAGTTCAAACAAAGACATACACGGTCAAAATATCTGCACAACAGTCTGTTGCGCAAATTGTTTGATTGTGTATGGGTCTCTTAATACAGTGGTGATTGGCTATTTTTGCTGGATAATGTAAATTGAATCAATTTCCTGGAATGTCTGAATATATGTAAATTTGCTTTAATTATGTGATATTGTAGTACATATATAGTGCAAAATCTTCTGATGGTATACATCTCTACTACTGGAAGTTTTAAAAATGTGTCATAAATGTATAGAAACTAATAATACAAGGATGTCTGAAAATGTCAAATAAATACCTCGAAACGATAAATTTTTATGCTCAAATTTCTTATACTTCAAAATCCTTTATTTCTGTTAAAATCAGTCCACTTCATTGATCAATCTGACATTAACTAACATGAAAGAGTTATTAATGTAATGCCTATAATTTAGTAGTTTTATGATTAACAAAATTACCTACTCCCTGCAGCCTATTCCAAGATCTAAACTTATACAAAGGTACATGAAAGTCAAGATTTATAAAACTCTTCTTCACCCAGTAGTCACTTATGGATGAGAGACATGGCCGGTAACAAAAAAAAAACATAAAAGATGCTTACAGTATTTGAAAGAATAGTACTCTGAAGAATTTTTGGTGCTGTGAATGATAATGGACCTAATATCACCAACAATCTTTAATCTGATACTGGAAGCTATTTTAAGGAAGGCACACCTGAACAATACGAACATTCTAACAAATGACATCCACTATTACCTCACTATAATAACCAAATCCAAAGGAAAATTAATAAGGCTGTAGAAGGACTAAATAGAGAAGCCAAAAAGTTTGGATCAAAGATCACTGTAAAAAAAACAAAATACATGAGAGTGTGAAAATAAATAGAATTGGAGCACCCACCTACTAATAGGGAATAATAATTTTGAAACAGTATCGACGTTAAAGAAAGAATACAGAAAGGAAATCAAGTCTTTGACTTTAATAAGGCCAGTGTACCACGTTAATAAGACCATATGCACTGGAATCAGCCAACACAAATAAGAAGACCTGAAAATATTGGAAAGGAAAATGCTGGAAAAAAACTTGAATCGGATATAACAGGAGATGTATGAAGGGGAAAGAATGGTAGGGCATGACCAAAAGGGCACATAATGATGGTTAGAAGAGGAGTAATCCACCTCATAAACAGGATTAAAAAACTCTTTCAAGCTTTAACCATAATCCCGAGGGATTGAACGGTTATGATGATGAATAATTGGAGGAACAGGTAGATCTTAAGTAATTATATAAGACTAGAGATAAATAAGACCAGTCATTACATATACACTGGAGTCAGCCAACACAAATAAGACCTGAAAATATTGGAAAGGAAAAAGCTGAAAAAAAAAGGAACAGGTATAACTTGGATTTTAAGCAATTATTCAAAGTTCTGGATATTATTGTGTGAGGATTCAACGATTCAGATAGGCGCGACCCGTGGCGAGAATATCAGAAAGTCAAATACCAAGGTGAATCCTCAATAAGGGTAACAGACCAAGGGGTAGATCAAAGACATGTTTGGAGTTCTGATGGGCTGTAGCACCACAGGAAAAAAGATGACTAAAAAGAGAGGAACAATGTTGAAAATACCTTCAATTTAAAATCTTTATATATACATTTATTTTCAAAAGTTTTTAAGGAAGAGTAATAAACATTTTTTTATTACAAAAGTTATCTATAAAATGTGATTCATGAAATAAGTTAATATAATATCATAAATAATGCATAATACAAAATATAAAGTAGTTAACCGTCCCATTTTTTATATTCCATGCCATCTGGTGGCTTCACATCAACTTTCTTTTTGGCAACTTCAGACCAGTTTGTACTTAAAACAGTGCCGCCACTTTCCATCTACAGAAAATATTTAAATGAATACTCGACTTTCTCAAGCAAAATCTATTATTAGTATTCTTTATGAAAATTTACTTACATAACTTTTATTCATTGCCTTCTTGACTTCATCACTACCTTTGCCATAAATTTCTTGGAAGAGTTTGTTTAGTGCCTCTTCACCATCAGGTTTTTCTTCAGCTTCTTGTTTTTTTATTTCTTTTTCTACTTTATTCCAGTCCTTTCCCTTTTTAGATGTGGGGTAGGTTGGTGGTCCAGATAGTTCTGTTGCTTGGCCTATTTAATAAAATACATTCTAATTTAATGACATTGATAGATTTATTATAAAGGAAATTGTAGAAAATTATAAACAAGTTCTTTCAATGCTATATTTAAACTAATATTTTAAGTTAATTAAATCTCTGTTATATGTTTCTGAATTGTTCTTTTATACAGTGTTCCAATTATGATTACATAATTGCAAAGTTAGGTAAATGTGTTATTATAGTATTTACATTTATACTTGGTAATATATCTGTTGAGCCATGGAAGTAACAGTTCAAAGAAGGTGTAACAGCACTTATATTTTATAGAGCATATAGTTTTAAAAGATCGTAGAAATATAACATTATGAATCACAAATTTTAATTATTTATTAAATATTGTAACATTATAAAAATGAAAATTCACTAACCTGTTGGAATTGTTTTGATGTTAGTTTCAACAGCTTCCCCTTCTAATTTATCCCATCTTATTCCTTCAGACTTTTTCAATTTTATTTCAATCTAAGACAAAACCAAATTATAGAGACCTAATAAAAAAGCTTCAGGTATAGAGATATACCTTCGAAGGTGATAAAATATAACTACATTGTTCAGGGACTATTTTGTGACATAAATGAAAATGAAGATTGCAGTCTTGATAATCAGGCACTATAATATCAGCTCTAACCATTCTGTTTGAAAAACTTATTTTTAATTGATCTTGTATAATATTTTTCACCAACAATGTAATGACAATGGCAGAGTCCGATTGGTACCAATCATGTCTTATAGGAAGTACTGGCTAAAAAAATTTAATAAGTTAAAAATGTTTATACTTTATATAGCGGACAGTAAATTGTTTTAGAAGTAAAAAAAATGCAGATTCTTAACAGGATTTTACATGCTTAAGAGTTAATTTCAATGAAAATAGTAATAATAGTAGTAATAATGAAAAATATTGCAGTAGTTACAAATGCTACCTTTGACTCTTGAAGTATTGAATCAGCCATTCTTTAAAGATGAAAATACATAAGAAAATGTGAATATATCCAAAATTATCTGTCAATATGAACCTCAAGTTGTATATTTTTTCTGTACTGTTGTGAAATTTCCAGAATTATAAGATAAGTCAATAAAGAAGACACCTTATATTTTTAAACGATTTCATCTTTGACTATTCAATACGAGATGGCAATATATAGATTAAATGTATTATACCGAATAAAACATTTTTTTTACTTTGTTATCTATCACTTTTATTTATAAAAATGATAGATAACATGTTTTGTCGAGTGATGTTATATTCGGTTTAAAAATGAACGATCACGGTAACGGATAAAACAGTAACGGATAAATCAATCAATAAATGTATTATAATTTTATAATTCAATATATAAACTTATGTCTTAATTTTCTATTCAAACACTTTTTAAAAATTCGCGGGAAAAATTTTCATTACTTCCAATTAAAACTTAATTTTTTTTATTGGCTTTGACGAAAAAATAGAATTTCGACCAAAAAATCCCAATTTTTTTTTTTTTTAAGTAATTGACACTGATGACATTTGTTAAAATTCAAAACTGCAGCTAAAGTAGTCTTTGATTTTCGGAATCTTTCGGATATATGTCTTGAATTGCTCTTCATTACACTGGCTTAAGTAAGTAATTTTTTACCTTTTTACTTTATGGTTTACCTATCAACGGAAAAGTAAAATTACTGTTTAATTTGGTATGCCACTAATCTACCTTTGTTTTATTACTCATATCCATTATTTAGTCATAAATCCTATGTGGACCATGTGAATAATGCTAAAAGTATGTTATAGTCTGATAATGTTATTTAATGTGGTCGAATGCATTTCTTGTCAAAATCATACCATCCATTAAGCCAAATATACGTTTTCCATAAAAATTGTGGTAACATATTTTTGTAATATTGTATTATCAGAAATAAGCGTATAGTGTTGAAAAGGTTTTTGTTTAGTAACATTTTAGTAGAAATTTAGAGAAAAAGAAAGTGGTTATTTGGAAAGTGGAAACTTTTAAATAACTTTCTAATAATTTATAAGACTGTATTTAAACTGATAACCCAGGTTAGTGTCAATATATATATATATATATATATATATATATATATATATATATATATATATATATATATATATATATATATATATATATATATATATATATATATATATACACACATATATATATATATATATATATATATATATATATATATATATATATATATATATATAATTTATTTATTTATTTATTTATTTATTTATTTATTTATTTATTTATTTTTATTGCTGACTTTGTTTAATATCTGAAGTGAAAATATTCTATATTTCTGAAAAACAATGGATTAGCTCATATTGATTAATATATTTATATATACTAGTTTAAATATTATGTATATAAAATGATTGTGAAAATGAAATGAATTGTTGAAAAAATTGTATGATACTGATATATTTTCTAAAGTTAATTTTTATTTCATTTTATAAGCACCGAAAAAATGAATGACTTAGACAGACAACTGGCCGAGTTGGAATTGTTAAATAATGCAGAACTTCCTCCAAACCCAAATGTAGGGGGCAGTCAAGGAAAGAAAGTTGGCCCAGCTGTTCCTCCTAAGCCTAAGAAACAACTACCATTGGTAATTCAATTTAAAGTGGTAAATTAATAAATTAACTCTAGAATTTTATATATGTAGGTACCTCAATCATATCCACTAAAAAAAAATGTAGAACCAAGTTATTCATCTCGTATCCAATCCAATCAATTTTATTCAAACATACCACCTCCAAGTAACCAATCTCACTATTCAAATGCTGCAACTCTACCCTCAAATAGTAAACTGAACCCACAAGATAATAATTATGCCAATTTACCAAGGAGGAATAATGATCAGGGGATATATTCAAGAAGTGCTTCTGCTATGAGTAATAATTCTTTACCAAGAAGTACTGCTAGTTATGGAACAGGATATGCTACCAAAAATACTAGGTAATTTAAAATATAAGTTAGTATTTGTTAATGCTTCATTGTTTTATTTATTAGTACTGCTTCTACACTGGCGAGTACACCAAAACCATTTGACAGGAATAAGTCAGACGTTACCTACAGTAACATACAAATACCAGCATCAAGAAATCGTGATGGACTTATTTATTCTAATTTAGCTCATCCACCAAGAGATGGTGCAGTTTATAGTAATATACCTCAAGGTAGAAGTGGAGTTTATTCAAATGGTGATGACTTCCCTCCACCACCACCACCACTAGATATGACTTCTGGATTGAGTGATTATGCTCCTTGTACTATAAATACAAATTTACCTCCCCCTCCAGAAGATTTGTTACCACCACCATCACCAGTTAGTTCTAGTTATAGTGAATTAAGGCGGGCCACACAACCAGGATCAGATTTTCACAATTACAGTATGGGATCAGGAGTAAGTTTACTTTCAAAATGTTATTTATAGTTTTCATTTTTGTGTAATTTTCTAGGTCTCTTCTACATATGAATCCATTTATGAACCAATTAATCCAAGACCTCCAAGTCAGATGTCATCAAGATCTAACTATTCATTATATGCCCCTTATAGTGGGGCTAGTAGTGCTATGACAGGTAAGTAACAACATAAAATATTTTGATATGGATTAATTTTATATTTCCACTTAAGGTCCAAGCCAGTCAGTCAGCAGGATAGGTCATAATAAAGAACAAGAAGTAGATAGCTTGACAGATATGTTGGTTCAAGGAATGGGAAGTGGACCAGACTTAGATCAAGAAGATGTATATGGAATCTGTGTTAAATGTGGAGATAAGGTAAGACTTAAAGTACACATGCATAAGTGCTAACTTTGTATTTTTTTACAGATTGTTGGCGAAAATAGTGGATGTACTGCTATGGATCAGTTATATCATATAAAATGTTTTACTTGTCACCAATGCGCCATCAATCTTCAAGGGAAACCATTCTATGCACTAGATGGTCATCCATTCTGTGAAGAGGATTACTTGGTAAAGATCCCTTCAAAGAAAAACAACTACATAATCGTAATGTTTCAATTTTTTTTAGAACACTTTAGAGAAATGTTGTGTCTGTCAAAAACCAATTCTGGATAGAATATTAAGAGCTACAGGCAAGCCTTATCACCCAGGCTGTTTTTGTTGTGTTGTATGTGGAAAAAGCCTTGATGGGATTCCATTTACAGTTGACGCTACAAATCGTGTACATTGCATAGAAGATTTCCACAAGTAAGTTTGCTTTGAATTGTTGCTTTCAATAATTTTGGCATATATTGCAACAAATATGTAGACAAAATCCAAAAACAGTTAATTTTATAGAAAAATATTTGTCTTTTAGAATCTTTGCACCACGCTGTTGGGTTTGTAAACAACCAATTATGCCAGAACCAGGAGAAGAAGAGACTGTTAGAGTGGTTGCTTTAGACCACAGTTTCCATATTCAATGCTATAAGTGTGAAGTAAGTATTACATATTAATTTATTATATTATATGTATTAAATATAATAACTGGGTACTTTGTTATTGTTTTGAGTTTAATTGTAATTGTTGTCTTGAGTTTAGTTGTAATGAGTCCTAAATAACAGGCCTAAAAACCATTCTTCCTTTCATTGACAGTTTCGACAAGTGCCTCAGTTATATCATCTGAAAAGCAGCCATTGATATAGAGTGTTATAGGGAGAATGATTAATAATTTAATATGTAATAGTGGGGTTAATTATGAGTAAAATGTTAATAGAAATATCTATCCAGTTATCATTGCTTAGTGAGGCTTTTATGTGGAGTGCATTACAGATCAAGTATCCAGACTGTCCAATTGTCTTTAACCTTGAATTGATATTTATCATTAATTAGTTGATATCTTTGCTGAATTTTATAAATATCCATTTTTTCTTATATTGAATATCTGAGATTCTGCCAGTAGAGAATAACTTTACTTAAGTCATTTTAATTTTGAATGAGCAGTTGAGCAAAATTTATATGAATTAGAAGAAATTCATTTATTGGTAGAGTGCAGTTTATCTACAAGCTGTAGAAGAATTTCGGCACATTAGCAGGTATAATTGAAAAGTATTTTTTCTTGGAATGGTGGGAATTTGCGCCTTTAGACTATATTTAAATAGAAAATATTTACCACTAAACACCATATCATCTTGTTTTATTTCCCGAGGCGTGTTTTACTAGCCATTAACGATGACTCATTCTGAATTATAAAATAATTCATTGAATCATCACCTCCCCCACACGTGTCGAGAAATGAAAAAGAAATGCTTTGGTATTTAATGATAAATCTTTATTAGTTTAGTATTTTACTATATTTCAGTATGTTCACAAAATATAAAATAACTCATTGAGTAGTAGTCAAGAATAGAGATCGCATTTGTTATAAAATGTAAGTGGATAAATCGTTTTATGCAATGACATGCACCATAATTTCAATTTATGACAAATTCTATATCGCCAAAATGTTTACAAAATCATTTCTATAATTTTGTGAGTGCATTGGATGTTTTGGTTTTTTTATATTGAAAAGTAAAAAAATAATAGTACAACGTAAATTAAATGATAAAGCTAAAGTTGGTATTAATTAATTTTTCTATAGAACAATTCAGTAGTGTACAACTACGGTCATTACTTATCAGTGTGTTTAGTCATATTTAGAATGTATAACCATTTTGGCAATATACATCTTTTTATAAATTGACCTTTACTGAAAAGTAGTGATCTTACTCGAGTCAGAACAAAATTCACCTCCTGGTCATGACTACAAGAAGTATTATAATACTTTATTCAGTGA
The DNA here is from genome assembly GCA_031761425.1 of Cosmopolites sordidus. Lineage (NCBI taxonomy): Eukaryota > Metazoa > Arthropoda > Insecta > Coleoptera > Curculionidae > Cosmopolites > Cosmopolites sordidus. The sequence continues at coordinate 836,737 of JARFXV010000082.1, read as the reverse complement.
TTTTATTTCAACATCAGATTTGATTATTTCCTGATGATATTACCTAGGTTATCGACAGGTGCATCGAGAAATTTTATGAATTGATTTATTTGTTTCACACATTAAAAATTTGAATATAAACATTAATTACCTAAGGGTGTTAATTAATTTTGAATCTTTTTTCTTTCAAATTATTTTTCAGGATTGTGGTCTGGTTTTATCTTCTGAAGCGGAGGGTCGAGGGTGCTATCCGCTCGATGGCCATGTATTGTGTAAGAGTTGCAATGCCAAAAGGGTGCAAGCCTTGACCAATCACATGACCACAGAACTATAAAGTGCTCATGCAATAGGACGTCCATCTAGCTATATCCGTGATTAGTTAGTTTCATATTAATAATTTGTTGGCTTCTTACAAGTATTTGAACTATTGCATTTATTATTTCTATGTTTTATTTCTATGTTAGTAAAACATAGTAAATCATTGGTGGGGGTAAAGGGAATGTGAATTACTTCATGGTAACTTTTAAACAAAATTTTATTAAATCAAACTAGATATGTACATTTTAGAACATGAAATTTAAAAATTTTGTTGTGTCAATAATTTAAATAATAAAACATGATTTGCATATTTCTATCAGGATACCGGTTGAATAATATTCACAGGGAATATTACATATTTTTGAAATTGTATATGGAAAATATGGCTGGACCATATATTTCCTTAAGGGTTACAAAACAATAATAATATGACACTGCTACAATACAAATTCAGAACATTCCAGAAAAACTTTTTCTTACATTTTATATAAGTACACACTTGTAAACCATTCCATCAGTTTTTAGATAGTTCTACATAAAACGTACATATTTACCTAAGCAACAAAATTTTTGCTTGTAAGAAGTATTGTAGGAATTAAGATAGAATATATACACAGTTTTTAAATGTGATTTTTTTATATAGATTTATTAACTTTTTTATGATATATTTTAGTGAGAATATTTTTAAGGCAAATTTTTAGGATAACTATCATATCTTGACTTTTTATAGTATTATTTTTAAGACTAGAAATTTTCTACTATATTCCTTTTTTTTCTTATATAAGAATTTCTTGCATGCTTATGATACCATTCTTAGATAATTGCCTTTTTAGTGTTAGATGCTGTTAATAATATGATCAGGATAAGCCAGGTAATGAGAGCAGAAATATCCTAATTGTTGTGAAAGTTTGTTAATGTACATAATTGGAAAATATTATGTAACTCTAAACTGTTTTCAGTTAATGTTTTTATTACACTTTTTCTGTGTTCTTGTATTGTTTACTTGACTTTGGAATGGGACATTTTTGCTTTTACTGACTCAAATTTATATTGTGATTATTTCAATTAATGTGCCAATTAATTAAGTGGGTTTAATAAATATTAGTGGAATCAATATGTAGTATTATTTATGTAATCATAAGTACAAACTCAATCATTTGTAAAAAGGCTTGGATATTGCAAACTATGTGTTACAGTTCAGTTGGGTGAAACACGTCGCAAGAATGCCAGAATGTCGAATTCGAAAGAGAATAATGGAGGGTTGAATAGTGTGTAACAGAGAGGTAGACCAAATACATGGTGGTGAGACAAAAGAACTACTGCACCTTAGAAACTGGCGAGAGGGTGCTGGTGATCGATCGGGATGGAGGCGAAGGTTGCAAGAGTTCAAGACTTACTGACGGATTATAGCGACATGGGAGAAGATTTATATAGTTAGTCTTGGTGCCAGGTGGTACATTACTGTTAGTTGCAGGGATGTTGATTCAACTGATAGCTCTTTATGTAAATGTTTGTTTGTTGTACAATCTGTCAAAAAAGTACCGGGAATTGGTCAACAAAACAAAATGTTTATTATTTATCCAAATTTATTGTATCGCCTTCAAAGTAGGCCCCTTCCGCAATAATACACTTATGCCAACGAATAATCCAATTGTTAAAACATTTTTTAAATGCATTTTCCGGAATCGACTTCAGTTCTCGTCTCGAATTCTCTTTTATATCTTCTATCGACTGAAAACGGGTGCCTGGTCGTGGTAATTTGAGTTTTGGAAAGAGAAAGAAGTCGGCCGGAGCCATAGAGTGTTTGTTGAGTTTTTGGCAAGAAATTCGTTCACAATGATAGCCTTGTGAGATGGTGCGTTGTCGTGATGCAAAATCCAAGAGTTTTCTTTCCACAAATCTGGCCTTTTTCGATGAATTTGCTCTCTCAAACGCCGCATAATGCCCAGATATTATTCTTTATTTACCATCTGGCCTTCTAGCAAGAATTCCGATAGAAAAATTGAGAACGGTAAACAAACTAAATGAGAGATGACGTTCAAACTCCGCGTCAGTATAAAGGACAGTTGTGCCAACTTAGCGATAAAAATAATTTTGACATTCCCTTTAAGCGGGCTTTTCAAATTCGCGGTACTTTTTTAACAGAATGTATTTGTTCTTCAGATAAGAGTTTAAAATGGGATAAAGATATCGCCCTTCAGTCAAGTTTGTGCCCAGATTGGGTAAGGCCGGATACCTTCTGAGAGGTTTTCTGTATTGAGCAATCGACAGCCTGTAAGCTTTTCAACGGACTGACGGTTAAAGACAAATCAAGAGTCGGAATGGCCGGAATTAATCTATAGCTCACAACCGCGGTTCGGATTCCACTTTACGTTGTAAGTCCAGTTGTTAAATAAACTTAAACTTAAATGTATCTAAAATCATACATTTTTTATGGTTAAAGGTAAAGTAAAAATTTAGGATTTAAAGCGCTTTACCCACCGAGACTATTTAGCGACTGGGCCTACAGTTTAACGTGGGCTTTGAGCCATGGCCAAACCTCAACTGAGGGATAATTCATTGTCGAATTTTATACTCTTGCCCGTTGAAATGCAGTACGTAAACCTGCCTGGTCTCTTCTCGGAGCGTCCATTGAAGTACTAACTACATTTTGATCTCCGACTCGTCGGATTACAGGAGATGGCAATTTCTCGGTTTGTATGATTAAGATACGACTGAAACTATTGTTTATATAGTAGTTGATATTATTTAATTTTAAATTGCAACGTATTACGGAAATGTTTTGTATTAATAAATATCTCTCATTGAATTTTGGATATACTTATTTTTACAAATCAAAATAAGCCCTAAAGAATGAATATAACTAAAGAAAACTAAAAAGATGTGTGGAAATTAAATAACGAGACTGGAGGTGTACCGTTCGATCTGGCATCACCTTTGATTTATCTTGAGGACATCTGATGCGTCTTTGGGGGAGTTTAAACGCCCTACAATGATTTGGGGATCCGTAGCAATTTTTCTCCTGAACCGAATTTTTCCAGTGCTTTCTGAAAATGACAATTTCGAGCAATGGGGCGCTATTAAGTTTTATTTAACACTTGGGCACAGTGTGACGGAGATTTCTGCAAAGCTTCAACGGGTTTATGGAAATGTATTGTCTATAAAGGTCTATAAAGTATTTTGTCAATGACTCATGTTTAAGGCATTCTCAGAAGGATGAGACTCGATCGAAGATGAATTTCGAACCAAGAGGCTTTCAACTGCGAGAGATGTTGAAAATGTCCACAGAATCCGCGATCTTGTATGTTCTGAGCGTCGGTTGAGGGTCAAAATGATCGGAGAAATGTCGAATTTGACTCACAAGTTCGTTTTCAGATTTATTTGTGATCACTTGTTGCTGTTCCTCATGATTTTTTCCCAATATCCACATGATAATTAAATGAATCACATATCGATATGCGAGTGAAGTGGGTGAGTAAAGTCCGCCTCGGTCCTCATGATATTTTTGTGTTTTTATGTGTTAATTAAGATTAAGCACAGATAAGCCAAAGTAGAAATATCTTTATCGTACTGATTGTATGAACGATGAAAAATATTATGTAACTTATAATAATTTAATATATTATAAATATAACTATTAATATTTCTAATTCCCATCTCTTATACTTTTTGTATTGTTCTCTTGATTTTGGATTAGGCCATTTTTAATTTTAATGATCAAATTTGTATTATGATTATATCGATGAATATTACCATAATCATACATGAAGTATTATTTATATAAACCGATAAAAGTTATTTTTAAATCGAAAATGATATTTTTTAATTGATTGCCTTTTAATTTGGATATTCTATACTGCTCAAAGTTTCGATATTTTCGTTTTACTTAAAGGTGTTTTTTTAATTTGTAAAAAAATGCCCGACTAGCAGTAATAATGGGATATTATAACTATCAGAATAAAAATAAAAATGGGTAGACCACGTTAGTGTGATACCTAAGGTGGTAGTTGGCTCGATTCCTGCTTGTAAAAATGTAAAATCTGACGAGTCACGCCATATGGAGGCTGAATAAGGCCGTATGCCTTCTGTGAGGTGGTTTTCTACATTGGTCACTCGTCAGTCGGTAGACTTTCGACAAAATTAAAGATTAAGCGAAAAATTAAGGATTGATAGGCCATGGAAGCTGTAGCTGATCGGGGTAATTGCTGCTGATGTCCGTAGTCCGGGGACAATGTTAAGCTGTGTAGGCGGTTAACTTTCCAGTCTAATTGTGGAAATGTTTTTAACTTATCGAATGGTGAGTTCAGTGGTGACTCGTGAAGAAGGGTGTTGGGATGCCGCCCCTCCAGCATTTATCACAGTAAACAATTTTTCAGAGCAAAACACCATATTTTATTTCCGTTCAGTTTCTTTCCTTTAAATCATTTTCCTGCTTCATCTCCTGTATAGGGTTTCAATAGCCCGAAAAGTAAAGAGGAGGAAGGGGAAAGCAAAAAAAAATTCTTCAGCAGCACTATTTTCTTCTACACCCTCCCACTTTAAAATCCCACGAGCCGCCACTGGACGAGTTGTTATTTTTGTCCCTTAAAATGATAATTTAAATGAGGGTAATTCGAACAGGCTTGCTTTATAATTATGGATAACGAATTAAATATGTATGACTAATAACATAACCCTGTATGACTAATAACATAACTCTATATATCAATATCGGTCAGAACTTTTGGAATTTGACGATGAGTGGAAGTCCCGAAACTTGTTAGAAAAGGTAGTTGGTGCGGATGAAACATACTTTATTAATAGCATTTTGTTATTATTCACATGTCAATGACAAATAAAGACGAATCTTTGACCGCTTAAGTTTTACACTTAGATGTTTTGAAACTATTTATTTTATGTGAAATAACATTCAATGACAATGTTTGAAAACAATTTCGGACCAATGTCTGCCGCGACTACCTCTAACAAAGCGCATTCTGTCAACCGTCTGACCGTTGTCAGCGTTTCTGGCCACTTTTTCAAGCAACAGGGGTCTTATATCCGCAATTGTCCAAGTTATGTTGGTTTCCAAGGCGTCAATAGTTGCTGGCAATATTGACAATAGTATCGGTAGAGAAAAAAATGCTCTATAAGTTTGGCGCACAAACAGAGGTGGTTCGTGGGGAAAAAAACAGGTGGGGCACGTATAACCAAATTTTGGAATGGGGATGAGGAAATGCGTCGCATCCAAAAATTTTACATTTCTTAGTATCCTACACACACTTTGCTGTGTAGAAATACGTAACTGTCAGACATCAAATTTTCATTTCATTTTAATTTATTTTAAGTGGGACACGTGCCCTTATGGACCAACCACCACTGCGCACAGAACACTGATTTTATTAATAAATTTCGACAATTTGCAGGGTATATTTTTTAAATAAGGTCCGTTTTTTAGTAAGAAGAAAAATACTATACATATCATTAATATATATATTTTTTTCATATTCTACATACTTTTATCTACTTTTTTACATAATTTTCATTTTTGTTTAAATATTTGTCATACCGCTCAACAAGTTTTTGAATTTCGACGTCAAAGAAATCTGCCCAATCTGCCAAGAAGAAGCCCAATCCATGACTGCAGTTTTAATTTCTTCGTCATCGTTGAACCGTTGACTACACCATCAAGAAACTCCTTTAAGTACCGGAACAAATGAAAATCACTGGGTGCAAGGTCTGGTCTGTAAGGTGGATGATCGGATGGTAGATAATATTTCTAAATCATTACGGGTGTCGATCCGTTGATTCTCGACGTTTCGCTAAAACCTCACTTGGCATTTTCAAATGTCCGCTTCGATAGTCAGTTGGACTCTTCAGTCGATATACAGACCATTTCAGCACAAAAGTGGCAACTATTTAGGACAGGAAATGGATTAGTGGATTTTATGCCAAGAGGCACAACAATTAATTCTGATGTGTATTGAGTCACCTCAAAGGAAAGAATCTGAACGGAAATAAAATATGGTGTTTTGCTCTGAAAAATTGTTTACTGTGATAAATGCTGGAGGGGTGGCGTCCCAACATCCTTCTTCACGAGTCACCACTGAACTCACCATTCGATAAGTTAAAAACATTTCCACAATTAGACTGGAAAGTTAACCGCCTACACAGCTTAACATTGTCAAACTAACGTATATATATATATATATATATATATATATATATATATATATATATATATATATATATATATATATATATATATATATATATATATATATATGTTATTTTTTCATTATTTTATTAACGATTCGGTTTAGTTGACCGACAATCCCAAAAAAATCCCCTCCAGGACTTACAATGCAATGAAATAAAAATTATATATATATATATATATATATATATATATATATATATATATATATATATATATATATATATATATAATTCGACACGAAAAAGACCAAGGAGTACAACATAACAGAGGAATGTGAAAAGGAAGTGAATGGAATATATGGCAAAAATTCCACAAAAAAATTACACCAAAACATCACAGGAACTGATCCCACTGAAAATGAACACAAAACACCTTTAGTCCTCAAGCACATACGCAAACTAAAGAATAACAGGGCATCCGGTGAAGATGGTATCACCGCGGAACTATTGAAAAACCTTGGACCAAATTATCACGAACATCTGGCAGACAGAAAAATTACCACTCATGAATGGAAATGTGCTCTTATCCACTCGTTGCACAAGAAAGGAGACAGAACAGATGTGAACAACTGTAAAGGAATCTCCTTAGTACAAGTCACTTAGAAAATCCTCTCAGCATGCCTTCTCCAGAGAACACAAGAACAATTAGAACGCAAAATTGACGAGTAAAATGTCTCAAACGGACATACATTTCCAGTGAGACCATTGATTTAATGAAAAAATGTCAGACAATGACAAATGCAGGAGTTATTTTGGCAGGGTCGAGTACGCTGAGCTCTGTAAAACTATAAGAAAACATCAGAGAGGGCACGCGTCTGTTCAACATGTAGCTAGTGCAAAAAACCCTGGAAGAAAACAAAGGAATTAACAAGGTTAAACAGAAACTGAGAAAGAAAAGAACGCAAATTTATGCCTTAATGTGTGGGGATGGCACAATGTGCAGGGAGCGAACGCAAATGTTAGAGGTTGTCAGAAAACTTTATTCCCCATTATATGAAGATCAGAACCGATCAAGGACAACAACATAGACGTAAGAACAAATACTAGATGTCCTAGTAGAGGAAGTAACAAATGTTATAGAATCGATGAAAAATGGCAAGGCTCCAGGAAAGGACAGTGAAACTGTCGAAATGCTAAAAGCTTGTGGTCGGGCGTTACATAAAACACTGCCAAAGTTGTACTCAAAATGTCTCAAAGGACAAAAAGTACCAGACTTATGGAACAATGCAGAAGTGGTCATTTTACATAAAAAAGGAGCACAAAATTTCCTTAAATCTTGTGCTCCTTTTTCAACACACAATAAAGCTCTTGTCAGTGATGTACAAAGTTTTTACTTTGTACATCATTTTAGGTTTAACATATCAAGATAATATCTACAAGAATATTAAGAAAACTGAATGACGCACAACCAAGAGAATAAGCAGGATTCAGAAGTGGATTCAGTACAATGGATCACATTCAGAAAGAAATAGAAAGGCACAATAAATACACCATGCCACTGTGCCTGGCTTTTATCGACTACGAAAAAGCATTTGACTCCATCTCAAAGCAAGCCATAATGGATGCACTGCTTAGCCAGGGGGTAGACAAATCATATGTAAACCTATTAGGATCGATATATAATGGAGCTACAGTGACACTTTACCTTGACGATCTTAGCTAGTGACTGCAGAGTGACGCAATATCGCCTATTCTTTTCTAGGCTTGCCTCGAAGAAGTATTTCGTAAATTAGACTGGGAATAGGATGGTGTAAAGATCAATGGTGCAAACTTAAACCATCTTATGATATCGTTCTCATTTCACAAGACCCAGAGAAGCTGCAAAGATGCATACAAGAGTTGCAAAGGGCTGGCGAACCATTTGGCTTAAAACTAAACCTGAAACAGAGTTAAGTTATGTTCAATAAATTAGCTAAGGACAGAAGAATTTCAGTTTTAGGAAGAGATTTGGAGATTGCGGATAACTTTATATATCTTGGGCAAAGGATTTCAATGGAGGAGGCTACCGCCTGGGATGTGGAACGGCGTGTTAAATGTGGCTGGCAGGCATTTGACAGGCTCAACATAGTGTTTAAGAGTAGACTTCCACTTTGTTTGAAAAGAAAAGTCATCGATCCGTGCGTCCTACCTGTTATAACATATGGAAGTGAAACCTGGATACTCACATCGCATTAATTCAAAAACTTCGGGTAGCGCAGAGGGAAATGCAAATATGTATGCTTGGCATTACAAGACGAGACAGAAAGCCTTGCGCATGGATTAGAGAACAAACGAAAGTGTATGGCATCACTGAAAGAGTAAATCAATTGAAATGGAGATGGGCAGGCCCTATAGCGAGGCGATGGGACGACAGATGAACCAAGGTAATCCTGGACTGGATACGGCCTGATCGCAAACGTCCGCGAAGAAGACCTAAAGCACGATGGACTGATGATATCGTGAACTATATTGGACCCAAGTTGCAGAGGAAAGCCCAGGACCGTGAAAGTTGGAAGCATGCTGAAGAAGCCTTTATCCTGCAGTGGATCGACAAGGGCTGATGATGATATCAAGTGACTACAACTTATAATGATTGAAATGAAATAACTCTAGGACTAGAACTAGGTGGCATCTCTTGTAACCAGGTTATTCGGAGGTAAGGGAATACACCATAACTTGTGATTAATTCTTGCATGATCGATTGTCCATCAAAGCTTAATAACCCTAGTGGTTGAAGGCGTTTCAAAGTTAAAAAATATACCACTATAGGTTTTGACAAAAGCTAAACTTTTACTGAAAGAATCGACTTGTGTGCAACTGGAACACAGATTTAACAAAAATTATTAAAACTAATTAATTGGAAAGAACAATTGTTATTTCCTCATAATCCAGTATATCCTGAAATTAGAGGCCCCCAGGATAGAAAGGGAAAAAACGAGCATATTTCCATTTTTTTTATCGGCTCGCCTTTTTTGGGACTAGATAAGATTTAAATGAGATATAAATATAAAGTGAAATGTAAGCGAAATCAGAAATTGTAGAAGAGAATGGGAGGTTTTTGTCGCTAAGACTTCAACAATACCTTCATATAACCTTCAACAACTTTATAGAGTTCAACATCCTTTTATAAAAAAAACCAGCATTTAAATTTGTTCGTTTTGTTGACTGCAATGGCGATTACTTGAACAAATAAAACTATTTAGGAACATTTTAGCCCTGTATATATTATTTTTCGTATTTTTTATATTCAGATATACAATTTTTACTACTCAAATAGTGTTGGAATTACAATAAGTTTTCTGAACAAACCATTTCTGGAAATTTTATTATCAGTGAACAGCTTATAATCCTAAGGACAACTAATCATTCTCGTATTGATTGGGATCAAATTTTTGTATCATATTTATGTGTAATAAGCATGTTCAAACTGGCATAAATATTGTAATCTTGTATCTCTTGAAGAAATTTAATTTATAATATTAGAGGTGTAACAAAAATATTTGCGTTTTGGAGGTACTTAGTTATTCACTGTTTAAACAAATTATATATGGTATCATCTTCGGTACCTCGATGAATCTGTGGAGGCGAAAAACTCGACGCTGCCAGTTTTTACCTCTTCTTCAGTCCTGAATTTTTTTCCTCGAAAAAAGTGAACCAAGAACCGGAACAAATAATAATTTGACAAAGCCAAGTCGGGGCTGTATGCTGGGTGAGGGAGAAGTTTAAAATCCAATTCATTAATTTTTGAGGCGGTCGGATGTGAAATGTGTTATTGATGCAGGGTGACTTTTAAATGAAATGAATTTTACGGTTGACCAAGGCTGGATATTTTTCGGCCAGAACATCTCTCTCAAGTTGACATGAGTAGAGTTCTGAGTTTATCGCTCCACCATAAAAAACTGACTCAAAGTGAATTATTAGTACCTGATCTTTCCCTAACTTCAAGAACCATGTTTCCCTCCCGGAACGTTTTAAACCAAAACTGAGTGAACTTCAGTGCGGATTGATACAGCACCTCCCCCTTTTATTTCGTTAATCTCACGAAAGGCGCCAGTCACTTTGAAGTCTTTTTAGAAATAATGTTAATTTCGCGACTTATTTCACTCATTTAAACTTGTTTGTTAAAAACCATCGACTGCATATTTCATAGTGGAGGAATGTTTATTTGTTTAAGCAAAAAGGTGTAATCAGATTAAACCACTGAGGAGTGAAGTATAATCCTTTATTTATAAACAAAGGAATACACGTAAACACTTTTGTTACATCCTAATATAAAACAGTTGGCAAGGCTGTTCCACCGGATGCATTTTTATTTTTACAATAATCGGTTTAAGTTTTTAGAGTAGTGTATTTCATTATATATTTCTAATTAATCATCATATTATATTAGTAATTGTTTTTTATTTGTTTATTTCACGACGTTTGATCTAACAAATATCGTTCGTACGAATTTCTCATGATGTCAGAGATAAAATACTTTGGTAGTTATCAGTAACTGAGTTCACGGAATCTTTTTTTCAATGTCTGACAAATTAAATAAACATTTTACTCTAAAGAAATCATCATTATTTCAATAGTTGTGCCAACATATAAAGCTTGAATTAAATAAATATTTCAGAAAAGGTTAGTAACTAATTTATGATAAATATTTGAATGCTTTGAATGTAATCATTGTTAGTTTTAGGTTCATCTGGCCTGAAATGGATAATTTAGAGGATATATTAGCTGATTTATCGTTAGCCATTAAATCGATTGATTCTCCACCCAGCCCACCTGTTAAAAATGACAAGCAGCCCGTTGGTGATTTTTCACGATCGCAATTTGATTCTTCAAGAGATCCAACATTTTCTTTACCTGGGTTTAGTAGTAGAACAATAAATTTAGATACGGATAATACTGCCCAGCTAAAGTTAACAAACAACCCCAGAAGTACATATATTACAAAAAATTACAGGTATTTGAATGTCATGTAATTTTAATACCCTCATTATAATGCGATTTGTTCAATTCTGAATTCAATTTATTATTTGAAGTGAATTTTCATCGAGCCATTTTCTCAAGTTTCGGATCACTGGGAGTCAAATCCGGTAAATACGGATGCACTGCGAACCATAGATCATAGAGCAGTAGATGATTTTTCAGCACCAGCAGGCTTATTATTGTGGCGAAAAAGTACTTTCTTTTTGACGAGGGGAGAAACATTTTGCCTGAATACCATCCTTCAGATTGTCCTGCCTCTATGGTTATGCCAATCTATTGCAGATGGAATCTTTTTTACGTTCTTTGGCGCACTTTTACCTACTCCCAATCACTGTTTAGACTGCAGTTTTGGCAGTTTCTGCCGTCTAACAATGAATTAATTCATCTACAGTTATAAAATGTCGAAGAAACCCAGCAGAATCGGGTTTAAATGAATTTAAACATTATTCAGAAGTGTACTTTCGAAAGCGTTTTTAGTGGACTGTTAAAAAAAGTGTCACCCAACGAACAAAAATCTTTTCATTTCTAAAAACAAACACAAATGTGGTGGACATGGTCTATCGAGATGTTATCATTGTCAGTAAGCTTGCGTCGCCCATAATTTAATACGATACTGTGGATTTTGTGACGATTATTTTGGTGTTAATGATTTATGAGCGTTTCGGGTTCATCATCTTCTATTCTTGTACAACCACGTTTAAATTTAGCAGTCCTCTTTTTTACTGTCGAAAATGAAGGGGAGGAATCCTTTAAAGTACTCAAATATGATAGTTATTGTATCATACTGGTGCTATCTGTGTCAGAGTGATAACTTTTTGATCGACCCTTGTATACAAAACGCGCCTGAAATATGTCATTAGCCAATAAACATTCAATGGCAATATGCCATTGAATGTTTAATCACATGTTAATAAATTAAACTTGAGGAGATTATCCACTAAACACCAAATCACTTTTTTTGAACATCTTGACGCACGTTTCGCTAAACATGTTACAACGTGCTTCGAGAAGTTCAAAAAAACTGATTTGGTGTTTAGTGATAAATCTCTTCAAGTTTACTGTTTTACACCAAAGGTTCCAATAGAAGAATTGACATGTTAATAAAATAAATGTATTATTTGGCATATATATTATTCGTTTCACATCATAAATCTTTCATCAGATTTCATTCATGGGATCGTATTTGTGTGTCATTTTGCCTTTGCTTCTTAGGTTAACTACGATATAAATATTTATTAGTAATAATGATAGCCGCTCACATGATTAAAGTGATATTTTAGAAAAAAATCTAATCTAACGATAATTAGATTAAATTTGTTGATAAAACTATCAGTTTATATATTATACGTGCGTACTGCTCAAATCCGAAAGTACCGGGGCTTGTTCATTTAAATAATACAAAGTAAACACTGAACTTATATAAAACTTCTTATTCAGGAAAAATGCAAGGTGAACACGAGAAAGTGTGAACACAGCTTTCAGTGTTAATAGAGGTGCAACCTGTTAATGTAGTGACTTATTGTGACCTGTGACAGTCCTTTACGATAATTCAAAGAGGTAATCCGAAAGATAATTCAACCAGTACCGCAAAACCAAACATTCAATACAATCACGTACCCAATACAAAACTGTTTTGCCGTGTGTATGGTGAGGATCAGCTGATCGTCGTGCATTATGGGTTGCACTAATCTGATGAAACAGTTACTGATGATTCAGCAGTAACTGATTCGTGTTAGTGACGCTTTGGATAAAGAAAGGCCTTATAGTGGCAAAGGGAGAAGAGAAATATTTTTGCTATAGTACAATGCACAGCCCCATACTGCAAAATGGATTGAAAATGATCACTGAATTGGGGAGGGAAATTTTATAGCCACCGAAGTATTCTCCAGACTTGGCCTCTTCGGATTTTCATCTCTTCCGATTCCTAAAACATCACCTCATTGATAGCCGCTTCAAATCTCTTGAGGAAGTCGAAAAAATCCTCAATGACTATATTGCATTAAAACCAACATATTGAGGGAGATTTCGAGCAGAAATCTTTTCATACCTAAAACAATCATGTTAAATGTGAAGGACATGGTATATCGAGATGTTATCATTGTCAGCAAGCTTGCGTCACCGATAATTTAATACCATATTGCGGATTTTGTGACGATTATTTTGGTGTTATTGGTGGTGATTTTTGAGCGTTTCGGGTGTTCATCATCTTCAATTTTTGTACGACCACGTTTTAATTTAGCAGTCCTCTTTTCTACCTTCGAAAATGAAGGGGAGGAATCCTTTAAAGTAGTTAAATATGATCATACTGGTGTTATCTGTGTCAGACCGAGAATTTTTTGAATGACCCTTGTATACAAGAAGCGTCTGAAATACATCATTACTATGAACCCAATCACAGAAAAAATGCACGGTGAACACGAGAATACAATGAGAAAGTGTTAACAGAGGTGTAACATGTTAATGTAGTGCCCGATTGTGATCCCTGGCGGTCCTCTACGATAATTCAAAGAGGTAATTCGAAAGATAATTTAACCAATACCGTAAAAACAAATATTCAATACAATCACGTACACGATATAAAAATGTGTTGCTGTATAAATGATGAGAATTAGCTGATCGTCGTATATTATGACTTGCTCTAATCTGATTAAAGAATTACTGCTGATTGTTATCAGAAGTAACCGATTCGTGATAGTGACGCTATACTGACCTTATACTGGCAAAGGGAAGAGATAAGTTATTTTGCTTCAGGACAACGCACGGCTACATACTGCAAAATGAACTGAAAATTATCACTGAGTGGGGGAGGAAGATTTTATCGCAACCCACGTATTCTCCAGACTTGTGCCTCTTTGGATTTTCATCTCTTCCGATTCCTGCAACATCACCTCGTTGATAGCCGCTTCAAATCTCTTAAGGAAACCGAAAACAGTCACAATGATTGTATCGCATCAAAACTAACACAGTGAGTGTTACTACTTTACTAGTAGTGAAACTACTACAGTGATTCGAAAATTGTCCCATTATTTACCTTGATGAAACATGGTTCGATACACATGAGACGCCATCAAAAGGATGGGTAGATACATCAAGAAAATGTCAAACCAAGCGAATAAGGTAAAAATAATTACAATTTTACATGCTGGTTTCGAGAATGGATGGATTCCAAATTGTTTACGGTTGTCCTCCAAAAATATTAAACATTCATCTTTGGACTATCATGACGACACCACAGCAGAACTTTTTGAAGATTGGTTTATAAATAGCCTTTTGCCCAATGTGCCTAAGGAAAGCGTAATTGTAATGGACAATGCTAGTTATCATAACCACCAAAAAAATAAAGTTCCTAATGCAAATAACACTAAATTGGATATTCAGAACTATATGTTAAAAAACGATATATAGTTCGAAAATACATATAAAAACGTTCCTTCTAGAAATATTAAAGACATTTAATATTAAAAAGGAATATGTATGTGATACCATTGCTGCCGATATGGGATATACGGTTTTACGCCTGCCGCCGTATTACTGTATTTTTAATCCAATTGAGCATATATGGCAGGTAAAATCTAATGTTAGAACAGAAAACATTTCTCCGACTCTAAGTGCAAGTGCTGCAACATTAATTAGGAAGGTTGTAGATAGTATTCCCAAAGAAAGTTGGACACAGTCGATTAACCATGTTGTGATTAAAATAGAAGATTCCTATGTATCATTTACTAATAATATAGAACCATTTATTATTAATGTAGATAAAAGTGATAGTGAGAGCGAAACCGAATTAAATGTATAATTAAATTTAAGTTATAATTTTTATTGTATTAATAGATACATTTATTTATTTATTTATTTTTATTGTACTTATAAATGTTTTAGTCGTACATAATAATAATAATAATAATAATTTAATCATACTTTAACAATATTTTATTTATCCTAAAATTATTCAGAAGTTAAATCACTTTGGCTCTGGCGCCTTTTAAGAAACTAGGAATATTTTTATTGAGATTTATTGAGGCAATTAACATTTTGCCGAAGGATATCGAAATATCTTGAAACGGACTATACAAGGTGTCCTACAGTGAAATACACTTTTAGGAAATTACTTTTTAAAAATAATGTCATCCAAATGTAAACCTTCACGCTCCGGCACTCATCTAAACGAACAGCACAATTCCTTAGGACGGCTCGGCACATAATCTCTGGAATGGCTGCCATTTCGTGTCGGATATGTTCTTTTAACTGCACCAAAGAACCCGGTTTATTGACGTAAACTTTCGATTTTAGATAGCCTCACAAGAAAAAGTCCATATGGCTCAAACCAGCATTACGTGGAGGCCAATTTAACTCACCTCTCCTAGAGATCAATTCGTTTGGGAACATTTGCCACAAACACAAAAATGGCCAACATTTCCACACAACTCTCTGAATTGACAGTAACTGCGCGTTCCCTACCGTCTTCAAAAAAGTATGGGCCGATTATTCCTCGCGCTGACATTGCAGCTTATACAGTGACTTTAGGCGAATGTAGATATTTTTGATGCTTGTGTTTCGAGTTTGTTGCACTCCAGTAATGACAGTTCTGCTTGTTTACATGACCGTTGAGATGAAAATGAGCCTCATCCGAAAACAATATATTGTTGAATGCTGCAGTTGAGTTACAACTTGTTGCAGTTGAAATGTTGTGTTACCTGATACTTGATACCTAACGAATTGAAGCCTCCTTAGTCGCCGGACTTACGTTTATCCATATTTGAGCCGGTTTCTTCAAACTGCTCCACGATGACTGCGGAACTTTCTCTGAGCTACAGTCTCCGAATCATTGTTGTAAAATTATAGCACACAGAACGCACGGCCTGCTCCCGAGGAACGCTCCATACCGACTAAATTCCTAAACGCGGGGCTATCTTTTGACATGCGCCCGCGCCCCTCACAGTTGTTGTGCTTGCCCATTGAGCTAATTAAATAGAAACTTTTTTATGGGACCCCTTATATTTAACACCTAAAATAAAAATTATAACAATTTTAATAACTCGAATACTTTTATGTCATGATATGTAGTCGCCGATGCACCAAATATGTCAGAAGGTTTAACCTTCTGTAATGTAATTATTACTAATAATTATAGCTTTTTGCTTTTTTACTTTTGCTTTACGTTTCTGCGTTTTTGTTTTTTTTGTTGGTATGCTTGTTGTGAAGTATAAAGGAATAATTTTGAAAAAACGAAATATATATGTAACGGATCACTCCTAATTTTTGTTTGCGTAATATAACCAGGTATTCGATATAAGTGATGACGACTTCTTTTTCTTCTTCCACCTTTAGTGCCACAGGCCCTTTTCCTTCAACCTTCGCTTCCATCAGGATCGATCTCCAGCAGTCGCTTACCAGTTCTTGATGTGCAGTAGTTCTTTAGCATCTCTTCTTACATGTTCTGCTACCGTGTCTTTGGTTTACCTCTTTCTGTTACCTGTACTCATGTCTCCGTGACTCTTCTTGGTGTTCGACCTTCTAGCATTCTCTGCACATGTTTCGCCCACCTGAGTCGCTGAAACATCACATAGAGTCAAATATCCAGATTTGGGTATAATTACTTGACCTATCCGATCCTACAATTTCCATTATCATTTCTAGTGCCAAAAATTCTTCTGCGTACTCTTTTTTCAAATAAAGCGATCACCTCTTCGGCTTTTTTTGGGTGAGGGTCCACTACTGGCAAAATAAGTGTTTTATAGATCTTAAGTTTCGTGTTTCTTTGCATTAGTTTATACCTTAGGGCAGAGTAGTAGTTTTGTTATCATTGATAATCTGATATTTCCTGTGATTTTGTTGTTTTAGTTTAGTTTGCTTCCCAGATAAGTAAACTTCTTCACAACTTCAATAACGTCATCGCTGATTATCCAGTTCTGTTGTCTTCTATAATGAATTATCTTTTCCATCACTTTTGTTTTGCCTATATTTATTTCTAGATCATAGGTATCTTGTAATAATCTTTTCTATCGCGTTATTATGTTTAGGTCATCTACATATTCTACATCTATTTTTCTGTATTGATTACAGTTCCGTTTAGTTTTATGTCTGTTTAGTTGATGGCTTTGTTCAATACTATGTTAAACTAAGGACTTGTGCCAATCCATACCCCTGTTGCTGATCTGAAATTTTACCGTGGTGTGTTACACACGTGAATGTAGCTTATTATGTATGCTGAACGTTCAATTATTGATTGTTTCATACTAGGACGAAGACTCCTAACGAAAAAGATGAATTCCCTCTACCACCTGCTCCACCGTTTGCTGGATATTCTGAGTCTTCGTATACAGACAATGCTAATTTACCACCACCACCTCCAGAAGCTTTTTTACCACCTCCACCAGCTATTATTAATGAGCCTGTAGAGCAAACAAGAGTGAAATATACTAATACTAAACAAGCCCAGGTAAACTTTATTTAAAAATGCTAAAGTAACCGGGTCAATTAATAATTATTTATTGATTTAGTTATATGTTTATTGGAACTGTTAGCAGAAAGTACTGGAGCAGACTACTGCAAATACAGGATGCGGCCGTAAATTCCGTATTTTTTAAAAAGCTGTGATAAAAATATTGTATTTTTTATAATTTTATTCTCATCAACTTATTCTACATTAAATAGTATTTAAGAAACAAGTTCACTTTTAAAAAATAAGATCAGATAGATGGTGTCCATCGCGGTTGATGCATATCTTGCAAGCGCCTTCTGAAATTCTCCATCACATCATGCAACATTTGTTGAGGAATGCTCCCGATTTCTTGCAGTATTGTTGTTTTGAGTTGTTAAAGTTTACGAGGTCACTGTTCGTACACTTTATTCTTGAGGTAATCCCACAAGAAATAATCACAAGCTGTAAGGTCCGGTGATCGAGGAGGCCAAGGAATGTCTCCATTCCGGAAGATCACCCGGTTCGGGAGCACGTTGTTGAGAACGGAGTAGCTCGTGGCACCATCTTGTTGGAATAACGTTTCATCGTTAACCTCATAATGCTGAAACTGAGGAACGAAAAACGTACGCAACATTTCAGAATGCCGTAGAGAATTAACAGTTTCTGTTCGTTCACGCTCATCTCAAAAAAAGTGCCTATGATTCTAGTAGAGGAAATCGCGCACCAAACCGTGACCTTGGCGGAATAAAGAGGTTTTTGATGGAGTTGGTGAAGGTTGTCGCAACTCCAGTACCTAAAATTTTGCCTGTATACATAACCATACAGGTGAACATGCGCCTTATCACTCATCCAAAGGTTGTGGAGACACCCGCATTTTCCTCAGCCATTTCCAAGAACCTTTCACAAAAAAGTCGTCGGGCAATAACATCGTTTTCATTGATAGCCTGCACCACTTGTAATATATAGGGCTGAGGATGAAATTTAAACCTTAAAATCCGTCGGACTGTTCTGTCTGAAATTCCGAGCACAACGCTTTGTCGATCTCAGAAGGCTTTTTCCTATAGTTGCTCTCACACGATCAATATTTTCACCCTTCTCACACCACCACCTCTCCTGTGTGTGGTTTCTCTAGTGTTTAAATTTTCACAAATTAATTGAATTAATTGAAGGGACTGTGCGGTTACGATGAATACCGAAATGCGTAGGAAATGATGCTGAGCGGCTGAATAAGAACCGGTTTGATAAAATTCCTTTACGGCGAACGATTGTTGTTATTTTGACCAGTGTTTCATGGTAACTGGAAGGCTTTGAGCTAGTCAACACAACGATGACCTTTCCAACTGGCAGCTTCCACTTCCGTGGCCATGTGAACGTTTTCAAATATGCGGGATTGACGACCGCGCCTTATATTTTGACCCTTAAAAGTTTTATATTTCTGAAGTAATGGTTTGTGATTTTATTAAATATATTTATATATTGTTTGGTCTATAATTGTCAGCAGATCGGTTGAAATTGGACGATTCGTCAGTCATGTTCAGATCTTAGAGGATTTTATTTGAGTAAGAAATACAAGGGAATGCATGAAGGATTTTTGTATAAGTTATATATTACAGTTATACGAGGAGCGTAAATGAAGTAATGAAACTCCTTGTCTGTTTTAAAGTAGTTGCCTTGGGAAGCCATACAGTGCTGGAGACGGTTTGTCCACTAACCACAGTAGTGCTGAAATTTAGATACTGGAATCGCTTTCAGCTGGGAATCGCTTTTCAGGTTACACCATTTTTAATCTTCTACAGTGTTCCAAAATGGTATCCTTTGATGTGAATTTTAAATCTTGGGAAGAGTAAAAAGTCACAAGAACTTAAGTCTGGTGAATAAGAGGGTCTCGGGGCCACAGTAATATTTTTACTACTCGGTAAAAAATAATGGCTTATCGTTTAGCCTTGAGGCACAACTTTCTTACGCAAGATCCCCTGGCTATGAAAAAAGCAAATCAGCATGTTATTGATCTTTGATTTGCACATTTTGGCTTTTTTGACCGTGGTGAGATTAGATTGTGCATTCTTGGCTTTGGGGTTCGTTTCCAGGCCATATTCAAAAATCCAAGGTTTGTCAGTAATAATGACACGTTCCAGAGAACGAAGAATATTTTCAATCCGACCCAAAAAGTCAGACATATTTTCCTCAAACGAAAGGTTTTTCGGAACCATTTTTGAATAGATTTCTTCCAAATTTATTGGTTAAAATTTGATGAACGGTTGTGAGAGTCAAATTCCACTCTTTCCCGATCATTTCCATTGTCACCAACGGTCAGACTGCACCAGATCTCGGATTCTGTAGATATTTTCATCACTTCTTGCAGTTGAAGGCCTTCCGCTGCGGGGTTCATCTTCAATCGGGTCTCGGCCTTCTGATCATGCCTTAAACCACCTGAAAATCTGGACTCTTGACAAAACACTGTTCCTATAATCCTGTTGAAGTTTTGCAAAAGGCAACTGTATCAAAGTGTACTGTATATTGATGGATATATTTCGGCAATATGTTTTTACTTTCCTATCAAACTTTCAATAATATCTAAAAATTTCTTGTTACGAAAGAAACTTGAAATACGGTGAAAATTAAATGACAAATATTTTAGACGTTAACACTAGATGAACTTCAGAGTTGGGTGTTTGAAGCTTTTGAACAAATTGTTGGTAGTTATTGATAATGTATTGTCAGTCTTATTTCTCAAACGAGTAAGGATTTTCTCATAGGGCTAACAAAATTTTGTTTATTTAACATGATGAAGGTTTTCAGATAATACATATTAAAATAAGTTCCCAGTGCATATGTATATATTTAAAGGTTTAATATTTCAATTATACTTATACAGGGAGGTTCAAGTTATGAATCCAGGCCTGAATCTATGAACCCAGGATCTTCAAGTGGTGGATTATCAAAACGAAAAGATTCAGTTGGTACTTCTAAACAAGATAATGAAGTCGCATCCGAAGATAAAACAATGGACTATATCAAGGAAGCAGAAAGTATTTTGGATTCTTTACTTCCAAAATTAAAAGGAAAAACCGGAATATATGACGATGATATATATGGAGTCTGTGCCAAATGTGGAGAAGAGGTAATACTAATAAGAAAAGGGTTTGTTCGTTATCTAGCAGTATATTTTTTTATATTTTTAGGTTCCTAAAGGCGATGAGGCCTGCGTTGCTCTTAACAAGCTATATCATTCAAACTGTTTCACTTGTCACGTATGTTCTGTAAATTTGGAAAATCAAGAGTTTTATAATCTCAATGATGAACCTTACTGTAAAAAAGATTATGCTGTAAGTGAATTTTTTAAAGGAAGAATTTACTAAGGAGTTGATTTTTTTTTAATTTTCTTTATACAAAAGGTTCTCAATTTAATTCTCGGCCTTTTTTGACTAGTTTTAATGTTGATTTATGAAAAAAGGTAATATCCATTTCTATACATTCAGTTTCTATACACTTTCGCCATCTTTTAGGCAACTGTCGATTCGAGATAGAAAAAAAAACTTGGTGATTTTAATGTGATAAATTTGGGGAATACGCCGGATGCGATAAAATCTCCTAAACCAACTCGATGATCGTTACAGATTCCTTTTCGCTGTATGTGCTCGTGCGTTTCGCTATAACACCTTTTTTCCTCCAGAGCGTCACTACAACGAACCAGTTGCCGCGAACACTCTGCAGTGACCATTTGGCCAGATTAAAGCAACTTATAAAGCAGGACACTAGTTCGAATAAACTTTTAAAAATGGTTTGTGGTGTTAGTCCGAATTTTCATCCAAGTTTTAGCAGTGCAAGACAATGATTTTCCTCCAGCAGTGCTTCCAATTCTTCATTTTTCATTTTTTTTGGCTATTTCAGACGTTCTGCATCAATTAAGTCAGAATTTTTAGCTAGAAATTTCTGGAATCACTTACAAGTACTGTACAAAATAGCATTATCTCCCAAAGTCGCACAAATCATGTCTGAGCTTCTTCAGTATTTTTTTTTTCGTCCAATCGTAAAAAGAATAGATAATTCTTCAAATGTTGCTTTGTCTACAACTGATTTTTCAAGTTATATTTACAGGCCGTATATTATACGTCGTTTTGAAGCTAAAAGATAGCGCTTTTTAAATTAACGATATATTATTAATATATTAACTTTTTAAATTAACTATAAGGCGAGAAAAAATCCAATTCGTTTCTGCAGTAGGTAAAATGCAGAAGACGAGAATTAATTTGAGGGGTCTTCAGTCGAATTTTTGCTAATATTGAAGTTTATTACATTGTTATTGTTACTCTAGCAACTTTATAATCTACCCTCGGTTCTATTTGGATTGGTTGAGTAGTACTCGATTTTTTAGAACTTTTTAGATAAATGCACAGTTTGCCGTAAACCCATCGAAGGAAGAATTTTACGAGCAACAGGAAAACCTTATCATCCAGATTGCTTTATTTGCGTGGTATGTAGTAAAAATCTTGTTGGAAAATCATTTATGACCAATGAAGCAGACGAAATTCATTGTGTAGAAGATTATTACAAGTGAATAAGAAATATAGTCTGTGATTTAAAATAATAATTGGATTTGGTTTTTAGGAAGTATGCTCCTGAGTGCTATTTTTGTAAACAACCCATTATACCCGAACCAGGCGAAGATGAAATAGTTAGAGTGGTCGCTTTGGATCATAGCTTTCATGAACAATGTTTTAAATGTGAGGTAAACACATTTTTTGCGTTTTTTCAATTCAAAATATTTATTTTTATTTCAAAATATAGAGGGTGTTACAATAAGAGCGCAAGATGTGAATCTTAAATTAAAAATTTAAATACACAGTTTTCTGTGGCAAAATATTGAAATATTTATTGATTTATTATATAGACATTTGGAAATTATGTATGGCATAACACATCCAGTAGATGGCCGCCGCGCCTTTGGTGGTACAACCATAGTCTTCTGGTGAAATTTTCAATAACGGTTTTGCATAGATGCGGCGGTATTTCGTTAATACAGCGTTCAATTTCGGCCTTCAGTGCTTGGGTGATCGTGGGCTTGTTAGCGTAAATCTGAGACTTCAGAAACCCACATAAAAAAGTCCATAAGTGTTAAATTGTTAGATTATGGAGGCCAATTATGGTAACCAAAATGGGAGATGACACGATCAGGAAAATACTCGTGCAAGACCGTCCATGTTTCACGAACGGTATGGCAAGTGGCACTCTTCTGCTGAAACCACATACATTCATGAGCAATATCTTCTAATTGAGGCACAAAGAACTGGGTTATCATGTCACTATAACGTTCGAGATTTACCTTTAATGCATAACCTGCCTCGTTTTCAAAGAAAACTGGTCCAATGATTCATCCAGACTACAATGCACATCAAACAGTGACACGTTGGGGATGAATTTGTTTTTTATGAATCATTTGTGGATTTTCTGAACCCTAAATGTGGCAATTGTGCATATTAACGAAGTCATCGAGGTGAAAATGAATTTGTCCACAAAAACGGCATTCACTTCTTATTGTCTAATGATCTAAGTGGATGAACTCACTTCGTTGTGCATGGTCTGTTGGCAAAATTTGTTGAGTCAATTGAACTTTGTAAGCACGGAGATGCACATTTTTAGTGAGAATGTGGTAAAGGGTGACAGCTGTAATGTCCAATTCTTGTGCACGATGACGAATCGAGTGGCCTTGAACGTCCACTACGAGCTCGTCTTGTGTGTTTCACATCAATAAGTGAATCAGTACTTTCGAATTTTTCGATTATCCTTTTCACAGTTGATACATATGGAACAATATTTCTACTAAAAATCGGAGGCACTTTACAAATCGTAGCAACCAAACTTTTACCATTTTGATAGTAATGTTAAATAATAAGCACAGTTCCCAGTTCTTGACATATCGAATCATAACAGCCAAAATGGCGCGCATTTCAAATCTTGTGCTCTTATTATATCACCCTTTATAATGCTAAAAACTCATCAGTTTTGAGAATGGACCGGTATTCACATTTTGGAAGTTTCACTTGCTTTTAATTCGACGGCAGATGAGGTTTACGAGATGACCTAAATCTTTTTTTAATAATTCTGCTGGTATTCTATCAATACCCCGAGCTTTATTGTTTTTTAGTTTTTCTATTGCGTTGCGAATTTTCAGGGCAGTTGGTAAATCTTTTTCTTCATCATCTGTGATATCCATTTTTATTTCATAGTTCTCATTATTTTCTGGGTTGTTTAGTTGTTCTTCAAAATGTTCAATCTACCGTTCAGTACTTTTCGATTCTTATTTCTGCACATACTAAAACGAGGTTTATAATGATTCCTACCATTTTTGGTAGTTTTGAATATATTATAAAATGTCTTTGTTTCATTTTGTTGATTTTAGTTATTCTTTTTTTTCTCTTTTTAGAAATCTTTTTTCCTCTTTTCTTGATTATTTTCTTGTCTAGTTTTTATACATTGCAAGGATATATAGACTGTATTCTTTCTTTGGGTGACCAGTTCACATTCTACATCATATATACAGTATGTCAGAAAGAAAGAAAAATATCAGAACTTTTAAAATAATAAAAAAACAATTAGTTATTTTGCCAAAATTATTGATTTTTATGCAAAATACAACCCTTCCGCATCAATACACCGACTGACACGTTCAACCAATGTTGACATAATTTTTTATGTCGTTTTTCGGAATCGCCTTAATGATCCTTAACACAGCCTTTTGGATTTGCATAACACTGTCATAAAACGTTCCTTTTATGACCAGTTTGAGTTTCGGGAACCGGATATAGTAACACGTAGAACACTTAGTTTAAAAAAAATCACAAACGGAAAATACGAAAAATTCACAAACAGTGACTATCCTGTAGGATGGTGCATTATCGTGCAACAAAAACCAACTTCTCGGCGCTCGATATTCGGCCCATATGACCAAAGACACGATTTTTGGTCATATGGGTCGTCGGTCGGTGGTACAGTGCATTCAAAAGCGGTCCAAATGTGGTGGGAGATTTGCCTCGCTCTGGTCGGCCATCAACGTCTTCAATTGAAGTTAACATCGCTAAAGTGAAGGAAATGGTGACTGAAAATCGTCATAGAGAGAGACAGCCGCTGATATTTCTGCGTCTTACGAATCAATTCGTACCATTTTGAGCAATTGTTTGGGCATGAAATGCATTGCCGCTTAGTACTAGTGCTAGTACTTAGTACTAGTGCCAAAAGACCTGAATGACCTGAATGTTCTTCAGAAACTCAATCGCGTAAAGGTCACTGAATACATGCTAGAACGAGTCAATTCCGACCCCACATTAATAAAACGCATTGTAACTGGTGATGAGACATGGGTATACGTTTGACATGCAAACCAGTCAACAAGCTTCGGAATGGCGCTTTCCAACTGAGCCAAAACCGAAAAAACCACGTCAAAGTTGATCAAAAGTTAAGGTGATGTTGACTGTTTTCTTTGATTATAGCGGTGTTGTGCACTCGGAATTCTTGCCAGAAGGTCAGACGGTAAATAAGAAATAATATCTGGGCATTATGCGGCGTTTGAGAGAGCAAATTCGTCGAAAACGGCCAGATTTGTGGAAAGAAAACTCTTGGATTTTGCATCACGACAACGCACCATCTCACAAGGCTATCATTGTGAACGAATTTCTGGCCAAAAACTCAACAAATACTCTATGGGTCCGACTGACTTTTTATATTGTTTCAATAGATAGCGCTAGTAGTTTTCTTTAAATTTAAAAAGGTCTGTTATATATCCGATAGATGTATATATATATATATATATATATATATATATATATATATATATATATATATATATATATATATATATATACATATATACATATATACATATATATATATATATATATATATATATATATATATATATATATATATATATATATATATATATATATATATATATATATTTAACGTGGGACGGCGTGTTAAGTGTGACTAACAGCAGGCATTTGGCAGGCTCAATAGAGTGTTTAAGAACAAACTCCCACTTTGCCTGAAGAGAAATGTTTTTTTATCAGTGCGTGCTGTCTGTTTTAACCTCCGGAACGGAAGTGATATATAAATAAAAAAAAATTATATATATATATATATATATATATATATATATATATATATATATATATATATATATATATATATATATATATATATATATATATATATATATATTAAGCAAATAATTTCCACTCATACCTCAGTGAGGAAAGCTTTAAAGAAAGAGCTAGCCGAACACCTACGTGAAGTATGGGCGAAGTCTTTGTTTTTAAATATTAACGTAATAATTATCTATGTTAGTAACAATTCTTGAAATATCATAGTGGTTAGTAACGATTCGTGGAACGCCTTTCAAATATCTTATTTAGTAAATACTGTAGTCTTAATTATTATAGATGTATATTGGCCCATTATTTCACAGGTATTGTACCAATCATAGTTACAAAACAGCTACTATTTTTTTCGCTACACACCGAGTTGTAAATCAATTCAAATTGTATTTTGTACGATTAATAATGTAAAAACACGTTTTTCAATAATCTATGTACTTGAATGCAGTATGAAATATATTCATAACACAGTTAAATATTTATTAAAATCCAGATTTGATATTCAAATATTTTGTAGGATTGTGGTCGTGCTTTATTCTCAATTGGAAATACCTACTATCCTCTTAACGATCATGTGTATTGTAAAGAATGTAGTGGAAGAAGACTGGAGTATCTAACAAGATCCACTGCAGTATAACATACCGTCTTTTCTTAATTAACTTTAGCCCAGTACTTTTTCTGTATATTAAGTATTAAGTACTTATTGTATAATATTTTTTTCCTTATTTTTTTTTTATTAAACTTATTTACTTTAATACTTGTAGCAATATTTAATTTTTGACAATTATCTGTTTACTTCTATATTATTATTTATACTCTCTAATAAATCTTATTAACTGGATATTATTTCATTGATTATAATAAATATATTTGTTGTTATTTTTTACGCAAGATTTGAGAAACAACCTGTCTGATTCATTACATGAATGACGGCCTTTATTATTTACAGATAAAACACACTTACGAAAAAAACAAATTAAATTTGGTTTACTTAGTTCTGTGATACGGTAGGTAAATACTTAACAGTTCTAACAATAAATATGTGTTATAACCATTTTATCAGTAATATTAAACTACGGTATATATTTACTCTATTTATAAAGTTGTCCGGAAAGTAAT
This sequence comes from Cosmopolites sordidus, assembly GCA_031761425.1. Taxonomy (NCBI): domain Eukaryota; kingdom Metazoa; phylum Arthropoda; class Insecta; order Coleoptera; family Curculionidae; genus Cosmopolites; species Cosmopolites sordidus. The sequence continues at coordinate 809,590 of JARFXV010000082.1, read as the reverse complement.
GTATTTATGTATGGATAATATTACTCAATAATGTTCTGTTTCCCACAGGAAATTTTTTCAGCCGTCTTTAGAAACTGTTGAATGTTGTCTATTTATATTAGGCTGGTTTCATGTTGCGCCATCTGTGAAATGTTTAGTGAAGCTTTACGACCGAGAAACAATTTGCAATGTGTATCCGCTCGGTGTAACGGAACTTGAAAAAAAAAGTAGACCGGGAGCGAGCCCCACCGATCCCTTCAACTGGATGGCATATGTTTCGTCTCTCGATGTACAGACTCTTCAGGGCGCCGACATATATCATACCATCAAGAATAGGGAGACCCTATTCACAGCCAACAACCCATGTTTTTGTCGACTTCCCGTCGGATGGCGTATATATGTAATGTTAGAGTTTATTGGACTGCGTCCAATGAGGCAACAGTAGTTAAGTGTCATCATACACCCAACCGTTGGGTTCCATAATCTCATATGGCCCACACAACACCTGCGTCTCTGCCTAAATGAACACTTTTTTTTTTCTTGGGTGCTCGACCGGGATATATATATATATATATATATATATATATATATATATATATATATATATATATATATATATATATATATATATATATTAGGTCCGAATAGACCAGGTTGGATTACTCAAAGCATTCTGACTCATTTTCGAGTGTTCTTTCTGATCCTCCACATCTTTCTCATCCTTTCTCCGTTGATTCTCTTTGTCTCCTCCGTCCACTTTGTTCCCGATCTCCTTGAAACTTCCCTCTCTGATGCAACGATCCACATCTGTATTTTTTTTCTGTACGTTCTTCTATCCTCAATCTCTGTCGGGACCATTTGTGCCTTTCCCAGATCAGCTCTGACTTGTGTGATCCATGGTAATTTTGACTTGACTCCTTGTACTCCAGAATTCTATTGGTGAGTCTTGTCGGTGGGAGTCTACTGATATGTCCATAGAATTTCAACTTTCTTTTTCTTATGCCCGCCGCTACGTTGGATATTCTCTCTGTGGTCTTTCGAGAATGTAGTCTGTATCCTTCCTCTGTCAGTTTTGGGCCGAGAATTTTCCTCATAATTTTGCGTTCTTCTTTTAGTATGTTTTCTATGCCGCTTTTTGTATGAAGTGGAAGTGTCTTACATGCGTATAGTACCTCTGGTTTGATTATTGTGTTGTAGTGTCTTATTTTTGCGTGTGTGGATAGGCATTTCTTATTGCAGATATTGTGTGTCTAGCCTCATGCCCTCTCCATCTTCTTTATTCGAGTCTTCTGTGCTATCTTCTCTCCTCCTGTAGGTTTGGTGATCTCACCCAGGTATTTGAAGTGAGTGACAGTATTTATTTTGCCGAATATGGTGTTCAAACTTTGGACATCTAATTTTAAGCAGAAGAATTCGGTTTTTTGAAAGGAGATTTGTAGGCCGACTTTCTCTATATATTCCTTGAGGACTTCGATCTGTTTGGTTTGGTTTGGTTTTAAATTGTCTGCGAGTATGGCTAGGTCGTCTGCGAAGGCCAGGCATGATATTTCTATGTTGTTTTTGGATCGTCCGTGTCGTATTGGTTTCCATTGTCCTTGATTTTTCAGTTCTTTTTCCCATTCCATTATGACTTTGTCCAGGACCAGGTTGAAGAGGAGTGGGGATAACCTCATCTCCTTGGCGTACTCCAGTTTTAATCAGGAAGGGTTCGGAAATTTTTCCCATAAATTTCACCTTAGAGGTTGTGTCAGTCAGTGTCTTCTTGATCAATCGTAGTGTTTTGGGGTCGAGTCCTTGTTCTTCTAGGATGTCGAACAGAGATTTTCGGTCGATGCAGTCGTATGCTTTCTTGAAGTCCACGATCGTGCAGATGATTGGGATGTTCCTGATAGTTTTGTATTTCAGTATTGTTTTTAAGTTAAATATTTGTTCAGTGCATGAGCAACCAGGGCGAAAGCCTGCCTGGTACTCGCCAATTTTGTATTCTAATCGTTCTTGTGTTCTCTGGAGAAGGCATGCTGAGAAGATTTTGTAAGTGACTTGTAGTAAGGAGATTCCTCTATAGTTGTTCACATCTGTTCTGTCTCCTTTCTTGTGCAGCGGTCTGTTTTCTAGTTACGTCAAAAAGCAGTTAACTTTCCGGGAATTTTTTAGTGTTGTACTCCTGAAATGCTCTTTTGCGCCGCTGCAATGCACTTTCGTATTCCGAGTCCCACCAAGGGTGTTTTGTGTTCTTTTTCAATGGAATCAGTTCCTGTGCTTTTTGTGGATTTTTTTGTGGAATTTTTTCTATGTATCTACCTGTTCCTTTTTCCATTCCTCTGATATGTTGGATTTCTTGATCTTTTTTGTGTCGAATTTCTGTAGATGTGCTTTCTTGTGATGAATTCTCCTAGGGGTGAACTTGACTTTGATTCGTGTTAGGTAGTGGTCTGAGTCAATGTTCGCGCCCCTGCGGACTTGGACATCTTGGATCTCTCTTTGTTGTGGGTATGAGATCGCAACGTGGTCTATCTGGAGTTCTCCAATCTGTTGTATAGGCGATCTCCATGTCTTCTGTTTTCGTGGAGATTTTCTTAGGGATGTTGACATTATCTTAAGGTTATTCTGTTGGCATAGTTTGATGAGTCTTGTGCCGTTCTTATTGGTAAATTTTTGACCGGGGAATTTGCCAACTGTTTTCTGATGAATTTTTTTTTCTACCGATTTGTGCGTTAAAGTCGCCCAGTAAAATTTTGACGTCATCCTTTGGGACCTTTGCCATTACCTTCTCTAGTGTTGCCCAGAATTTCTCTGTAGACTTGGGGTTTTTCTTGTTGTCTTTGTGGGGATATGCACGTTGATCATGGTATTTTTTATTGGCGCACTGTATGTACATTATCATTAGTCTATTGTTTATAGGTGATTTCCTTAATAGAGTTAATTATCCCTTTAAGTACCACAAAGGCCATGCCCAGAAGCGGAGTGCCCCTGGCGACTCGTTTGTCTGTTCTGCTTTTGAATATGCGATAGTTCCCATAGTCTATCGTGCCCTCATCCGTGATGCGTGTTTCTTGTAGGGCAAGCACAAGTATCTTTTGCCTGTCAATTTCTGAAGTTAGGTTGTGAAGTTTTCTTGGTTGGATCAGCGTGTTGATGTTGAAGGTGCCAATATATGTAAAGGTTTTATGTGGAAATTTGCCGGAAAGCTCCGACTTTTTTTTGAGATCGTAAAAGTCCAGGTTCCCCAGAATCCGAACACCCAGTTGCCATCTGTCGACGGGTGGATTGATTACCACCTGGGGTATCATTGTTATTACTTGCACGAGTCATGGTTGCTTATAAGCTAATAGGGTCAGTATTTCCACTGGGAATTTAGAACCAGGGATTGTTAGTTCCTGGAGCGTGGAGTACAGTCGTACCCTCTGGGTGAATAGACGCCGACCAGGTTGCCGGTGGTTGCCACTGCAGGCGCGACCTGGGTTTTTTTCTGCCAGAGCCCTGTTAGCCGTCCCGAAATAATCGTTCGGGTTCAGCCGTTGTCCGCTTCCTGCAACGTGGACGAAGGGTTGGAGCTTTAGGAAGCTATATATATACATATATATATATATATATATATATATATATATATATATATATATATATATATATATATATATATATATACATATACATATATTTACACATTAGCATATATATAACCGAACATGGTACACGCATTTTGTGATTTAAACACTAATCGTATTCGATTATCTGAAATTTTGTTATTTTATATTATTTTGCCCTTGTCCGCATTTCTTCAAGATCGTAATCCAATAATCTTCTTAGTTCTTCTTTTTGGTGGCTTTGCGCTGCTGTTATTGCTTTTTCTGCTCTCTTCATCACGAAGGTTTGCAAACGGTCCCATCTTAAGTCCCTATATATTATTAGGTTTGCTTCGTAGGGTGGAGCATTGGCTGCCATTCTGACGTATTTATTTTCAGTTGAGGTTAGTCTTTTTATGTGCGTTTTTGCAGCATATCCCCATGCGATGGAGCCGTAGGTTAGCTGTTACCTTGCTATGCTTTTAATTAATAGCAGTTTCGTTTGTATCTTCATTTGGCTTTTACTAATAGTAGCGGATGCAGTTTGCTCATAACCTTTCTAGCTTTGTTTCTTGCTTCTTCAGTATATTTCTTTCATGTGAGTCTTTGGTTAAGCTGTGCTCCGAGATATCTGGCTTCCTTACTCCATGGTACTGCTTCGCCATCGATTTCTATATTGGTCGTCGGTGCCAGTCTTCATTTTTGAAACAAAATGGTTTGACTTTTTGATTTGTTTATTTGTATTTTCCGGTCGATACACCGTTCAGAGATTTGATCTATATGGTTTTGCAGTCTATCGCATATTATACAATAAAACTGTATACAATATTGTATACAGTATATATAATAATATTGTAAATAACTGTATACAATATTGTATGTCTAGTTATCACTCCGATGTCTGTTGGAAATGTTTGAGTATGGGCGTCTCGGTATGTCGAAAGTGTAGGTCGTGTACAAGTGAGGTCCGAGTACTGATCCTTGAGGTACTCCCGCTTCCAAGTTCCTAGGTGCAGATATGGTTTTATCCACCTTAACTCTGAATGTTGTATTTTTGAGATAACTCTCTTTTTGAGATTTTTTTGGATTAATATCCGGCTTTATTCATTTTAAAAAGAAGTCCTTCATGCCAGACTCTGTCAAATGCTCTGGTTATGTTCAGTAGTACCACTCCCGTCGCTTCTTCGTGTTGGAAGCCTTCGGTGACACTTTCAAATAGTTTTAATGTTTGTTGTTCCGCTAAATGCTTCTTTCTAAAGCCATACTACCCTGGGGGGATTATTTCTGATTCCATCGCTGCCAGGTGCGTTTCTGATTTTTAATTTTTTGATAATCCCCGTTACCTCTGCGGGTGTGACTGGGTTATCAACTTGTAGTTCTGGTGGTTCTTTCTCTAACTCTTCAATTTTTATTGTCACTTCGTCAATGTGATATATGTCCTCATCAGGATGATGCTTGCGCCTTCCCTCCCTCTCAAGAGTGTTTGCAAATAATTCAACTTTTTCTTTTTTTGAATAGGCTAATCCGTTTGTCCCCTGCAGTGGAGGAATTTGTGTTTTTTCTCCTCTGGGTTGTTTTTGCATTTTCCAAGCCAAGTGGTCTCTTGTATTTAATATTGCTATTTTGTCTTGCCATCTTTGATTTCTGTAATTTTTTATAGATTTTTTGATCATTTGTGTATGCCTATTTAGGATTGCTTTGTTCTCTTCTGTTCTTGAATTTCTGTATATTCTCCTGAGCCGCCTGTTTGTTTTAATTAGCTCCTTTAGTGTCCATGGCGTTTCGTCATATGGGTTTCTGAAAGTCGGGATGCTTGTCGTTGTGCTTTCTACGTAAGCATCGAGAATCTGTTTTTGTAGACTTGCTGTAGTATTTTCAGTTTCTTCTTTTGTATTGATTACTGGCATTTGTGTTATTTTATCTTGTATTCTTCTGGAAAACTTTTCCCTCTTGGTATTTTTCTTTTCTATTGTACCGGCATTATGTGTGCCTGTACCAAGCGTTATGTCTATTGGATTGTGATCCGAAGTTCCCTCCTCGAGAGTTTGGATGTTTATGTCCTGTTTGATGTTTTTGACAATGGCAATGTCAAGGACATCCAGGAGACCTCTTCCACTCCACTGAGGAGATTCGTTGGTACGTCTGGTCCTATAATTAGGGCTCTTTGTTCATCAGTGAATTTTTGAAGTCTAGTGCCATTGAGGTTATTGGTTCTACTGTTCTAGGCTGGTGACTTGCTATTTAAGTCCCTGTTATTATTATTGGTTTATCGCTTCTTAATAGATCTGTTATTTCTTCCTTGAACCGAAGCTTTTGTGGCGAGTTAAACGCAGATGTGATCTTTAATCGTCCTTTGGTTGTTTTTATCTGCACGGTGATAGCTTCTAGCCCCATGTTTTCCACTCCTACGAGATGGTTGGTGTTCGACGGTATTTTTGACCAGAAGTGCTACGCCGCCTCCATTGTTTACATCTCTGTCATGTCGGTACGTGTTTTAGTTTGCAAAGTGCAGCCTACTTCGCTTGCTTATCTTCGAGGCTAGTCATTTGTGCTTGCATAGATGCAAGCATCGACAGTATCTGGCTTATTGTCCCTTCCTGAAAATTTGCGTAAATTGGGTCTGTTTCCGTCCTTTTTGATGCCAAGCTGGGGTCAATTGCAGTCGATGGTAGCATAGCTCGACACGTGTTTCGACCGTTTAGTTGGCGTTGGCTTGGCCTGGATTGGCCATTCATTGGAATTTTTTGTCGTGTTTTTAGGATGATTGTAATTTGGGCATCCATTGTAACTGGCTAGATTTTCGAAATCGTTACAATTTACGCAAATTGCGTTTCTTTTTTCGATATCAATTTCTTGGTCGCAGTCGGCGGTTTTGTGATAATCGGCGCATTTCACACACCTGTAAGGAAAGGTGCATCTGCTTTGGCCATGTCCCCAACGTTGGCAGCGGTGGCACTGGGTCCTATCGCCGTATTAATGCAATGGCTCGATTTTAACATACAGTTCTTTTACTTTGTACATCTCCTGGCTGAGGGTTTTAACAATCATTAGGGAGGTAGGTTCTTTGGTTTTCCTAAGTCGGTAAACTTTCACTCCTTTATGGCCTAGGTTGGTCAGTTCTTTTTTGATAGCCTCCGGATTTGCTTCCTTTGGCAAGTAGTGGATGACGACATTATATTTCCTGTTTGAGGCGGGTATAACTGTAATAGGCTTTGCCCTGCTCATATAATAGTTTAATAATCTGCTTGTAATCAGTACTCGTTTTTGGGGAGATTCTAATCCCTTCCTTAATGTGTTTGGCAACGTGGATTTGTATGGTATCACTTGTTTGGATCTGTTTTGACTTGTCGTGCTTTTTTGCCTTTTTACCTGCCTTGTTGGCACATTGTTCAGCAGTGTCTTTGGCACGTTGTTCAGCAGTTTCTTTCGCAGGCTGTTTTGAAGGTGTGGGGGTCTCTTTTTTTGACCGTTGCATAAAGTCCCGCCTGAGATCATTCATTTAGCGGCGCAGATTTAGCTCCGCTTGCACTTTAGTGTTTGCAGCTAAGATTTCTCGAAGCTAAGAGATTGTGCTATTCAGGCTTTGGTTTTCAGCCTTTAATAGCGTAATATACTCACATGCTTCCATACGGAAGTATGTAGAGTCGTTGGTTCTATCCATGTCGCTCATTTTAAGTATATTTATTTTTTACATTATTTATTTATTTTCATAATTTAGTTGATGGTTAATTAATAATTTATAATTTAAGTATAGTTTAAAAACATGCAGCTGGATAACGGTTTCCCGCTACCCCGTAATGAAAAAGGATACTTACCGCACCCCTTCTTTTTGCTTTGCTTTAGTCTGTCCACATGCACGTCACTTGTTGCTATCGCACAGTTAATATTTGGTAATTTATTCTCGCAAGAGAGAGAGAGCGCTTTTCTGTGCTTTTGGTCGAACGATGTTGCTCGTTCGAAGACTCAGCGCAGAGTGTGCATATGAAAGAAGAGTGCCCAGAAATTTTGGTGCTGTGAATAATAATGGAAACTGGAGGAGCAGGTATATCTTCGAACTCAAGTATTTATACAAAGATCTGGATATTGGTGACTATGTAATGGTTCAGCTCACGTGGCGAGAAATCCTGAAGGCGGAATATCAAAGAGAACCATGAAGGGACGAATAGGACGTAACAAAAAGAGAAGTAGACCAACGATACGCTGGCAGGACAATATAAGAAGAGATGCTGAACAACTACTGCACATCAAAAACAGGCAAGGGGCTGTTGGAAATTCAACTGGATGAAGGCGAAGGTTGATGCAGGTTCCGGGTTGTAATACCACAGAAAGAAGCATAAGAAAAAGAAAACATATCAGTAATAACACACGGCATCATTTATTACTAAATATGACTCCTCTTGTAAACATATTCTGTATAGGTAACCAACATTATCAGTGTGTTTATTTGGTTGCATAACATTAACAGTTCTCAAGATTTATTAAACATGAACGACCAAACTTACATATAACGACATATATCAGGAAGATCTTTTATAATTTTAATTTTTTCTAATAAAAAAATCATAAATATCTTTTGAAAGCTAAATTTAATCTCCTCCCTTAAGTACAGCCGGTAAAAAGGGCAGTTTCATTTTTGGAATAACATGCCAAATATGTCAAAACAAAAATCAATAACTCTTCTCAATGGGGAAAATGGGACCGGTGATTTAAATTTCAATTTTTTTTGTGAAACATTTCGAAATCATGGCTGTTGTATTTTACTTTTCCAGATTAAGTGCAAATAACAATTTTGGCGCGGCACGCTATCAAAATCAGGTTAGTGTCGTTTTACAATAGAATACATTTTAACCTTTACCTGGCTTTTGCGGTTAGTTGTTTTTAATAGAGAATATACATACAATTTATTTCTATTGTATTAAATGTATATTTAATTCTTAAGAGACTTTAAGTTTCATAAACTTATTATAAAAAGAAGAACAGGAAGTTTTCTTTATACATTTGTTTAAATTGTTATTGTGTTAATATTATAATATATTATTATCATGTTTTATTAATATTATATTAATACGTTATGTTATATTGATATTATACTGAGCCTATAGCTTAGCGTGCACTTCGAATCACGGTAATCAGCTACTAATTAACCTCGATCAGCACTCTCCTCGGTTTTATGCTTAATCTTAAATCTCTCGAGAATTGGCGAGCAACCAACATAGAATACTTTTCAGAAGGTATCCGGCCTCACTCAACCTCGAGCTGGCGTTCTGAGGGGCGATTCCTTGTCTAATTTTATACTATTGCCTGTTGAAATACAGTACGCAGCCCTGCTCTCGCCTCGGAGAGTGGAGAGTAGACTTTTTCTAGCCAATACACGGTCAAACCATCACTCCTCCCATTTACCGTTTCGATATTTTTTTTCTTACCCGAGATTATGAAAATAAATTGAAAAATTGTTAGGCTCATTTAAATTGAATTTTTTTTCGTCAGATGAACGCCAGATACCGTCAGATTTTAAAATGATTCCCTTCCACTGCTCACTCCATGACATAACCTCTTCAGCGAAAGCCATTCGGGCTAATTGGTGGCGAGTATTTAATACTGGTTCTCGTTTCAATTTTTTTCTTACAATGTTTTCCGGCTTTTTTAAATAATTTTTGGACATTTTTAACTCTTGTTTGTATTTTAGCTTCCTCAGCTGTTGCTCTTGCAGTCTTACAGGAATTTATTGATTGATTTGTCCGTTACTTTGTGATAGTTCATTTTTTAAAAAAGGAATAAAACAATTTTTTACTTTGTTATCAATCACTTTTGTTTTTAAGCAAAATTTGTGTGACTACAGTTTCGTAAAACGACTTTACATTCTCAAACACTACTTTAAAAGTAAGGTTTTACAACTGTTTATATATTCTATGTGATAATAATTATGTAGTGATAATATGATAGTGATAATTCTATGTACCTAATTTTATACTTTTATTGGGGTTAATTTTTTACAATATTTTAAATAGTGGGGAATTTCGGTGATCCGTCTGATCGTTTAATAGCTGCCTAGACGTTTCTTTATTATATTTATAAATTTCAATAGCTTCTAAAATGTTTAATTTTTTGCTTTTGGGCGCTGTATGTAAAATTTTGAAATTTATAATCTCGAGAAATCGTGAGAAACGTGTGCTATCTTTTCAACGCGTCGAGAGTTTTTACTTTGTTCTATCAGTGATGTTGACGTTGCCTTAGTTTCTTGTGAACTGATTTGACAAGGGCCAACGTTGGATCAAACGTTGGCCCGACCATATGGGCCAATGTGTGGCGCCGGATTATGTCTCGCCGAACTGAATCAACTGGGCAACCGATGAAAAAGTTGGTTTAAATCGACGTCCTATGTCTCTACAATCCCTCATTGCGCCTACATGTAACGAAAAAATTATTCGTCTATTTCTAAAATACACTTATATTTTTTCCTACAATGAATCACTAATTTAAATTTTACTTTTATACAAATTCATAAGATTAAACTGATAACTAAGCTAAACTGATAAATTCTGATAAAACCTCTGAGGATTAAGAAATCTTAAATATATACGAGTATGTCTAACATTTTGACGACCAAAAAAAGTAAATATTTACTAATAATTGTTCTAATTGTTCTAAATGTTCTTATCAAGGTGAATTAGACTTTTACCCTTTTCCAATATCGTAACTTGTATTTGAAGCAAATTAAGAAACACTAAAAAAAGAATAACAAAACTTAATTATATTTTTTTTTTGAAATTTCTATGGTATGCCTAACATTTTGACACTGACACATGTTCATGCTTTGTTACAGATATTTTTTATACCGAGTGTAATATATTGTTCATAATAATGGATTACATTACATGCTAGAAGTTTTTTGACAGCTAATCTAGTACATATTTGACAGTTTTTTCATTTTGATATTTGAAAATCTGAATAGTTACAAACAGTGGGTTTTGTGGAAGTTTTGTTCAATGTAATTTGTTCAACTTTTCAATACTCAATCCAGCTTAATTTTTCGTAAGCTTACCATTATATCATAAGACACTGTTTGGTTTGGTTTATGATCTGGATGAGTTATTTTCATGTCATTTGTTTTCCTCACTGCTTCCTTTACTTGTTTTTAAAAAGTTAAAGTGGCGGCTCGTGAGGGAGGGCGTTGGGGCGCCGCCTCTTCATCATTTATCACAGTAAACAATTTTTCAGAGCAAAACACCATATTTTATTTCCGTTTAGTTTCTTTCTATTAACTCATTTTCCTGGTTCACCTGCTGTATAGGGTTTCAATAGCACGAAAAGTAAAAAGTAGGAAGGGGAAAGCAAAAAAAATCTATTTTCTTCTACATCCTCCCACTTTAAAAAACCCACTAGCCGCCACTGGTACGAGGGTGGTTTGAAAAGTTCCCGACATGTCGAAATCACCAGATTTTTTTAGATTTTTAGCTCTCAGCTTTGATCTGTTCCTTTAGAACAAATCTGGGGCCAGCGAGCCGTGTCTTCATGTTTAGCTTCAGTAGCATTCTTCGATTGGTCCAGTCATGAGGCGTAATACTCCTCGGTGATGGCCCTGCCTTTTGTCAGGTAATCTGTGAGCACCACACCACGAGAATCCCAGAAAACTGTCGCTATGATTTTTCTGCAGATGGAACCATTTCTGCTTTCTTTGGCTTACTTTCACCTGCTCTCGGCCACTGCTGGATTTTGTTTTCGCCTGTGGCGTGTAGTGGTGAATGGATGTTTTATCTATTGTTATAAAAAGTCGAAGAAACTCTGCACACTTGCGTCAATCGCAGAACTGTTAACAAACGCTGCTTGATATCTAAAACATCGAATAAAATATAATGTATAGAGTCTATCATTGACGATTTTGTTAGTCGTATCGTCGGTACCTGGTTAACAATCTTCATATTTAAAAAAAAATACTTATCAATATCTCCTCCAGAACCATAGACCATAAGGAAATAGTAATTTTTGAAGGATGTCATGATATACTCGAAGAGATTTACTACTAAATACTGAATCACTTTTATCTTCTTGACGCACGTTTCGCTAACCATGTAGTGTCATCAGGAGAGATCAGGAGATTATTCAACCTAATCCAATAGATTACACTGACCAACAATGTAAATGTTTCGGGCTGAAAAATAGCTGATATTTTCACCTGTTGGATTCAAAAATCATCATAAAAATGACCGATTGGCTTTTGCTTTGGAGATACAGTGACGTCATTTTTTATAGTCTACATTTTCAGTTTTGAGGATATTTTGTTTTCGGGAGTTGTCACACATATCAACTGACAAAACACGTTCTTCAGTTGTTTGTAGGTTATAAACATAATTACTGTTGCTGTCACTGTGAGTTTCATATTGTTTCTGTTGTAATTAGTGTAGAATTTAGAGATTGTAAAATTTGTTAAATCAAATTGCTTCAAAAATGTGTACATTTAGTAAATAATTTTTGTTACATTTATGGTGAAATAATATTTTCGTCACAGAAAAGCAATCTGACGCCTATTGTGAAGACTGCCTATCAACATTATTTTGGTACGAAGGTAGGGGACCAGGATAAGTCATAGACTCCACATATATGTTGCAACTCTTGTTCCGTTATACTATGAGAATGGCTGAAAAATAAAAGGCTAAAAGCCTAAAAAATTAAAAGTAGGCTTATGTTTTGCCTATGGTTTGGTGGGAGCCTACAAACCATACAGATGACTACTATTTCTGCTTGACTCCATCTATAAAGGTAGGATTGTTAATAAAAAAAGAGGCACAGTTCAATACCCGAAGTCGGCTATTCGACCTATTCCATATTCAGAGATAGTTTACCAGGTCCTATTTCACCACAACATTGTGAGTTTGAAGTAGAAAATTAAGACAGTGTGGAAGAAGAAGACCCCAACAAGCCTGACACATTCCATGACCCTGATTTTGAGGAAAGAGCCGCACAGACTGAGCCAAACGGAATTGAGACGGAACGGAGTCAAGACTGCAGCAATGGAATCTTCTCTAATGTGATGTCAGGGTCTCATATTACAAACAATGTCAAAGGGATCTGCTTCCTTTTTTTGAGAAGAAAAACAATCTTGTTGTTTTCTGCGACTTTAATGACTTGAGGAAATGTTTGAATTTGAACCATGATCTAACTGAATGGCTATTCATAGACTCTTCCAAGCTTAGTTTGAAAGCTGTATTACTCCACAACGGCAATGCTCTTCCTTCTATTCCTGTTGGTCATGCAGTTCACATGAAGGAGGCTTACACAAACATGATAGCCGTGTCAAAGGGATAAAAAAGTGATTTGGTTTTTAGGGGTAAATTTCTTCGAGTTTAGTGTTCGAATAGAAGAATTGATGTGGTATTGGTAGTTCCTACAGAAAATTCTAAAGATCATGGTAGTTGAGCTTTGGGATTTTCTTTATCCCTATACAGGTCTCATCTTTAAAGGAAACTTTATTTGAAAACTTAGATGGGCTGACTTGAACAAATTGAACACGTTGTTCCACATTGTAGGATGACAGTTGGTATCATCTCATCATGTTTTGTAATTTTAGCCAGTTAATAAAAAAATTATTTATTTTTGTTAACTCTTAGGGAATACCGATCATTGAATACCGAAATCATCATTCCTAAATTGTCTAAATCAATAATAACAAATTGTTCATTTTTTTCAAACGTGCTAGTCCTCCTGTTTACATTTGATATGTTTCTAAAATTTACATTCACCTTTATTAATTTTGTATAAGCCAATTTGAAAAAAAAAACCTTTTTTTGTTGTAGTTTCAAGGTTGCGAATGACTTGCCAATAAAAATCTAATATTTGCGTTGGTTTTTTTTTTAGATATCCCACAAAGTGATTTTTTTGTGAACATTAAAAAGAGTGACATCAATCTATAAAGTCATCATTTTTTTGCATTTAGGATGCTTTTAAATTGTTTTTTAATGCTGAATCATTAATTCTCTTCAACAATTTGTACCATTCAGTGTCGAATAATAACATCATTTTCGAGGAGGTTTTGTTCCTGATAATATTATATTTAAAATATGTTTTAGCTGTTATTTAATCCAGTTCAAGTTTGATTTTATCACAAACAGTTTGTTTTACTTTAGATTTATTGTCAATGCTGATTTTTAATTAGATCATTTTTGCTGTATCATTTTAATATTTTTTTGTTGCTTCAACATCAATGCTGTGAAATCAGGTATGTCAGATTATTAAAACATACGTGTGAAATAAATATTTCATATTAAATAATTTTGCATTAGTTAAGTAAAGAAACATTCCAGGAACTGTTATTAAAATTTTGTTACCATTTATACAGGGTGTCCCATAACTTATCCACTATAGAATAACTGGTGATAGTAGACATCAAAATAAGAGGATTTAGTCAATAAATGTGTTGGCAAATGTTAGTCGTTAAAACTATACAGGGTGTTGAAAGTGAAACTAAATTTTCGAAAAATTGAGATAATTTAAAAACGGTGGAAGATATCAGTATCAAAATAGGGGTAGTTGGGTTTTGACAAATCCAAAAGGTGACAAATCCGAATTTAGTACTAGTTTGAACCTAGTTCCTAGAGGGCGCTTGCTACCTACTTTGTGAGGAATTAACTCGCTCATATTTTTTTATCCTATAAAGCTGGAAATATTTTGACTTCAAAATAGAGAAGAGTCATAATTCCCAAAAAGGTACCCTTGGTCAATATCGATATCTCACGCCGTTTGCGACATATTCGTGTTCGAATATTCCATTGCACATCTTGTCGATGGTTTTCAAAGGAGACATCTGAGTTTGGTACTATTTTGAGCCTTGTTCCTAGAGGGAGCTTGCTACCTAGTTTGTGAGGAATTAACTCGCTCATATTTTTATCCTATAAAGCTGGGAATATTTTGACTTAAAAATAGATAAGAGCCTTAATTCCCGCGTAAAAAGGTACCTTTGGCCAATATTGATATCTCATGACGTTTGCGAGATATTCGTGTTTGAATATTCCATTGCACATCTTGTTGACAGCTGAAAAATCTGCAATTCACAAAGTGTGTCTTGAATTCGAGAAAAAAAAACATTAATATGTCAAAAATATAACGGATTTGATTTAAAATAACAATTTTTTGAAATTTACTGTAATCGGTGTTTAAAAGTGTCTACCGTTTACTTCAATACACTTTCGCAGGCTCTTTAAAGTGACGGCTCACATTTGAAAAGATATTTTCTTCATTTCTAATAACATTGGCCGCTTGTTGAACTTTTGTAAAAATTCGTCTCGTGTATTGATTTCATCATGGTAAATTAAAGACTTCATATGACCCAACAAATAAATGTCTAACGGATTAATGTCTAGGCTATGAGGTGGTCAAGGAAACTCACCACCGCCCCCAATCCATCGATTTGGAAAACGTTGATTCAAATGATTTAGTACTGCAACAGTAAAATGCGGTTGCGCCCCATGAACCAAATGTCTTGCCTTAAGTTTGGGGGTATACCATCCAAATGGTCTAATAAATAATTTTCTAAAAACTGCACATATTGATCTCCATTCAGTCTTTGCGGGCTCAACTCAAATGGGCCGATTAAAAAATTGTCGATAATGCCGCCACCAAATGTTAATTCAAAGTTCATGCAGGAAATGTGGCTCTCTTAGCAGGTGTGGATTTTCTAGGGCGTAATAATGATTATTGCGCCAGTTAAAAATTCCGCGTTTGGTAAAAGTTGCCTTGTCAGTAAACAATATCTTTTTCAGGAACATGGGGTCTTGTTTTGTCTCGTTTTTTTTCTATGTAGTAGATTTTGACAAAATTTTAATCTAGCCGGCAAATCTTGTGGCAATAAATTTTGAACAGGCGAAAAATGGCAGGGAAACAAACAAACGCCTAGTGCTTAGTTCAGGATTTTCCGTGATACTAACCAAAATGTCCTCTTGTTCTACCGTTATACATTTTGGTCGTCCACCAGGATTGTTGTAATAAAACGAACCTGTTTCGCCTTATTGATTGAAAATTCTTTAAAAATTTGTCGATCTGGGATGTTTCTGGTTGGGTAGAGCTCTTCATACCTTCTAACTGCAGCGCGACTATTGTAATTTACTTGTGCATAAACGCAGAGCATATCCCTTACATCACGGTTAGGAAACTGAAAACTTTTTACAGATTATTTAATACCAATTGAAGATTGCAGAAACTTGTTTCCACTTACGTTTAATATGAGAGATATACAATAATGACAGTTGTCATCGAGATATAATAATTTGTACACAACATTCAAGGCACACTTTGTGAATTGCAGATTTTTTAGCCATCGACAAGATGCGCAATAGAATATTCGAATACGAATATCTCGCAAACGGCGTGAGATATCGATATTAACCAAGGGTACATTTTTTACGTGGAAATTATACTTCTTTATTTTGAAGTCAAATTATTTCTAGCTTTATAGGGTAAAAAATATGAGCGAGTTAATTGATTAGTAGGCAATTGCCTACTTTGTGTGGCTCAGGCTCAAATTAGTACCAAATTCGGATTTTTCTTCTTTGAAAACCCAACTACCCCGATTTTAAACCTGATATTTTCAACCTTTTTTAAGTTATCTCAATTTTTCGAAAATTTAGTTTCACTTTTAACACCCTGAATCTTTTTAATGACTAACATTTGCCAACACATTTATTGATTAAATCTTCTTATTTTGATCTCTACTATCACCTAATCTACTATCACCAGGCGGATAAGTTATGGGACCCCCTGTATTTGTCGTACGCTTTTATGTACAATGTAGGAAAAAGCTATATCATTACTAACTACGAATGATTGTCAACAAAATTATACAGAGCTTTGATTTATCCTATAACCCACGTAACTAGTGATTTATTTCAACTTAGGAAGTTTCATTTTCTTATATTAATTATTTAAAGGTGGTGTGATTTGTAACGAAAAATATTACTAAAATTTCCCCTAGACCTATCATTGAGTTTTGTTCTGTGATATTTTTATTAGTTTCTATGCTTCTCGGGCAACAAAAAATATTTTAAAAGCTCCTTTTAAATACATATTAATTGTGTATATAATTCAAAGAAAAAGATTATTTATAAAAACTGAAAAAAACCAATAAATGTATGTCTTTGTTTAAGAAAATTAGTGATTTCGTGTTACTTATTACCAACTTATCGTGTTGGTTGTTCACATTTATAGGTGAATATTTACATCTGAATTCTAGCTGATAGTGCTTTTGGTTCTGAGTTTTCAATGTGGTTAGTTCTATCATGCTTTTTGAGCATGATGCTAATGCTAATGAATGATGCATGATGCTAATGAACTGTGATAGATAAATTAAGCTTTAAACTTTTCGCAATTTCTTTTCAAATTCACAATGTCAACACATGTCTCCAAAGGCAGCTCTCGATTTTCTGTTACCATTATTATTAGAGTATTAGTATTCAATCCTCACTTTATAATTGGTTAGTGTGCATTGAATTTTTATATTATCTCTAAAATCGACTA
Organism: Cosmopolites sordidus; assembly: GCA_031761425.1. NCBI lineage: Eukaryota > Metazoa > Arthropoda > Insecta > Coleoptera > Curculionidae > Cosmopolites > Cosmopolites sordidus. The sequence goes on along the minus strand of JARFXV010000082.1, from coordinate 792,545 downwards.
ATTCGGCAAAAGCGACTTTTTTCCCTTGAAAAATCGCTACTTTATTAACCATACTATTTATTTAATTATAACTAATATAATTAACACGTTTAAATTTAGTATGAATTAGTAATGCAGTTAAAACAAATCGAAGTAACCGTTAAACGCCAAATTACTTTTTTAAACTTCTAGATGTGCGTTTCATTAAACATGTTAGCATCATCAGGAGCATTATTAAATTAAATGATTAAATCGATTAAAGTAAAAAGACTAAATCATTTCCGGACGGTGTTAACATGGTTAGTGAAACGCGCGCCGAGAAATTTAAACAAGTAATTTGGTGTTCAGTGGTAAATATCTTCGAGTTTAACACAAAGAAAGTTGAGAAAAATTGGTTTGTTTAAATACATTTTCCACCTCTGTATCTATACTTTTGATTTGGTTTTTTGCCAAAGTTTATTTCTGATACATTTTCATTTTTATTGGGGATATTACTACGGTGATTTATAAGTTTTTTTTGTTTATTCAAACTCTTAATTTTATTATAATAAAAGTCAATTAGCAAACTATAAGATTGCAATTATAATAGCAAGCAATAAAATAAAAAACAGCTATTCCAACGAACTAAGGGTAAATAATAAATTTCGTAACAAACTTAACCAGCATAATTTAATTCTTTTCAACGCAGACAAAGGTAATGCGATTACTATTCTAACAAAAGAATACCTACTAAAAATAAACACACTCATCAAAACAGAAAACTGTAGAGGACTCAAGGCCGATCCAACCAAAAAAATATTACACCTCTCTAAAGAAAATTACAAAAACGTACAATGAACCCTTAAATATATCACAATCTAAACTAGATACCATGAAGCCAAAATCTCTAGTTTCATACGGAATGCCTAAACTGCATAACGATGGCGTTCCAATGAGACCCGTGGTTTCTTATGTAAATGCACCTGCATATAAACTTTGCAAACAACCGAACGGTGATCTACCATTATTTATCGATTGCAACTCGCCCAAAGCAATCAGGAATACAATAGAACAACAAAATTAAAAAATATACAGATACCTCCCAATGCAGAGTTAGTTTTGTTCGATATAAAGAGCCTTTTTCCTCCATTCCGGTACAAGATCTTAGAAATATCCTCAATTAAAGAATTCATGAATGTAATCTTGAAATTGTACACAAAAATGCTCTTATAGAAACTATCAACGTATGTACCGGACAAAATTATTTTCTGTTCAATTCAAAATTTTACCAGCAAACGATTTATCAATGGGAAGCCTCCTGGCAGAAATGTACGTGGTTCATTGAAAACAATTTATTTAATGGCAGTAATTATAGAAGACATACATTTTTGGGCCAGGTATATCAGTGATATTATTTGCATATGGACGGATACGGAAAGACCATTGGGTTAAATTTTTGAATACTTAAATAGTGTAAACACAAAAATCCAGTTCACAATAGAAATCGAAATGATAATTTACCAAATTTCTTAGATTAAAAATAATAAGAATAAAATTCGAAATATTTAGAAAATCTACGTATACCGATACAACTATTCACGCAAGTTCAAATCAGTCATGGTATGTAAAAATGTCCACTTTTCGTAGTATGACCCACAGACTTCTAACGATTCCACTTAAAAAAGACTGCTATGAAAAAGAATATAATCAAAAATATCGCAAAAAAATGGATTAATCAGCCCAGCAGTATAGATAAAATGAAAAACATCAAACATTTTTATTCCGCAACACCCGAAAAAGATTTTAAAAATTGGCATGCTATAAACTATATTCAAACATTAAGTTCCAGAATCATAAATCATTTAAAGAAAGCCAATATTAATATTATCTCTGTTAATAAGAATAACCTTGCATCGATGTTAAATAATTACAAAGAAAGAAAGGAAAGGATTTATGGTTAGAGACCCATCAGCAACTACAAGGCTATTTAGGAACTGGACCTACATCTTAAAGTGGTTTTCAAACCACGGTTATCAGGCACCAGCCATTAGCCACCGACAACTCAGGCCAGCACACCCCTCAGGTTATCAACCTTTGGTTAGATGCTTAGCCATAAGTCTATCAGGAAGCCTACCCATTGGCGAGTGACCAACGTAGAACACTTCTAAGAAGGCATCCAGTCTTACCCAGCCTTTAACTGGCGTTATTGAGGGGTAATTTGTTGTCGGATTTTGCACTTTTGTCTAGAAACAATCACAGACATTTAGGAAGTAAACAGACAGAAGAAAGAAAGAAAAGCAACGATCCGAGCGCTGGAATCGAACCAACTACCGCTTCAATACGGTTTCGGCACAGCAGGGGCAGGTCGCTGCTCTTAAATTCTGCACCAACGCGACCTTCTAACAAAGAAAGATCAATTTTTTGTGACAAATCTGGAGTACACGAAATAGAATGTAATATGTGTTATATATATGTATATATATATATATATATATATATATATATATATATATATATATATATATATATATATATATATATATATATATATATATATATATATATATATATATATATATATATATATAGGCCAAATATATAAGACGGGCTTTGCCGAACATTGTACAGATCAGAATGCTAAATTAATAAATAGTTGCAATAAGAGCAGGGTGAAAATTCCCGAAATTAAAAAAGCCATATACGACGGTAAAAACCTAACAAACACCCACCTAGACCTCGGAATTATCCCAATTATTGAAAGTGTCATAAATTTGACGAGACAAAAAAAAGCGACCTCCATTAGACATAACTTTGTAACTTTAGTTTAGTTTATACCTAACTTTCTTTGAGAATGGTCGCGAGGCCGAAACATGTCAGAGAATGTCTTGAATATATTGTGAAACAAATACCAATTGTTTTAATGTCAAATACCAATTGTTTAATGTTATCATTCTTGATTTTACAATAAATTAAATACCATTTGATTCTATGCTTCCAAAGTATGTATCAATATGTCGCTCTAGTCTAGTACCAGTTTTGGTTTTTGGAGGTAAAAACTTGTATCATTCCTCTTTGATTTCGTTTTTGATTGTTTGCTAATGTGTAATAACGCTCATGGTAGAAAGTTTGCGAACAACCAAAGACAAATATCCAATCACGGAATATTTTGCTTTAGGTGCGGTGAAATTGAAAAACTTTTTTTTTTTAATCAGATGCCTCAGCAAAATGCTACCTAGTAATCACCTCATTATTATCAGTAGGGCTGCCGAACTACAACGGTCAAACTTCAGGATTATCTTAGAGTGTGTTCTAGATAGTGTTCTGTTATTACTTGTTGGTATTGATATAGCATCTGAATATTTCTGCTGTATTGTAGTGAAAATGACGAATAAGGTGTGAGATATGGTACCGTATATACGTGGTATATGAATAATGCCAAGAGAGTTACTCTGTACCATTTCAAATGTATTACTTGGTGAAGTGTGAAGGTGAAGTGTTCGCTGAATATTCCAGTTGTATCGTATTCAATTTTTTTTCAAATATCTTAGTAATTACCAAAGACAGACGAAAATACGATTATGATATGATAATTTTTAATAAATCGTCAGTGTTTATTAAATTGATTATTTATATAACGTCATATCAGTAGCAGGAATTAACACACATATTTTGTTGCAAATTTCTAATATTAGAATTACAAGCACGTTAAGGATTCTTATTAAAAAAAATTAGATATGCTAATACATCATTGAGAATTGAATGAATGAAGTAACAAAAACAACGATATAAGACAAACTAATATCACCTTTTTTGAAAAGTCACCATAAATTTGTGAAGTTTTGTACAAATAAAAAAAAAGAGAACTTACACATTATTGTCGTTAAATGTCAAAGTTGAAATTATTAGCAGTAGTTTTTCATATTCTATTGTCGTTACCGATTCACCCCATATTAAGAAACACTTGATTGTTTTATCTAATTAAATGTTCAAAATGTCCACTACGTGAGTCTATGCTAGCCTGGCACCGTTTAAACCTGTTTTCTCGAACACGTTGAAAAAGAAAAAAAAAACACGTAAACGTTCCCTATAAGTACTGCAAGCTCTTTCGGAATTTTGGAGAGCTTGACCGCAGATAAGATGCATATCGTAATATTCGCGTACAGAATACATTTCTAATTATCAATCGGACTTAAATAAACGCACTTAAACACACGCATTTTTGTTCTCATAAGTACGAAATAAAATATCGCAAACTTAAGTCTTCTATGTTTGTTTTTCTATAAACTACACACTTATGGCAGAACTACTTACATAATGGATGTGAATTAAACCGACTGAGATCAGACGAAAAGGAAGATCCAAAAAAGAGAGTGAAAACCTTTTGAGACCAGATGAAGAGGAGGACCCAAAAAGAGATGGTTAAAGTGTGTGGAGGCAGACTTTAATGTAAGCGAGACTGAAAGAATTGTGGAGGAGGCCCAAACTCATAAAGTTCATATTAAGTAGTCATGTTCATACTGAGTAACGCAATGTATTCTATAATTAGTTAAGGTGGACCTTTGGTTTGCTCGATACAACTTCTACCAATCCCATTCGATTGAATTTCGTAAGTTTTAAGTTGTAGTAAATCCTTCACATTTTAGTGGATATAATTACCCTTATGAAATGCTATTGTAGGAATCGTTCTAAATGAACAACTAGTTTTAATGGAGAAATAAAAAACAACGGAATGTTTAATATAATTAAATACGTCTGTATAAAGCGAACAAATACTAAAATTTTTTGAATAATATTAAATAATAAATTCCATTCCATCCTATCATTTCTTCCAGATGGAGGAAAAACATTGCGACGGCCGAGACTCACAAAGGAGTGTTGAGCTAAACATGATGATGATGATGATGAACATCCTATACAAGATGGGTCTCACGGAAAACAGGACTTTTTCAAAAAAAAATACAAATATTTATTTTTTCGGCAAAAATCATTATTTTTATTCAAAATAATCTCTTTGCGCGTTAATACAACATTTTGCACGGTCATTTAGGTTGAATGAATTTTTGAGCTCGGCCAAAGATATGCCCTTCAGGATGGCGGTCGACGTATTGGCTTCAATATCGACATAACGCTGTCCTTTCATCGACAAATGAAGTTTTTGGAAGCGATAGAAGTCGCAGGGAGCCAAATCAGGCGAATATGGTGAATGATTGAAGGTTAAAATGCCATTTTTGGTTAAAAATCAGTTATGAGCGTCGGGCGATTGGACGGCGCATTATCGTGCAACAAGCGCAAGCTGTCTTGTTGACGGTATTGTGGCCGCGCACGACGAATACGCGACAACAGACTTCATAATATTAAGATAAAATACAGCATTGATTCAGTGACGGCTCGTGGGTTTTTAAAGTGGAAGGATGTAGAAGTTTTAAAGTGGGAAGGCGTTCCCCTTCCAAATTTTTACTTTTCGTGCTATTGAAACCCTATACAGAAGGTGAACCAGGAAAATGTGTTAAAAGAAAGAAACTGAACGGAAATAAAATATGGTGTATGGTAAAAAATTGTGATTGCTTTCCAGTATTTACAAGTATTATAGAAACAAAACTGAAAGAGGGGATATTTGTTGGTCCACAGATCCATAAAGTTGTAAAAGATCATCAGTTTAAAACCCTTTATCTGTTAATGAAGAAGCTGCTTGGAAGTCATTCAAAATAGTTGTCGAAGAATTTTTGGGAAATAAAAAAAGTGAAAATTATGAAGATATTGTTGTTGATGTATCGCAAACTTTTCAACAGATGGGAGTAAACATGTCTTTGAAGATTCATTTCGGGCACTTGCATTTAAGTTTTTTTCCCTGAAAACTTAGGAAGTATGAGTGACGAACAGGGGGAACGTTTTCACCAAGATTTAAGGATTTTTGAAGAATGACATCAAGGATTTTGGAAAACATGTTAGGGGATTACTGTTGCTCCATTATAACAGAAACCGATCCAAAAAAACTATAAAAAGAAGGCGAAAATTAGCCTTTTTTAAATTATTCATACTAAGATTTTTTCCATTTTTAAATAAATAAATATTTCTAAAAGCAGACGTGACAGATTTTTTTTAAAATTTTTTTCAGGATAACTCTTACTTAAATAAGCAATAATTAACAACTTTCAGCTGGGGTATAAAAACCGTGTAAACTAGTGGTATTTATTCTTCCAAAATATCCTTCAAAGCATACTCTCATTGCAATACATTTATTTCAGCGTTTTTTCCATATTTCGAAACAGTTTTTACACCACACTTTTTCTATTTCTTTCAAAGCAGTTAGCGACCTCTCTTGATTGGTTCCTATCCACTCAAAACGGCGCCCACGAAGGGGTTTTTTCAATAGAGGGAACAGCAAACAGCTACATTGTGAAGACTATGAAATGTAAAATCTATAAATTGTTTTACCACAAATCTGGGCGATTTTTCGAATGGACTCACGCAAATAGTGCGTAATGCTTAAATAATAATCTTTATTATGTTTTCTTCATTAGTTAGGGTTCATTAGTTAACATTGTTTTTAACATAGTTTCATTCTTTTAACAATTACAAAAGATGCTATATTTTGAAACCTAGCAAGCGAAATGATATGAATCTTTTGTCAGATGTCAAGGACAGTCTTACTTAAAAAATAATGGTTGTATCGATACGTAGAGCGCGCAAATTTTTGAAACAAAACTCACTGTTTGAGCATAGTAGTAAAATCCCCATGAAATCAAGATGGTAATTGGTCAATGACCTCAAATAGCTGCGTTGAAATTAAATTTACAAGTATCTTTGGACAGATGGTTCTTTCTTCCGGATACAGCAAATTATTATCATGAATTAGTAACATGTTTACTTCGATATATGAACAGTTTTTATTTATCTTATTTTCAAAACAGTAATATCAATATAATTATACTTCATTCTGTGTAATAATGCAATTCTGAACTAATAATAATGAATATATTAATAGAAAATAAATATTATTTTTATTTTTGATAAATAATCCTTAAATACATGAATATAAAAAATGAATATCATTATGACCTCATCTTTATCTATAAGGATTATTTCTAATCATTCCTCACGCGATTACATAAATTCCAGAGACACTGTAATTGCGTCTGTCGCTCTTATCCTGATTCTTAAGAATTTCAAAATTCTTGTTTAAAGGATATTATCCAAAAGCGTTAATTGGAGAAACATTAATATATCTTTTGCACTTGATGAGATTACTTAAGTATCCACTTTATTTTTATAATAGAAAATAAGTCGATATGTCAAAAATAAAAAAGAATAATTCATTAGTTATTATTAACTTTTATCAGTTAATCGGTTATTTTTGAATCTCATTCTTCATTGAAAAAAGGCTTTCGAGTGGCAGTAAATATATTGGTTTGACGAGGTCAATTGAAACAGTGTTTTTTTTTCATCGAAAAGATTAGGTTAAATTATATATTTGACAAGTTTGGAATGTTTAGAGTGATTTCTATTTTGTCGGGTTCACAAAATCGATATTATTTTTTTTTCAAATGTACAATTTCAAATGTTTCAAATATTCTTAAATGTATGTAGTTAAAATTTCATGTCAAAATGTTTAATATATTACAGCCTGTTTAACATCAAGGGGATAGCGCGCAAAGTAAAGAGAGTTGCTTTGCCACGGATGGTTTTGTCGTAGCGTTTAAAAGCTCTCGCACACACACACACATATATATATATATATATATATATATATATATATATATATATATATATATATATATATATATATATATATATATATATATATATATATATATATATATATTACTACTATATTACTAATATCTGTAAGTGGAGGTGTCACGGAGTGAGTCAGCAAACGTCTGCTTCTATGTCTTTTTCTGCTACTCTGCCCGTTGTGCGCAAATGTCCCGATAAATAAATGTGACCCAAAAATATAAAAATATGGCGCCATATAACTGCGCACGTCTATAAGCATACTGAATTCTCGGACATGCGCGTAAGACTCAAAGTAGTAGTGAGAGAAACAAACGCATATATGTTTGCATCGTGATGATTTCGCCGATCTCCAGGCGTTGCTAGCAATATAGTAGTAATATATATATATATATATATATATATATATATATATATATATATATATATATATATATATATATATATATATATATATATATATATATATATATATATATATATGCTCGCACATTACAGACTAAACTATCGCACGATAGTTTAGTTGAACTTGACTTATTTATTCAGTCATGCGTTGACATTTCTCTTGAAAAATACAACTGTCTTCAAATAATGGATTTATTTTTGGATGGTTAACTAATCTTAAAATGTTGAAGAATTTTCTCAGTATGAATAATTTAATCGAATTCCAGTTTATTATCGGCTGATTTCAAATTTTTACTTCATGGTAATTAAAAGACCCATCAAATTATCGGCCGATCAAAATTTTGTAGTTTGCGGGTGGGTCTAAGCTTTATTTTGCTCAGTCTAAGTTTTAATTTGCTTGAAATGTCGTTTTGGTAGTTCAGTGTTACCTATATCGTTCACAGTGAAGGATATAGGGGAGAGTTGCCGAATTTGGACCACTTAAACATTTTTTTATATATGAGCTTGTAAAAGCATTTTTAATAAAAACATTTAGATGGAAAATAATTGTACTATTGTAATCTTCAAACTAACATAACTATTTTATTTTTTTACTTATTATTATCATAAAAAAATAATTTTCAAAAATTGAGTGTTCGGTACATCGAAGGAAACCGGTTTCATGCGATGGACCACTAGGGCCTTAGAATAGAACATTAAGTACAATTTAAACAAAAATACTTCTTAATCTTTGGACTCACACCAGTACATTTTGTATAAACCCAAGCATGACATGTAATTCATTGAATCATCTCTTCTCTTATTTTATCACATATGGTACAAAACCATGTAGTTTTCATTTGTACTCTTTGTTTTTTCTTTGTAATCTTGATAATAATTGTGCTTTCTGAGCAATACTTCTTTGTGCTCGAGAAGATGATGGACCTGGCTGTGGATTTTGTGTTGGTTAGCGGTGATATTTTATGAAGAGTTGAGAATATCCTCAAAGTTTTTACGTTTTTTCTTCCGAGAAATATAAACAATAGCGGAATCACTGGCGCTTTTACTGTTATTGGGTATTGACGTACTTGCTGAATTTCCAGTAATTATTTAAATTTCAGTAACATTACCACAATGTTGACATTGTAGCATATCTGATGGTGCAAACCGGTGATCCTGAAAGACATGTCTATTAACTGGCCAAATACCAGTGGCATGAAAGGCATTTTCAGCTACTGCCGCAGTTGCCACTCTGTCATATGCTTCATTTAGTAATTTGAGTTTGATATATCTTATCACCTTTATATTGACGAAGAAAAGTTCCTTGCGCCTTAACAAAATATTTCTGTGGCTCAAAGAAAGCAACATCTAGAGGTTGCAAATGATGGTTCGCCCAGGTATTCCCAGGCAACTGTAGTAATACTATTCCACTTTCTACATACTTTACATGATTCTTGAAATGTTTCAACCATTCAACAAACAATTTGTAATTTATGTAACCTGATTCTGATATAGTAACAAAGCTTGCCAGAGATGCCCCAAATTAAAGATCTTTGTTGAATTTTTTTCTTTTAAAAATCATCATCGGAGGAACCCAGTAGCACTGGGTTCTGGGTAGCAGTGCTACTGGGAGAACCCAGTAGCACTGACCGCGCATACCATAGTTGTAAGAACGCCACGTTCAGCACTTGTTACGCCTCCTACTTGGCGTTTCCCTTTGTAAGCAACCACTTTTTGTAGAGTACTGTTGAAAATCCCGATTCATCGACATTAAAAATAGTTTCTGCGGTGAAATTAAACTCGTCCACAGTTATTTCTAAAATATCGATAATAGAATGCCCTACGTTCTCTCTATTGAAGTCTCGTGCTCTTGCCATTGAGGTAACGTCAGGTTTTCGTACTGGCAGCTGTGGATTTCTGCGCATAAATAAGTAGAACCACTTTTTTCCTGCTGTTTTCTTTATTAAATGTATATGGCAAGGAGTATTTTTGAACGACTTCGAAAGCTAGTTTTGGTACTTCTCGGATAGTCACCAAAAAACATTCTTCAAGTTGAAGAATATGTTTGGTTAGAATTGTTTCCATGCCTTTAGTAAATGTGCTTTATAGTTGCTTTAGATACATGATAAATACGACTATACTCGTTCAAACCAATATTATCATTCATATAAGCTGTAACTGCCTTTAATAAATCACTTTCGGATCAATGTTCTCTTTTAACCATATAGACCCTAAAAGACAAAAGATTAGAACAATTAGACAAAAGATAGAATGGGCCAATCTAGGCGGCGGTCCAAATTCGTCGACTCTTCCCTACTTTTAAAAATTATTATTTTTTATTTAAAGATATATCTTTGAATTAAAATGTTTGTATCATTAAAATAAATCTAGCAATCAACTCCCTGGGCACAAATCACGAAAACGACAACTTCACAGTAACCGTCCATCAGCGGCAAAATTACAATGTCGAAAATATTTAGAAGTAACGGTAGATCTTATGCACGGGTATAGTACTATTCATTTTTTGGCGGTGTTTAATGTGATATCTACACTCGTGAAATGCAAAGTTTGTGATGAAGTCAAATTCAATATAAAAGGTGAACAAGGCTTAGGTTTTAAATTTGTTGTGTCTTGTGAGTGGTGACAATTGGAAATTTTGACTGGCAGATCTTTTCCTATAGTGCATCTATAGGATGCCCTATAGGGCATCTATTATTCAAGACATGTTGCCTGCCTACACATAATAATAAGTAATTAGAATACTATCATAAACCACTTCTGTTCAACTGACAATTTTCATTTCCAAAATTGATTTAACGGATCCGGATTATTTTCAATGGGGATTTTCGATTTTCGAGCGATACAATTTTGTTTAAAAAACATGTTCGTTTTATCTAGATTTTAGTGACACACCCTGTATATCTTGAGATCATTGTCTATGGATATTTATGTAAATAGTTTCAGATGGCATTTATGACTAGCTTCAGAAATGAATAGTTTTCTTAAAGACCTGCAGGGATGAATCAAAATTAATAGAGCAATGGAATAAACAAATTTTTTTGAAAATATTAATCTTCTCCTGCTTCACTGAAAACCATTAGAGATATCAGCTTTCAGTTAACATATCATCTCCAGTCCTTGTATATATTCGTATTCTGTTCTACATTTATTATCTCTGTGGTAAAAAAAAATCAAAAACCTCTATTTCACTAATGATATCCTCATATATCATGAAACTATTAAAATCAATTAGTTCAATAAAAATTTTACGGGAAACTTTATTCAACCTATATATGGTTTTCCTTTTTTTTAATAATAAATGCTACTACTATTAACCATGTGAACTTCAAATAAATTCGTTTCAAATTAATCAGTACATGTGTTGATCATATGACGTATAAATTAATTTGAATAAGAGTTCCTTCAACTGTCTTTGTTAATAAAGTATTTTAAAAAAACATTTGATTATTTTTCGGGACTGTTTGCATCAGCTTTTTTAAGGGAATTTTATTTAACAGTGATATATGTGTAGCGTTTTATTACAAGCAAAAGCCGTTTCGGATATACATTGACAACTGTAACTGTAAACTTCCACAATAGAACATTCCTGGTGATTATGACGTTTCTTTAAAGTTATCATCGCAAAAATTAATATTTTCCATGGTACATAACATTGATTGCTCAAAAAGACATTAAGTAGTAATAGTTGGGAACAATTCGTTTATTCTGCATATTAAAGACTGCATTAATCTGCAAAAACCACATTTGAAAAAAAAAATGTTATAAATGAAAAAAAAGTAAAAAGTATTTTTATTTATCTTTTTTCCTTATAATTAAAAATTTATATCAAATTGAAAATACATTTTTAAACTTGGTACCGATAACACGGTGATAGTTCCCGAAACAGTTTCTCGAAAAAACCCGAGCGCGTTTATTTCCTGCGATATTATTCCTTAATGTTTATTTCCCCTCAACATAACAGACAGGTGATACAAGTGTTTTAGTTTTTAATCAACTTATTCTTGTTATCATCACCAGTATATTGATAAATTTCTTGAAAATGTCAAATTTAATTAGTTATTCTTCCTGCTTCGTACCATTTTGTACGAATACAACAAAAACAACTTCCGAAAAAATGTTTTTAAATGTACTATAAGACCAACCGTCGAAATTAATGGTACCAAGTAGCACGACGTATTAATCCTAAAACAACATCAAATTTTTACAACCACCTGTCATCAAATATATACGAAATATTATTATTTATAATATTATATAATTTTTTTTTATGTTTGAGTGTTTATTACCTGCTGAAGCTACACACACACAAACTCGTGACTTTGAGTGTCTTAAAGTTTTTTAGTTTTCGATTAATAATTAAGGCAACTGTACAAGCTTTACTCAGAACTTTTGAATATACACATCACCGTGCAAATATAATTTTTGCTGTTAAATTGAACATAACTTTCGCATGACATTGCTTCTTATTTACATATACTTTATTATTTTTTAAAAAAACTCAAATTGATGCTTTAGCACCTTTAAGCTTAATTGAACCGATTGTCATTTTTGAGAAAATCTGTGACCATAAAAATATCTACACCAGGTATATTATCAGAATTGACCTTTATGAACCCTTTGTCACACATTACTGAATTAAATTAGTTAAACCAGCAATATTTTTTTGCATTAAACTTAATAAATAATTTATAACAGTATATACATATGTAACAGCCGTTGAAAGTACTTCCGTGAAAACACTGTAACATAATGACGTCACAAACATGGCAGCCAATCGTGGCTCTTTCGTAGTCACGTGATTTTACTTTAAATGTTATAAATTTTAATTCATTTATAATTAATTGCAAGCAATTTTTTAAAAGTATTTCGCGTCGTTTATCAATATTATTTATAGAGTTTATATAGAGAGTTTTAAAAAATTCATAATTATTTTTTTATTGTCTAATTACATTTTATATGTATCTAATTACAAGCCTAGATAGCCTAGATATAATTTTCGTGATGATAGAGAACCAGTTGAAGATAAGCCTCGTTCAGGAAGATCTTTCACGTCAACCAATGTAAGGATGTTGTACTGAATAATCGCCGAATAATTAGAAATATTGTAGTTGTTACTGGAATATTATTTTCATTAAGTTTGAAAACAAATTTAGGTTTCTCTCGTGTGTCTTCTCGACTTGTTCCGAAAACACTGAATTTTTGCAAAATATCGTTGTGTTGAAGTAGCTGAAGAGATGCTTTCTTTGGATGATGACCCTCTGAAATGCGTAGTTACTGCGAAAGTGGTCGGAAATTGGATTGACAAAATGCGCGGCGGTCATTTGCCCGAAATTGTTTTCGAATTGAAATTTCGGACGCACTAAAAAAAGTCACCCCATATAATAAACAGAAATAATAATTCTTTAAAAGCTATGCATACGCTTATATTTTGCAAATTGTTAGAAGCAAAGAAGGGAAGGCATCTAAATAATTTGCTTTCAAGGTACATATTAAAAATGTTTCGTTTTTGAAAGTTTTTCTTCGCTTGTTATCTGTTATTTTAAAATTGGTTACTGTAAGTGACTATGTATCTTATGCAAAAAAATATATATTTTATTTTATTGACAATATGCTCTGTAATTTTTTTCATATACAATACGAAATTTATCAAACATTATTTGTGTCATGGTTGTTATAGGTAAAAAAGTACTTCATTGAATGCTAATTTGAAGGTTATTATCAATCAAGTTTTATAAAACAAATTCTCGTTCTAAATTAGTCATTGTCATTGACTAAAGTTTATCATGTTAAGAAGATTATCTAAATTAGGGAGGTGGCACAGAACATTGAAGGGACACTAAATTACAAAATTATTAGAACATTCGAAAAGTAGTAGACGTCTTTAAGACATTAAAAGTATCCAACTGAATAACAAAACTCATTATACGAGGGTCACTCAAAAAGTTCTCGGCTTGATACGGAGGTGGCGCAAACGTGATCAAATTACTATGATATTAGTTTCGAATGGGTCATTATGTGGCATGCTGCGAATTTCCATGCGTGTGCATTTAGTTGTTTGTAACGGTGGCAAAAAACTCATAAAATATTTAAAAAAAATAAAGCAAAAAATGTTGATATTTTGTTTTTATATAAATTGGTACCTTGTTATAAGGAATTTAACCCTTTAGTGGTGGCCAGAGAAATAGAGCTAATACAATAAAAAACACTGTTTGGCAAAGAAAGGTGTAGTTGTGTAATAGCATACGTCATTACGTACAATACTATGAAGATATAACAAAATAGGGAAAACAATATAAAACTTAGTTTAAAAAAAATATTCTAAACATAATATTTAACAAAGATTTATAAAAAAGAACATGAAAATGTGGTCATAAAATAGAGTGGTCATAAAGTAGTTTCTTCAAGTTTTGCTGATAATTTATTGACGTCTTGTTTATTTCAACCGAAACTATTTGGAATTTAAAAACTAAATAAAAACGAACTTGGCCGAATAATAATTTTGTTAGAAATGGATCGTAGTACAGCTGCTCAAAGAGTGCAGATTTTAACATTGCGGAAAGAAGCAAAGTTACTAAGGGAAATTGCAAGGATTGTTGGTCGTTCACACAAGTAACTTACACGGTAGAGCATCCAGAAAAGTGTCTTTGTTATCCGCCAAGAATGCAGAACAATGTTTAAAGTTTGCCCAAGATCAGTTAAATTGGTATAGTCAACAGGGAATCGCAATATTTTATGGAACAATGAAACAAAAATAAATTTAATAGGTTCTGATGGTAGACGATATGTTAGAAGACCACCTAACCACGAATTATTACCTTATTGTACTAATTACGTATACTATTTCAACTTTATTTGCCAAACAATGTATTTTATTGTAACGCCTCTATTTCTCTGGCCTCTATTGAATATATTTTTTTTTTAGGAAAGAACTTTAGTTTTGTTTTGCATGGAATTTGGCATGGCTGCAGAAACAAGTTGTAGCGAGAACCCCACTTTGTTCTATCGGAAAGCATTTTCCGTACCTTAATCGTATTCAATTTGTAGTGTAGGTCCTCTTCTACAATCCGACATATTATCCAGGTTCTCATTGAGCTCACGAGTTATTTTGTGAACTGTAGGAGTCCTTGCCGAATGATTGTTTCAATGGTTTTTCTTTTTTGAGTTAGTACAGTGCTTCTTTGGGTATCCAACGAACGGAATTATTCCGGTCGCCAAACTTCCAATGGAAAAGCTTTTAATTATCGCCACTCTTGCATTGCTCTAACCAGTCGCATTTTAATAGAAATGTTTGTCACATGTCCCACATTAAACATTTTTCTGAAGAGGATTCAATGAACGATCAATTAAAAAAAAATCAATAGAAACACTCCAGTTACGAAATAGAGACTAAGATCTGTGAAATACGATAATAACCGTTCTCATTGATTATATTGAACTTTTATTATATGAACATGTATTGGAAAGACAAAATGATGTCGTGGGGGTTACGTGAATGATATTCTCATATACCATTATTAAAATATTTTCTATACAGAGTGTGTCGACCAATTTGAAATTTCAATATTTTTAATTAACTATAAAAAATACATAATCATTTTTATCTTAGCGTTTTACTGAAATAAAACAGTGTTGAATGTACTCTCTACATCTGAGTGTTGCGCAATTATTTTCATTTTTTTTAAATTTTTTTTAGATATTTTTTTAATATATTCTCGCATATTAATGTTTGATTATTCAATTTTCTTTAGTTTAATATTTGAAACTCGAATTTTTATACCCGACTTCTGTCTCTTAATGTATTAATGCAGGAATTGTCGTTTCGAAAATTTTTTGCACGATAAATTTAAAAAATTATTTTTAAAATTACTCGACAAAATTTTTTAACAATCTAGAAAGGCGCTATAATTTCTAATTTAACAAGCGAAATGATATGAAAAAGTTTCATATCATTTCGCTTGTGGATATGAAATGAAAATAAAAAATAGAGCTTTATGGTTTACCTGGACCAATGTTAGTCCAAAGCCTCCATGTCAGAATAAAATTCAGAACTGTCTTCAAAATAGATTCTTCAAAAATATTCCTCAATAGTAACTTTAACATCGCCGTCTATTCAGACCAACTCTTATCTCATTATGAATGTCGGTTGCTGTTACTGATGGCGAATTATTGACATTACTGGCTTTTAATTAAATAGCAAACAAAATTAATTTAATGAATACAGAAAACTAAAATTTAACTGTAAATAGTGAACTTCATTTAGCTTGTTGCTATGAGAGTTATTTGTTTAGGTTATTTCTTGAATTGCATTTGTTTTAGGCATAAAACTATATTTTTCAAGAAAGTTTTTTAAAGAGAGAATGTGCTACGTGACAGTTTCAGGCGCTCCGAAATCTAAAAATTGCGTTTCCAGAAGTCACTAAGGAAGACAATGCTGATTTGTTTTTACGACTCAAAAGGTCGGAAATTCGTTCCACAGGGTCAAAATGCCAGTGGTGAATATTGGGTGTTATGGAGCGTTTGTGGAAGAGAATTATTTGAGTGGCGACCGAATATCGACCGCCGGGAAGTTGGTTTTTGTAGCACGATAATGTATCATATTACAGGACCGTCACTATCGTATATTTTTGTCGAAAAAACAAACCTGCGTGCTTCAACATCTTCCGTATTTGCCTGATATATCTCCGTGTGACTATTTACTGTTCTCAAAACTCAAACTCTCATTGAGGCGATTCCAAAAAAACGACATAATAATCTATGGTAGCATTGGTTTAAAGTATCCAGTGGTTTATTGAAGGAAGTGATGGGAAAGGATGCATTTTGAATAAAAAGAAATAATTTTGGCAAAATAACTTATTGTTTTTGTTTTTTATTTAAAAAGTTTTATTATTTTTCCCACATACTCATTATATTATCCTCTAAAAGTTACTTTTTGGTGTAGTTTAGGGTTCGGAAAAGTCATTGGTTTGTATTTTTGCAAACATGAGATTGATGAGAATTTGAAATTGAGAATTGAGAATTTAAAATTGATGATGATTGATGATATATATTTTTTTTTTTTGGTCGGATTAGAGCATACGGCATACCGGAGTTCTTTCTTTTGGTGAGTTTGCTCACTAAAAATCTGCTATTTGACACGATTCTATTATTTTCTTTGGGGCTATTTTGAATTTCAGATTTTCAACGGTGTTGTGTGTCAGGAGATAAACATTTTACGTATTATTTGAGAGGTGGAGGCACAATTATGTGAAAGGTACACATTATTTTCAATGTATAAATGACAGCTTAACTTTTGAATTATCTATAGAAAAATAACATATTAATTAATTATATAGGGTGTAAGGGAAATAACTTTCGTACATTTATTCAACGATTCTTTATATTATTTTGAACAAAAACTTTCCTTAAAATATGTATCAAAAATGCAACCATTTTTGTCGAAAACACTATTCTATTTTCTTTACAATTAGCGACATTACTAATTGAAGCAACATCAACAATCCCCAAGGAAAATTCAGTTTTTTTTGTTCTCTTAAGGTATTATTTTAAAATAAAAAATATACTTTTATAGTCATTTATTCCATATATTTTGGCATAAATGTGGTTTGTTTTTTTACAAAGACAAGGAAAACTTTAAACACCTTAATGTCGTTTCTGGTCAAAGTTTAAATTATTACCACTCATTTTTCACACCGTAATATCACAATACGTTGTATTCGATTAACGTCACATTAAGAAACACATTAATAATGGTTTTATTAAATTAAATGTTCAATATGTCAATCATTTGAGTCTATGCAAGTCTGGTACGTTTCTAATCTATTTTCCCGAACACGTCGAAAAAATCTTGGTACATTTCTAATCTGGTGGCTGCTTCTCCGTAAATAAGAAGCATATCGTTATATTCACGTACAGAATACAATTTTGTTTTGAAATGGAATTTAAATTCATACTCTGTTACACACTGAGATAATTTTTGTCAGCCACTCGTGGAGGTCATCTCAATTAGTCATTCTGCGTTCATACTTTCATTTTTTGACTCATGTATTGTTGGTTCTTAAATTTCAAAAAAAATCAGTTTGATTTTAATTTTAGCGGGCATCAGTTGGTGTTTACCTTCGATTATCAACATACCGACCCTGAACACAAATTCAAGCACATTAGTGATATTTTGAAATGTAAAAAGGCAAGGTTCTGGAGTGACCAAGTCAAAGTTCGGATTTAAACCTCATATAGCATCTGTGTGAGGAATTAGATCGGAGAGTAAGATGCCAAAATTATTCAAATAAATTGTGCGAAGCTCTTAAACATGAATGGGATCGAATTCCTTCAGATCGATACAAAAGTTAGTTGATTCAATGCCGGCGCGTTATAAGGCTGTCATAAAGGCCAAATGATTGTCACTAAATATTCATTTATTCATTACTATAGTTGATATTATTACTATATTATTAGATAAAATGTTTGCTATAATGTCAAAATAGTTTTGATTTAATATTTTTCCGAGTTATTTCTTATTTTAAAAGTTATTTGCTATCAAATGATTTAATAAAAAAAATTGATTAGTTTTTGTATTTCAGATCAGATCAGAACTAAGCCAATTTTTATCTTTGTTAAAATACTTTTGAGCGCTACTGTATATATGAATATGATATTATGCTCTTTGAATTTAAAAATTGTATTTATTTTAAGTGCTCTTTATTTTTATTTCTACCCATTTATTATTATATTAGTGGTCACCCTGTACATTAATATATCTGCTTTTATATTAATTCAAATGTATCAGTGGGGGTTCCTTTAGTAATGTGCATTCATTAAGATCAATTAAAACAAAAACCGGTCGAAAGCGCGCTTCTTAACCGTAACTAGTCAATACAGTCTCAGTCGAATACGTTCGGTAGGACGTGGTAGTCGTTGTTTAGAGGGCTTGTTGACATCTTTTAGCCGCGAAGTTTTGTTTACGTACGGGGCTCTAAACAGCGCCAACTTTTTCCAGAAAATACTGGGATTTTTTCAAAATTGTATAGTTTGTATTTATTGATAATGATAACATGGAGTGTATGGGGGAGTTTATATGCGGAATTTAAGCGAACTTTGATTTTTTTGGAAGTTTAAACATAAAATAAATATCCACTGCACTAGGTGAGTTTCTATTTTTGGTTCAATTTTGCCACTGTGGTACATAAAATGGTTCATTTTTCTATTAGGTGTGAGAATAAAACAGGAGCCTCTCTATTCCTTGAATTTTAAGGTTTTTTAATAGTTTTTTCAGTTTCTAACTCTGTACCATTAATATCTCAAAATAATGTTAGTACCTGAACCCTTAACTAATGGATTTTTTTTTCAAATTTTAAAAGCATTGCCATCTATTGACATTAGTTTAAATTAATATAACATATATTCTAGTGAGATATACAGTAAAACTCGGTTACAAGGTACTGGAGTGGATTTTAATAACCGGTACGTTATATAAGAAGTTCGTTAAAAAAAAATAAAAATATGTATGTACCTACATATACATATGTAATTACATTTTTATGGTTTTTATTAATTCTTGACAAAAATATGCACGTATTATAATGGAATCAAGAACAAAATAATAAAAAAAATCATTTTTAAAACTTGAAATCCACTCTAAAAATACACAAAAAAACTTAAAACTACTTTCTAAGAAAGTCTGTAATATGGGTTTGCTTTTGGCGATTTACAAGAATATTTTGTTTTAAATACATTTCTATTTCGAGCGCTGCGCTCAAAATGTTATCTTGTGTAATGGTTCTACTTTCTAAAAATCGTTTTACTTTTTTTATCCGTTATGGCATCATGAAATGTTGGAGCATTTCTTCTAAGGGCACTTCTTCATCTTCCTCTAGGTTTGTTAAATTTGTCAGTAACTAAAAGTTTGCGTTTTTCAGTTCCAGTCATGTTTGCGCACACAAGAACGGTTGTTCTTCTCTTCGATAGTTTCCCCCCGATACATTTTTCACCCTTAAAGCTCATTGTACGATCTGGAGCAAGTTTGAAAAAAAGACTCAGGAGTTCATCGGCGTCAAAAACATCGCTAGCGTCCTAGTTTCTAAGATGTTGAACTAATCTTGATCCATCCATCGCATTTTCCAGGTTTACACTCGCAGCTTCTCCATGAATTTTACCGCTTGTACCGCTTTTTGTAACCAACTCGAAACGCAAGAATATCCAGCAACATTAAACATTTTCCCAAACTCTTCAGGCCCATCTGAAGAATGGGCACAGTAATTCATGCTTCTTTAATAAGTAAACCGTTGAAGTAATGTTTCATCCATGTTTTTTTTAACAGGTTTGCGAATTCTTTTACCTTGTTTCGAAACTCCGCGGAATTACAATATTTTATGTTTGTTTTTATTATCGTGGATACTTTTTCAAAGCCCTGGATTTGCAGATGTCTACTTGTTTAGCACCACTTTCCGATATTATTGAAATGTTTTCATCCATTGTTAAAGCCTTCCGAACCATTTTATGGCAACTAACTTCGGTTTATTCATCCTTAATGACACTGCTTAATGACATGCTTAAAACACAATTCGTTTATAAATCCCCTTAGACACAATCACAATCAGCACAACTTTACTATACAACACCAAAAAGAAAACTAAAGTTGCTAAATAATATTATCGGGAATATGCCATTTAATACAAATAATAACTCTAAGTAAATACTGCTGGCCTAGTCGCAAAAGAACTGCTGTAGCGTTTGACGATCCAAAGACTACCTGTCTTTTGCTTTGATCTCTTGCCGTTTTTGATCTCATACCGCAGAATACATGTGACCCAAATAAAAATTAAGTTTTTTGAAAAAAAAGAACCCTATAAAAATGGAATTAAAGTGTGGGTAAGTTCCATATCAGACATTATGCTTTATGAGTTTCAAAATCATAACAGTGTCACTAATGCTATTGATACTGTATATCCTGGTACCTTGGAAAGCAGAACATTCCAACATGTCATTGGTTTAAGAAATTTAACAACAGTTTTCCATCTTTTCGGCGGTATAACATCTGGAAGACTAGTTGAGTTTTGTAAGGATCTGTTTGATATGCTGATTTCAAACAAACTACCCATTAATTACTCACAAAGCTTAAAACTTTATGTTCCAGAATACAACGCTGTTTAAAATAGCTGAACAAAGTGCAAAGAGAAGGAATGTGGGTGCCATATCAACTTTCAGTTCTTAGTATTCTCCAGACTTGGCCTCTTCGGATTTTCATCTCTTCTGATCCCTACAACATCATCTGATTGATAGCCATTTTACACCTCTGGAGAAATTCGATAAAACCTCGATTACTTCACTTTTGTTGAAGGACGCACTTTAAGTTTCTTTTAGATTTTATCGGTTGTCTTTGGATCTATTTATAATAATACACCATTAACGGTTACTTCTTTGTTATACCCTGCGTTTCTTTTTCTATAATCGTCTGATCTCCTATCCTTGAATCAGCTGAATTACTGCATAATACACTGCGCGAACTTTTAATGATTTTGAATCTTGCTACCTGAATTTTTCCTTGCTTTAAAATTTGAATTTTTATGCGCTACTATAAACTAGGTCAGCATTTTTTAGTAATTTTTCGCAATAAATGAACTAAACCATATAAAATTAAAATTGTGAAACTCTTATTACTAATATATAGGGTGGTTTTTTTAGTGTGTCCGAACTTCATAGGGGTCGAGGTCAAATAATCATGGTTCGCCAAATGTCTGGTAAATCATCATGCAACGTTTAACATCAGAGCAATGCTTGCAGATTGTCGAAATTTATTATCAAAATCAGTATTGCGTGCCCTAGAATTATAGAGTCTTGTATAGCGCACATAATCCCCTAACTGAGCGATTACCGTATTTACCTAATTATTGACAGACAGATATTAAAACAAAAAAAATGATAAAAAAACTATTCTTTCCGAAGAAAATGTCGTCGCTGTTGCTGTCAGTGTTGATGCAGATCCAAATTTATCAATTCGCTAATGGGGATCATTATAGAGGGATGATCAATGATTATTTAATTCCGAATTTGAATGGTATTGATCTGGAGGAGATGTGGTTTCAACAAGACGGCTCTACATGCCATATAGCCACGTAACTATCGATTTATTGAGGGAATAATTCGGTGGGAATATTAATTCGAGGAACGGGCCTGTTAATTGGCCACCAAGGTCATGTAATTTAACGCCTTTAGATTATTTTCTTTGAGGTTATGTTAAATCTTTGGTCTATGCCGATAAACCAGCAACTATTGACGTCTTGGAAGCCAACATAACTCGGACAATTGCGGACATAAGACCCCAAAGTTGTCTTCAAACATTAATGCCACTGAATGTTATTTCACATAAAATAAATATTATAGTTTCAAGGCATCAAATTTGATTGTGGGTTTATTTGAATTTAATAAACCCACTAATTACAAAGTTTGGACGCATTAAAAAATGCGCCCTACAGAAATTATTACGTCCAAACCTCATAACGCCTGAAGATTTTTGCAAATTAAGTAAACCTGTGGAACTTTCCGATAACTTAGAACTAGAATAATTATTGATCGATTTGTCCGTTACTTTGTGATAATTCATTTTTTTAAAAAGGAATAAAACAATTTTTTACATTGTTATCTAGCACTTTTTTTTTAAACAAAATTTGTGTGACTATAGTTTCGTAAAACGACTTTACATTCTCAAACACTACTTTACAACTAAGGTTTTACAGCTGTTTATCTATGTACCTAATTTTATACTTTTATTGGGGTTAATTTTTTTTAGAACTGGAAATTTTGAAAAGAGAAGTAGAAATAGCACTTCCGAAAACTAATCGTTGGTAGATATACAGCAAGACTTAGATTTAAGGGTTGTGGTCATCAGACTGGACATAATCAATGTACATGCCTTTACTTTTTTAATAATTAATAGCTATGTCTGAGGTGACACTCATATAAAGTTGACAGTCATTATATACCTTTACACAAGAAAAGCTTCAAGGAAATTTCCGCTAACTATAGAACTATTGCTCTTATTAGTTATGCCAGTTAGTTTATGCCGTATATAATACAAGGACGATTGGCACCTTTCCTGCTCTTACAATTCCCTCAGGAAAAATGTGGCTCTGAAACAAGTGGAGAATCGAGATTGCCAAATCTGCTTTGGTAGAACTGTTTAATATGTTGATTTTGCTGAGTATGTTTAAACGCCACAATTTTATTTATGCCTCGACGTGCTAATAAAGACCGTGGATTTTTCTCGATAATTTTTTTTTCCCGAAATACGACTATGATATTCAATTACGCCTAGTTTCTTTAAATAAGCTGTGGTTGTTTCTGAAAATGAATACGAATATTTCTTAGGAAACTGTTTTATTATAAATCAAACATTACATATTTGCAATTCATTATATTTTAATATGCGTTGTTTTCAGATTGTTAATAGACAATTATTATTAATTTGTTTCAATTTGTTCTGAATATTTATATTTTCAAGCAAATCTATGGAGTTAATAATTATCTAATTTATATAAATTTGCGCAATGTTTTGAAAAACCTCGAAAACATAACTTTACTTTTTGTAGCTCTTGACATGCTTGTTAGTATCATATATTAGTTATAGTTAGGCAATTGTAAAATTATGTTTTTGATGTTTTTGAAACATTGCGCCAACTTCTAAAATTCAACAGTTTAGTTGCAAAAAAAAGATGCAATGTCAATTCGCGTAGTTAAAAGTGACTCAAAAAATTACATTGAAGGGTGTTCCCTTCACTTCACTTCGTTATTCAGCTACATTCGAGACGATCTGAAGCAGTTGAAGCAATACATCAACTAATACTCGTAAATAATATGAAAATCTATAATAAATAAACTTTTGATGAGTACACATTGATGAAATTATGAAAATGAAAGAGTCATATTGAAAAAATGGACATTGACTGACATTGAAGTTTGAAGCAGATGAAGCAATAAATCAACTAATACTCGTAAATAATATGAAAATCTGTAATAAATGCACTTTTGATAAGTACACTTTGATGAAATTGAAAAGGAAGCATTCATAATGAAAAATAACTATTCATTGACATTGACATTGACATTGAAATTGACATTGATATTGACATTGATTCACATTGAAGTCTAAAGCAGTTGAAGCAATACATCAACTAATACTCGCAAATAATATGAAAATTTGTAATAATTGCACTTTTGATAAGTACACATTGATGAAATTATGAAAATGAAATATTTCTAATGAAAAATAAATATTCATATTGAAAAAATTGAAATGATAACGTTATTCTTGCTTCGGAGCCTCTTTTCAAAGGTCTACATCGCCGTACCAGCATTTCTTCTAGTCAATTTCAACAAATGATGGGTGTTAATATATCTTTATGTTGAAAATCAAAGACAGAAAGGCAGGGTTTTTGGACTGAAGGAGTGATAGGGCCTTATTTTTTTGAACATGATGATGGAGATCGTGTTACTGTTAGTGGCGAACGCTATAGGAATATGCTAACAGAACATGGTTGGCCTGAACTGTTAAATGTGGATATATACTGTATATCACTGTTTTCGTTTAACAACACCTATCACTCATTTCGCTAGACAATCATTTATTACAACTGGCTACCAGGATCACGTGATCTCATGCCCTTGGATTATTTTTTTGTGGGGTTATGTTAAATCTCTGGTTTACAGAAATAAACCCGGAACAATTCTTAGCTTTAAACGAAACATTTAGGCCATAACTGAATATACAGAACGCGGTTTGGGTGAAAGAGTAATCGAAAATTGGGTCTCCAGAAGAGAGATTTGGATGATATTTGGACGATATTATTTCCAAAATATAATGGCATGGCATAATTTGTTCTTCAATGGAAAATAAAAATTACCGGATATTTTAAAGTTCTGATATTCTTATTGGAAAACCAATGAAATACAAAACCAACGAAAAAACAAAAAATATTTTTTTTATGCGGGGTGTCCATAACTTATCCGCCATAGAGCAACTGGTGATAGCAGAGATAAAAGTATAAAATAAGATGATTCAGTCAATAAATGTGTTGGCAAATGTTAAAGTAAAGTGTTTGGGTTAGAGGCGCATCAGCAACTCTGCTATTTAGCGACTGGACCTACAGCTTAACGTGGGTTCCGAACCACGGTCATCAGCTTCCGACAAACCCAGGCTAGCACCCCCCTCGGGCTATAATCCCTTGGTTATGTGCCTATCCATAAGTCTATCAGGAAACCTACCGACTGGCGAGTGACCAACGTAGAACACTTCTCAGAAGGCATCCGGCCTTACCCAGCCTTTAACTGGCGTGACTGAGGGGTAATTCATAGTCGGATTTTACACTCTTGCCTAGAAACAATCACAAACATTTAGGAAAGATAAACGGACAAAGAAAGAAAAATAACCATCCGAGCGCTGGAATCGAACCAGCTATCGCTCCAGCGCGGATTCGGCAAAGCAGGCGCTCTTACCGCTGCACCAACGCGACCGGCGGCAAATGTTAGTTATTAAAAAGAGAGAGAGAGAGAGAATTCGGATGTAAGGCCGACCCGACATCTAAGGTCATTTCGCGGCCATTCTCGTTAGAAGTATGTTAGGGAACATACAAGAACCAGATGTGGAGGATGATCATATAAAACTACTGACTGGAATAATATGAGTGTATATGGAACGCTTGAATCGACGAACGTGCTGAGAACAAACAAAACATGACAGATAGTTGTATAAATAAAACAGTGGTATATGTATATAGACGAGACATAGAATAAAACGTGTGGATAGTATAGACAGAAAGTTGTATATTGAGAAGACGGTGTAGAAATAAAAATAAATAAATAAATAAAAGAGGTATAATTAATGACTAGTTGGGACAAGTATGGTATGAGAATTGTGTCAAATCTTGTAGAAAAGGTTCAGGGATTTAAGGAAATTCTTCAGGTGTCCAAAATTGTTTACCGACAGAATCTCCTCCAGATTCCCACCGAGATGATGGGAGGCTCTGAGGGCGTTTAGTTCATCGCACTCCAAGAGGATGTGTCTAACTGTGATTGGAACATCGCATCTGTGGCACGTCGGGGGAACGTCCCTGTTCATCAGGTGACCATGAGAAAAAAGACAGTGACCTATTCTCAGCCGGTGCCATTTAACGCAGTCAGATCTGTTGGAGAGGGTGGAAGGCGAACCAGAAAAGAATTCTCGTTTTACAGTCCACAATTTGTTACCGTTTGTGGCTCCCAGATCCCAATTAGATTGGATTTTGGCTCTAACCTTTGTCGAAATGTCCCTGCAGATATCTTTGTAGCAGAATGTTTTGGGAATCGGAGTGCCAGATGAGGAACCCCGGACTGCAAGAACATCGGCGCGCTCGTTTCCTTTGATGCCTACGTGGCTAGGGATCCAGAGGAAATCAACAGTAACATGTCGCGAGAGCAATTCTTGAAGGACCAGTAGTATGCCTGACACCAAGGGTATGTGAGAAGTGTCATGTTCCAAGCTCCGGAGTGCTCCTAGTGAGTCACAACATATTAGCCATCGGGGAAAGGAGGAATTCTGGATAATCCTCAAGGCTTCCCTAATAGCATGCAACTCGGCCGTGAGAATTGAACAAGAGGGAAGGAGTCTGAAGTATCGCTCAGTGTCATTGTGAACTAAGCCACTCCCCACCCCATCTGTGGATTTAGAGCCGTCAGTGTAAACGATCTGATAGTCTAGGTATTTATTCAATCGCTCAGAGAAAAGGGATCTAATGGAGGAGTGAGCGTAATTATATTTGTTATATCGAAGTAGGGAGCAATCGACATTTACTTGTGTAAGGAGCCAGGGTGGAGACGGAGGAATGACTAACGCTTCGAAATTGGGAAGATGTAAATCGTAATTAGCAGATAGGCGAGCGAAACGGTGATTGGCGCCGCAGTTTCGATTGTGTGTTCCTGTGTTGTTGAGATTCATATATATTAAGAATTTGTCGCGCAGATGAAAGTTTTGTCTAAACTTTAATGAAGATACGTATTTAAAGAGGAGAAAGTGGCGCCAATCTTCTAGGGGTTCTATCTCAGCAAGGCAGTGTAGGCTAGTGGTAGGACTCGATCTGAAGGAGCCTAGTGAGAGTCTGATGGCAGAGTTCTGAACAACGTCCAACTGCTTGATATAGGATGCAGGAGCAGACGAATATGCAACGCAGCCATAATCTAGTTTAGATCTTATTAGTGACTTGTATAGATGTAAAAGGGTGGGAATGGATGATCCCCATCTTGGATGTGAAGCCCATTTGAGGATTCTCAGGGATCGATCGCACTCCGACCTAAGTCGGGTGATGTGATCCCTCCATGAAAGTCTTGCATCAAAAGTGAGACCTAGAAAGCGAAGGCAAGGTGCTGATACAATAGGAGTTCCAGACATGGACAGGGTGTGTAAGCGAGGGCAATGCATTTTTCTGCAGAAATGAACTGAAGTGGATTTCTGAGGAGAGAATATGAAGCCAGTAAGACGGGACCATTCTTCGAGTCTTCTAAGGCAGCCTTGTATCTTTCTTTCAGCCACCCTAGGTGTTGCGGAAGAGTAGTATATTAAAAGATCATCTGCGTATAGTCTGTATTTCACGTCAGTTCCAATGTACTGCCCTATTCCATTAATAGCGATGTTAAAAAGTAAGGGGCTTAGTACGGAACCTTGAGGAACCCCATTGGCCAGTGGAAAACTCCTGGAGACAGTGTCGCCAAGCCTTACACGAAAGTATCTGTTTGATAAGAAATTTTTGATAAAGTGTAGGAAGTTGCCTCTGAAGCCTAGGTCGTGTAGGGATTTTATTATGTTGTATCGCCAGACCGTGTCAAAAGCGCGTTTTAAGTCAAGAGATACAGCCAGGAGATGGTGTCCTCTTTCAAAGGTTTCCCAGATATCAATTTCCAGGCCGATCAGATGATCGTTTGTCGATCGGCCCGGTCTAAAACCGTGTTGATTAATGTCAATGAGACGATGTCGCTCCAGGTGCCATGAGAGTCGTCGGTGTATCATCCTCTCCATGATTTTACAAAGATGATTTGTAAGAGATATTGGGCGATAACTTTCAACAGATGAACAGGCTTTGTTCCTTTTGTGGATAGGAATAAGAAGAGACTCTCCCCAGGAGGGAGGAAAACCTCTCCCGCGCCAGATGTCGTTGTATATGTCAAGTAGGGTGCGCTGAGCAGATTCCGGCATGTTTCTAATTTGTGGGATCAAGATGTTATCTGGGCCAGGCGCACCTGAGCGACATCTGGCAAGAGCTGTTCTGAATTCGTTGTAAGAAAAAGGAATGTTGATCGGGGATGGTGTATCCTCCTCGAGTTGTAGTGCAAGTTCGTGTCGGTTTTTATGTAGTTTAAATAGGGGATCAAGATTGTCGTCGCTGGACATGTCATGGAAAAATTTTGCAAAACACTCAACTATATCTTCCCTGTCCGTCAGCCAGACCCCGTTGTCGAGGATATTATTAATGTGTTTGTTAGGAATGCCCCTGAGCCTCCTTACCTTGCTCCAAAAATCAGAGCATGTGGATCTGTGATCCAAGGAGCTGATGAATTTAGCCCAGGAAGCTCTTTTAGCCTCAAGAATGATCCTCTTGGCAGAAGCTTGGCATCTCTTGAAAATAATGAAATTGGCCTGATTTTGGCAGTGTTTAAATTTATTTAGAGATGATTTCCTTTTTCTCACGGCCTCGGCGCAGTCATCGTTCCACCATGGAACGCAGCTATGTTTAGTCATGAATGTTGAGGTTGGGATGGAGGTGTTGGAAGCGTTGTTAATGGAATTAGTTAAGGAGTTAAGATTTCTTTGAAACTGGCCGGGAAGGAGGTGGGGGTTTTCAAAAATATAAGCATAAAGTTGCCAGTCTGCTTTAGAGGTATTCCAGATCTTCCTGGTCGAGGTAGCGTTAGACAATCCAGCCGGAATGATAGCAATAGGTAGATGATCGCTGCCGTGTGGGTCGCCGATAACGCTCCAAGTGAAAAGTGGCTGTATGGTTGGGGAGCATATGGTTAGATCGATGGCTGAAAAGGTACCTGACGACATGGAAATGTGTGTGGAGGCACCTGAATTCATAATAATGAGGCCTTTCGACTGTACCAGGTTCATAATCGTATCTCCCCTGGAGTCCTGATGAGTAGACCCCCAGGTGGGACTGTGGGCATTAAAATCCCCTCCAAGAATGATGGGAGGAGGAAGTTGGAGAAGTAAGTCCTCGAGTTGCTTGAGGGTGAAGTTAATATTTGGGGAAAGATATAGATTGCATATGGTGACGGGGAGTTCTAGGCATGTTCTGACAGCTACAACCTCCAGAGGCGAGTTGAGAGCCAGTTGGTGGCAGTCTAATGATTCATGAATGAGTACTGCAACTCCACCAGATGCTCTGGCAGCTCCATCTCTGTCCTTTCTGAATGTTTGATAGTGCCTGAAGTTAAAATTGTCGGACGGTTTTAGGTTAGTCTCTTGAAGTATCAGGCAAGCTGGACTGAATGTAGCTGTGATGGACTTGAGTTCTGGGAGTCGTAGTATTATTCCGTTAACATTCCACTGTATTGCGGAACGAAAGAAAATGGTAGTAGGGGAGATAGGTCAGTCCGTGAGAAGGAAAGTTTATCTTTTTAGTTTTAGGTCCTTTTTATTAGGTTGACCCTTGGGGGGTCCGGAGGTCGTATTGTCTATTTCCATCAAGTCCTCGATGGAACCCGTCGAGGACTTGGAGCTGCTTCTGGAGTTAGGTTTCGCTTTACATGTTTTTATGTTTTTGTTAGAAGCGATTGTAGTCAGTGGGGAAGTGAGGGAAATGGGTGTATGAGGGGGTGGGGTGGACGAAGGAGGGGGAAGGGATAAGAGAGTGGGTGAAGGACCTAGGGTAGAAGAGGATTTGGTGGGAAGAGAGGAAGATGGATTGGGGGCAGGGGGTGGAGGATCTCGTAGAGTAGAAGAGGATTTAGTGGAAAGGGAGGAGGGTTTGAGGGAAGGGGGTGGAGGATCACGAGGTTTGTTGAGGTTAGCAGAGCTTTGTGCGGTGCTACTGTGGGGTGTTGGGATTTGGTCGCACTGGGTGGCGCATGATACCATGACTTTACTTGCCGAAACTACGCTGGAGTATCTTGGGACATTTACGTTAGTAGAGCCTTTGACCTTTGCTTTAGCTACGAAATACGGTAATTTTTCTGAGACCCTAATTTTTTGTATTTGGAATTCTTCCTTGTATATCGGACATCCCCTGTACCTAGGGGAATGCTCGTCTCCGCAGTTCACACATAGAGGGGGAGGGGAACATTCAGATTCTCCGTGAGATGTTTTGCCGCATGACGGGCATATAGGTGTAAACGAACATTTCTGTGAGATGTGTCCAAACCTCTGGCACTGAAAACAGCGAAGGGGATTTGGAACATATTGTCGCACCTTTAGAATCAAGTATCCGGCTCGTACTCTTTCTGGAAGAGTGGATTTTCGAAAAGTTAAAATGAGACTGTTGGTGGGGGTAATTACTCCATCTTTCTTGGAAGTGATTCGTCTTACGGCTACTACACCTTGTTGTCGCAAGTTTTCAAGTATTTCGTCCTCCTCACAGTTGAGAAGGTCCGAACTGGAAATCACTCCTTTGCAGAAGTTCAATGTTTTATGGGGTTCTACTTTCACTGCCGATGTGTGCAGATTAGCCATATTCAGGATTTTTCCGGACTGCTTGATGTTTGCTGTAATAATAAGAAGAGAGCCATCTCGTAGTTTCTTGACGGAATCCACCTCTCCAACAAATCCAACAATACATTTATGAATAATAAAGGGAGAAAGTTTGGCTAATGAATCATCTTCGGATTTTACAACGAAATATTTATCAAAGTCAGGATTTCTTTGGGTGATATTGACTGGAGACGCTATCCTGGGTCTTTTGGACCCCGAGGTTATGGGAAAATTTGAGAGATTGATTGAAGACATGTGAGTCCCACGAGTTGGGAAGAAAGAACGTCCGCCGCAGCAGTGCTCCGTACTGCGGTAACCCTAAGTACTCCAAAGGGACGGGAGGTACTCTGGAGGCCCCGTTAGTGACAAATGTTACCCTCATCTGCCATTCAGCCCTCGCCACGGGTCGCACTACAGCTTGGCTTAAGGGACAACTCGGACCCCCGGGGGCGTCACTCCCCGTACCCAGATACAAGATCTGGGCCCCGTGAGGGATTATTAAAAAGATACAGGATGTTGAAAATGAAACTAAATTTTCGAAAAATTGAGACAATTTAAAAACGGTGGTAGATATCAGGTTCAAAATCGGGATAGTTGGGTTTTCAAAGGTGACAAATCCGAATTTGGTACTAGTTTGAGCTTAGTTTCTAGAGGCGTTTCTAGGCGCTTGCTACCTACTTTGTGACGAATTAACTCGCTCATATTTTTTTATCCTATAAAGCTGGAAATATTTTGACTTTAAAATAGAGAAGAGTCATAATTCCCAAAAAGGTACCCTTGGTCAATATCGATATCTCACGCCGTTTGCGACATATTCGTGTTCGAATATTCCATTGCACATCTTGTCGATGGTTGAAAAATCTGCAATTCACAAAGTGTGCCTTGAATACGAGGAAAAAAGACATTAAGATGCCAAAAATACAACGGACTTTATTTAAAATAACAATTTTTTGAAATTTACTGCAATAAGCGTTGAAAGTATCCACCGTTTACCTCAATACACTTTCGCAGGCTCTTTGTTAAGTGACGCCTCACATTTGAGAAGATATTTTCTTCATTTCTAATAACATTAGCCGCTTGTTGAATTTTTTGTTTTTTTTTGTTAAAATAAAAGTCTAATGGATTAACGTCTGGGCTACGAGGTGGCCAAGGAAACTCACCACCACGCCTATTCGATCGATGTCGAAAACGTTGATTCAAATGATTTCGCACTGCAATAGTAAAATGCGCTGTCACCCTATCTTGCATGAATCACATGTCTTGTCTTAAGTTTAGAGGTATACCGTCCAAAAAGTCTAATAAATCATTTTCTAAAAACTGCACATATTGATCTCCATTCAGTCTTTGCGAAAACTCGCGTCGATAATGCCGTACCAAATGTAAATTGAAAATTCGCTTAATTAATTAAATTGAAATGTCGCTCTCTTGGTAGTGGATTTTCCAAGGCGTAATAATGATTATTTCGCCGGTTAAACCTTCCGCGTCTGGTAAAACTTGCCTCGTCAGTAAATAATATCTTTTTCAGGAATATGGGGTCTTCCTTTTTTTTCTGTAGTAGATTTCAACAAAATTCTGATATAGCCGGCAAATCTTGTGGCAATAAATTTTGAACAAGCGAAAAATTGTAGGAAAACAATGTTTCTTTATGGAGAACTCTTGAAATGGTATATTTGCCAATGCAATAGTAGTTGTAGATGCCTCCAAATACCTAGTGCTTAGTTCAGGATTTTCCGTGATTCTAACCAAAATGTCCTCTTCTTGTTCTACCGTTATACGTTTCGGTTGTCCACCAGGATTGTTGTAATAAAACGAACCTGTTGATCGTTGAATCGTCGCCTAATTGATTGAAAATTCTTTGAAAAATTTGTCGATCTGGAATGATTCTGGTTGGGTAGAGCTCTTCATACCGTCTAACTGCTGCGCGACCATTGTAGTTTACTTGTGCATAAACGCAGAGCATATCCCTTAAATCACGATTAGGATATTGATTAAGTCTGGGCATTTTTTACAAATTATTTAATACCAACTCAAGATTGAAGAAAGTTGTTTCCACCTACTTTTAATGGGAGACAAAGAAAACAATGACAGTTGTCACCGAGACGTAATAATTTGTACACAACATTCAAGGCACACTTTATGAATGGCATATTTTTAAGTCATCGACAAGATGTGCAATGGAATTTTCGAACACGAATATCTCGCGTGAGATATCGATATTGACCAAGGCTACTTTTTTTACGTGGAAATTATGTCAAAATATTTCGAACTTTATAGGGTAAAAAAATATGAGCGAGTTAATTCCTCACAAAATAGGTAGCAAGCACCCTCTATGAACTAGCTCAAGCTAGTACCAAATTCGGAGTTGTCGCCTTTGAAAACCCAACTTCCCCGATTTTGAACCTGATATTTTCAACCGTTTTTAAATTATCTCAATTTTTCAATTCAATTCAAATCAATTTTTTTTATTTTGATCTCTACTATCACCACTTGTTCTATGGCGGATAAACTATGGAACACCCTGTATATTTGTATTTTATACGCGCTGTTCCAAATGTTCTAGCACAAATTTTAATTCGTTTTATTTGTTATACTGTTTTTTTCTTCAAGGCGACACAAATCATGTTCGGGGCTTCATCAGGATTTTTCGTTAATTGAAGGGTGAAAAGATTGCAGTGTCTCCAATGCTGCTAATTGCTAATGATCGTGTTCGTTATTGTTTTGTGACGTTCTATCGTCGGTGTGGCCTAAGCATATATTATTTTGAGAACATTTTGGCATACGAGGTATGATCGTTATCTATATGAATAAATTATCTGGGGAAAACACAATCTGCTTTTTTGCTTAACTAAGTAATCACTTTTTTGGCATTGCGTGAATAATATACTGCTTATTGATAAAATAAACATAGACATTATTATAAAAATTAATTGTTATAAATACTTTTATACTTAATTGAAACATATCGTACGGTTTACTCTGAAGAAAAATGTGTCAGCATTAAAATGTTCTCACGAAACAAAATATCTTATCTCGGTTTGGGATTAAATTTATGTTTTCTTTTCAGTTAAGCACTTGATTTACCACAAACAACAAGCCCCCAAGTAGATTTACTGGCTTCAGCTTTAAGGCGAAACATGCTGCTTTCTTCATTCAGCTATTTCAGACAAGATTTGATTTTGTAATCCATTATAATTTTACGAAGATAAAAAATAACAAAGAACAATGATGAAAATGGACGATAGGGTTTACACCAGCGATTTGTCCTACCCGAAAGAAGAGAAAAAGTGCCTCATTTATAGAATATTCGGTAAGTTATTTTTATTTTGATGATCAGTTTTAATCTCTTATTTATTGTATTATACGATATTTGTTTTAAAAACCCTTATACAGATGAATTTATACAATTTATTTTAAGTTAATGTCCCCCGCATTTTTTTTTAAGAGTTCCTCTCGTATGCAAGCCCGCCAATCTCACACCATTTAATTCCTTGTTTAACTGCTGCTTATCTTAAATGTTCTTCCCATCTTATACTCGGTCTTCCTATTTTTTGTTGCTCTGCAATCTGGCTTTGTACGCCTGTACGCCTGGCTGTTCTTGAGTCGTTCATTCTGTGGAGGTGTATTAATAAAACAAGCTGTCTTTCGATTATTCTTCCTACCGGCTTTATGTTTCCCTGTTCTAATACTTTCTCATTTCTGATTTAGTCTTATTGTTGTGATTTGTAATATATTATATATAATTCTTGTATAATTATTAATAATTATATTCCTTGTATCTTGCTTCCATCGTCCTGATGTCCTGGTGAAACCTCTCTCCTTGTTCGTCAGCTTACTGCACCCAAATTTTCTGAAAAAAATCCAGATGGGAATGTAAAAAATGCGTTTTTAAGGACATGCAACACACTAGTATTTCATAGGCTTTCAATAATTCATCATTGGCGTTTTCATAGCTTTTATCTTTCTTGTTGCCCAAAAATCCTTTCACTACACTTACAAAACACTTCTTCATTTAATTTTTCACATCACCTGGAAGCTTCCTTATGTGTGGTCCAATAAAGATGCCTTCTTTTAGTATTGCATCACTTAATTGAGGACGATTTCTTTTAGGTACTTGAAACTATTACCTTCTTTGTCCATGGCTTTGACAAAATTTAGTTTTTTTTTTCGTTAGTCCAAGCTTAATATGGAGAGACGGAAGAAGCACCTTTTTTGGGTTAACAAGGGGGGCATATTTTATGTTTGAGGTACCAGGTTCAACAGAAGTTCTATGAGGCCAATCTTTCTTACTGTAATGTTTTTTTTGTTGCCCTCTGTCCCCTAGACACAAAAAACAGCAATACTTTGTAAAACTCGCTTGAAGTCCTAGCAATATGCCTATCACTTTTTAATCCCCACAATTATTCCACTGATACTGTTCATATTTAACGAGATTTAGTATAGTAGCTATGTTGTCATAGCGTTCTTTTATTATAATATATGACTGCTTTTATATGTTATATCTATACTTTTGCCTCGGAGGCCTTTCGTGATATTTGCGAAGTAGGGAGGAAAGATGCCGTATCAATCCGCAACGCTCAGGGAGACATGAGTCTGGAAGATAAGGACAAAATACTTTGTAAAACTCGCTTGAAGTCCTAGCAATATGCCTATCACTTTTTAATCCCCACAATTATTCCACTGATACTGTTCATATTTAACGAGATTTAGTATAGTAGCTATGTTGTCATAGCGTTCTTTTATTATAATATATGACTGCTTTTATATGTTATACCTATACTTTTGCCTCGGAGGCCTTTCGTGATATTTGCGAAGTAGGGAGGAAAGATGCCGTATCAATCCGCAACGCTCAGGGAGACATTTTCCTTATCTTCCAACGCTCTGGAAGATAAGGAAATCTTAGGTGGTCCACGATCTCCGGATGCCGATGTGCAGCTGTGGCTCCACCTCCTAAAAGAAGCACTACGAAACTTTCAGTGGAATTAAAGAGTGTCACACATGCCGGTGAGGCATTTGCGAGGCATTGGAATGGTGTTAAAGAGCTGTAGAAGTAGTCAAAAATGATCAATGAAGTCAGAGATGCATTGAAATCTTGTAACAGCCTTAGTTTCTCCTTCTCTGAAAAGCAAACTGCATATTTCTAATCCAAAAGTGACAATATTGTATGCTCTACCAACATTCATAAACCGCGAAAATCAATGAGACCAATTGTATCAGCCATTGATTCTCCAACATACAACTTGGCAAAATGGTTAACAAAGGAATCTGAAAATCTACAAACTAACTACCTTTCTCTTCTGTGATAAACTCAACAAAATCAGTCAACAACACATCTACGGGAAGGTGAGGTCTTTGTTTCCTTTGACGTATCATCGTTGTTTCCGAGTGTCTCGATTTCACAAAGCTTGAAATACCTGAGGGAGTTACTCGAATCACAAAGTTTTAACATCAAGGCTGTTTCTGAGTATATCTCCTTAACAAGATTATGTATGAAGCAAAATTGTTTTCAGCTTAATAACAGGTGTTACGCTAATAACAGGTTTCAACTTAATAACAACAAGAAGAAATGGCAATGGGCAATCCTCTGTCACCGCTCTTGGCCATCTTATTCATGAGTAAATTTCAAACCGAGGCGAAGGATGAATTCACTTATTTTCCGAAGTATTTCCAATTTTCCTTTAAATAAAGATAATTATAACAAATAATTAAAATTAATTAGGAAGGTATCCAAAGTGAACGGTTATAATAAAAATTGATATTGTAGATATTGTAGATAAATTAATTAGAAAGTATAAGTTTAGAAAATTATTGAAAGGATCTTCGACGTGGACATTAAGCTTGTGTACAAACCGTATAATAAATTAAGATAAGTCCTTGGTAATGCAAATGATAAAAAAACGGGGATTTACGAAATTAGTTGTCAAGATTTTGATCGAAGGTACATTGGGCAAACTAAAAGATCCATATTAACGACATATAAAGAACAAATTGCCCACATTAGATATGGGAGATATGAAAAATCTTCTGTTGCCCAACATGCAATGGAACATGATCACAATATAGATATTAATAATTTGAGACTGATTAAGAGTGTAAATAACAATAGGGCTTTGGATGCGTATGAAAACATTCAAATAGAAAAATGTAAGAAAACCATGAACCGGGATAAAAGACCTATTCTTTTCAGTCAACTTTTTCAATTATTAATGTAACGCTCACACGCTCAGTAAACTTCACGGTTCATGCTTTTTACACGCTTCATTAGGTATGGTTATCATATAAAAAGAACACAGTTTAGTTTTAGAATTAGATTAAATCATCTCTTGATGATACTAACATGGTTAGCGAAACGTGCGCCGAGAAGTTTAAAAAAGTATTTGGTAAATCTCTTCGAGTTTAATGAATCTTTACTTAACAACAAAAAGTACTACATGTTCCCTCTGTAAAACTAAAGACTCATATTCGAGAATAATTTAACAGTTTGTACAATGCCAAGTGAATGTAGGAAAAAGGAATAACTAAGACCATTATGACTTTTTTGAAGGTGATACTAGTCTTGTTAGACATTAAACTTACTTCTTCAGATAACGTGTGTCGGTACACGGTAGTTATTATTTTTAATTTAGAGAAATATTTCCAATTTCGAGTAACTGTTTATTTTTGTTATTAATTTTTTTATATTGTCATCCTATAAGGATAAAGATAATTTAAAAACACAGTTCTACGAATTTTTATTTACGCATTTTAGAATTGAATTAAAATGTATGTGGAATAACAGAGGAATATCGGTTATAAGGATGAATTTATGTATAATGTACTAATTTGCAATATGCAAGGTGAATCTTTGACCTCATTAAGAGGTAAAATGCACATTGATAATATGTACCTACGTCAGTGTCAGTTTGTTTAGCCTTTTTACTTGGAAAAAAATATGTTGTACTACTTTAATAAGATTAAAAACTTAAATATTTCCTGAACTCCTGATAAAATAAATAATCGACAATATAATTAAAGTTATTGTGGGACAACCGTTTTAATTACATCATCATCGCCGTTTGATTTTGGGAAGGAAACATACGAGGTGTGTAAATAAAGTAATGAGACTGACTGGTGGCGTAGCGTTCGTTCTTACTGGACTGTTAGCTTCCCTTTTGTAAGGGAGGCAGGCAGGCCGACATCTGATGCGTCTTTATTATGAGTTTGAACTCTCTGAAGTCATTTGGTGGTCCGTAGAAGTTTTTACCGGATTTTTCTAGTGCGTTCTGAAAATGAGTGACAACAATTTCGACCAACGGTGCACTATCAAAATTTGTTAGTGCTAGATTGTGGAATAATATTCTAATTTTTGTATGCAATTACATTTGATATAAAAAAATAACGAGTAGATCCACTACGGTTATTAAAACATTTTGTAAGTCTGCAATACACAGACTAATTGATTGATCTACACACCACGCTAAAAGTTTAAGACCACTACAATTATTTTGAGAGAAGTAATTTTTCTTATTATTAGTAACGGCAATTCTCAATAGTTTTGTATCGAAAAAGGATTATGAATTAAACAATCTCATGTGAAAAAATAAATTTATTTTTAGAAACATAATGATATATCATCGACATTGAGTGTAAACCTGCTAAGACGATATTAGGAAACTTTACAGGACAAACAAAAATCTTCATAAAATTGATTCGCATTGCTTGATAACAAAAAGTAAAATTTATAGTTCGTTTATGTGTATTATTTTCTATTATCAATTCTGAAAAAAAAAAGAACCAGATATCATTAATTAATTTTTATCGGTATTTTTGTGACTTTGTGGCAGGTTATCTTGAGCGATTTTAATGTAATGTAAGTGTGGTAGGTACGAAGTTTTATGTTATGACGATGTTAGTATAAATCTTTGATATCATTATAATAGAAAAATGGACAAAATAAATAATAAGTGAATTTTTATTTTGTTAATAAACTTGTAAGAAACTAATTACATATTAAATTATAATACTTATTCAAAGCAAAATTGTTCTTGAAATATTCAGTTTCTTGACTCAAGGCACAATAATGAAATATAAAAATCTACTACTTTAAACTTTTACCAACAAACCTTCCAAAAATTAACAAAAGGTAGGTGTATTCGTAGTTTTCAAAAAGTCATATAAAAATTAGAGTTTCTCCTTATCGACTAAGTAATTTAAAATAAAACTAGGAATATTTTGTAACACCAGTCATACTTTCAGTCACGTAGTAAATTATTGCAATACTGACGGTAATCTTCAGGCAAAGATTCCTTTAAGTATTGCAGATCCTCAAATTTCCTTGCAGGGTTTTTTTTGTTTATTTTGATGTAATTATTGTAAGCGAGCAAAAGGTAACAGTGTAACCTGCGATGATTTTCTTTGTGGTATTAATGTCCACTCATCAGGGAATTGCAGTTTGAAAAATATATCATTACTTGCAGTATACCCTAGAGCCTGAGTGTCAGTCAGCAGAATATTAGCATCACCTTTTCCACAACCAGGACTAATGCATTTATAGAATTGAACTTCATTGAATTTCTTAAAAAGCGCATAGCTTAAATATGTGTTTCAAATGTAATTTCTAGAAACTTCTGCAAACACCCACATAATCCGCAGGAACATTGATTGTTTTGTTCCTCAGAGTCCATTGCATAGTGCAATGCATACAGTCTGCTTTCATTTAATTGTGCCCAACTTCAAGAAATTTTTGTTCAATTATTATGTTGTGGTTCATAGCTTTAGAAAGCAAGGCATTAGACATCAGGCAGTTTCGGTTCTGATATGTGCATCTATCACTACTTCCTTTCAAAAAATTCCTTTTTTTGCGTTCTGCCATTAGTTCCGTTGATACTTTTCAATTAAATCGACCCAAACACTTGCAAACTCTTCAGAATTTAAGCTTCCTTCAGTTTCGTTTCATAAATAACATTAATAACAGTAAGATTGCGTACTTGAAGTTTTGTTCTATAATACAGACTATTGATATTTGACTTGGGTGCATTAACACAGCCTGTAAATCAACCGTGAAAACAATTTGTTCATCATGTTTGTCTTTGTTTTTTTCTAATCTGGCTTCTTCTTTCTTGTTTTGATGTTCGAAACAGTTTCGAAAAGTTTTTGGATTTAAAAACATCATGAAAAACAGCGATGGATAGAAGGTGCACATCGATGGATAGAGGGTGATGTACACCAATAGTTTTTATAAAAATCATATAAAGCTTTTTTCGTACTCCACTCTGGCAGTAAATATTTCTTCTCGGTTGTTGCATGACATTAATAAGATTCCATAACAGGCAAAAAGTTTAAAAAATATTTCAACTTTCGACGTTCTTTACCAAATGGCTTTGAAGCAGAAATTCTATTTTTAAGTAATTGACGGGCACTGCATGCATTATCATGTGCAATATTTCAATCATTAAACCCTCGAATCGACACAAAACATTATTAATTGAAATAATTGCAAGAGCCGAACTGGCGGTAAAAAAACCAGTACAAAATAGCGAATTTAGCTGTCAATTTTCACATTAAGGATTTTGTTATTTTACTCACCACACGATTTGGATAACGTTCGACCATTCTTGCATTTAGCTATTTTGCCTAGCCAATGCGCTATTGAACCGTATAAATATGTCATAAAGGACAAAAAATGGATTTAAAAATCAAACTTTTTCTTAATAGGGTGCACACTGATTCTGAATAAAGTTTTAAACAAAACGAAAAAGGGATTTACAAAAACGGGATTAACTCATATGAAATAAAATTAAAGTGAATACAAGAATTTTGTTGTATTTATTATTTTCCTTCTTATCTTCGGCAAACAATTATACGAGGGTAGTTTGAAAAGTCTCCAGCCTCAACATGAAGATAGCGTTACTCATCAAAAATATTCTAGTAATATAAATGCGCATCCGTTGAAAGATAAACTTGAAAATCAGCCATATTAGATGCTCAGTTGTTGTTTAACATTCATTTATCTCAGTCGATGTTAGTGTTTCTGTAAAGATGAAAAAAATGGAATATCGAGCCGTCACTAAATTCTTGCGTTTGAAAGGCAATGCGCCTACGCAAATTAAAGCCCAGATTAATGCTACTTACGGGGACTCTGCACCATCATTTACCAACGTAAAATTTTGGGCAGCTGAATTTAAACGTGGTCGTACCAGCTTGGTTCACGATTAACCAAGAGGGTCAAGAACTGCAAGCACTACCGATAACATTGAAAAAGTTCACCAAATGGTGCTAGACGACCGTCGAAGTAAGGTTAGAGAGATAGCAGAGACTGTGGGTATCTCGAAAAAATGTTTGTGTCATATATTGGGTGAAGATTTGGGCTTGAAAAAGCAAACCACGCGTTGGGTGCCGCGATTGCTCACTCAGGACCAAAAACGCATTTGAATGAACATTTCTGAAGCCCTGTCGAAGCATTTTAAGGGAACTAAGTCGGAGTTTTGGCGTCGATTAACAACTGTAGATGAAACTTGTCGATGTACACCACTACACTATTGAAACTAAGGTATAGTCGAAAAAGTGGACGACGACTGGAAAAGTGGAAAAACGACTGCGAAAAGTAAATCAATTCCGATAAAGGCGAAGAGTGTTTTTTTTGTGATAGTCATGGAGTTGTGTTACTCGACTATCTTGAAAAGGGAAAAACAGTAACAGGGACATACTACGCATCATTATTTGATAAGCTGACAGAACTTGTGGAAAAACGGCCGCATTTGAAGAAAAAGAAAGTTTTGTTTTATCAAGACAATGCACCGTCTCACACTTCAGTGGTCGCCATGGCAAAAATTTACGAATTGGAATTCGAATTGATTGATCACCCACCGTATTTACCAGATCTGGCCGCCAGTGATTTTTTTCTCTTAGGCTCAAAGTTTCGCTCAGAGGACAGATCTTTATCGAATGAGGAGGCCGTCACATTCATAAACGACTATTGCAGAACAATATGTCAACTCCTATGTGGATCCAACTCCTATGCTGTTTTTGAATTATCTTCGTAAAGCTATTTTAAAGCTATAAATACAGTATATTAACTTGAACCTACTGGTAACTTGAATAATTAGAAAAACATAATGATCTGGTAATTAAAAGAAGTTTTGGGATGCCTTAAAGCTGGTCTTAAACTTTTGGTCTGTAGTGTATATCTTCTTGTGGCAAAGTAACCTAGGTGGGTTATTTTCAGGGTTAGTCCATTAGTATCGTGACTGATTTATTCCTGCCAAAGGTGGACGGTGGTTTTTATAAGTGATATCTAAGGTGGCTGATATCAGGTAACTTCGGAAACCTGGTCAGTTATCTCAGAAACTTTGGTGTGCGTTGATCGTGTAAGAAATGAACGTGTATTTTAAGTTCGCGTCGAAAGTCAAGGTGCAAGAAAACATTGAGCACCGATGTGCCATCAGATTTTGCGTGAAATTGAACAAATCCCCTACGGAGACTTTTCACATGATCCGTGAAGCTTACAAGGACAAAGCCATGTCCAGAACACGTGTTTTTGAGTGACATAACAGATTCAAAGGAGGCCGGGAAAACGATGGACATTCGATCTCAACCCGAATCGATGAAAATGTGGCCAAAGTTCCATCATAACAACGCGCCCAGTTACACGTCGCTAATTGTGAGGGAGGCACTGTCCAAACATTGATTGAGGCAGTCCAAAAGACTTCGACGGGGTGCTTGAATAGTCTTGCAGTTGCGAACTTCCAGGGGTCGTATGAAGACTGGAAAAAACTCTGGCAGCGGTGCTTTGATGCAGAATTCTTATTGGACAAACCCTGTATATGCTTCAAGTTCGTTTGAAGTTGGTGGCGACCGGAGCAATGACTTAAGACTTCGATCGATGCTATCCCATACACGTTCTGACGTTTAAGAATTTGGGGATTTTGCCATCTATAGGAGTATTGCTATCAGTGGCGGCTCGTGAGAGAGGGCGTTGGGGCGCCTCCTCTCCAGCATTTTTCACAGTAAACAATTTTTCAGAGCTAAACACCATATTTTATTTCCGTTCAATTTGTTTCCTTTAACTCATTTTCCTGGTTCATCTCCTGTATAGGGTTTCAATAGTACGAAAAGTAAAAAGAAGGAAGGGAAAAGTAAAAAAAAATCTTCAGCAGCACTATTTTCTTCTATGCCCGCCCACTCTAAAAATCCACGAACCGCCACTGATTGCTATCGCAAAAATAGTTGGCGGAAAGTTGTGTATTAGATTAAGCTACATATACGTCCTAACGATGAGTTGCAATATTTCGATTACATAATAGGCCGCAGGAGTAATCTGCTTCCTAAACATCTAGCCCTTTATACCATAATTCATGGAGTAATAGAACTAATAGCTGCATGTTGTTTTAGCATAAAAATTAATTTTTTCTTTCACCTCTAGCCAACTAAACAAAATCTGGATACATCACCATATAAGGTGTGAACAGAATGCATTCAAACCTCTAACTCACTGTTTAGTGTATTTAATGATCGATTGTTGTCACTGTTTCATATTTTTTGAAAGATGAGAGTGGTAATGCATTTGCCGTCAAAAGATGTTATCAAAAGGATGATCATTTGGAAAATAAAATGATATATACTTTTGAATAATTTTCTTTTTAAAAAGACATTCAAAGACATGGCAAATTCTGAACTTTCAAATTAAATTTAAATAAATAATTTAATATTTTATGTATTAAAAATGTAAAGAAATACTTTGTTGAGAGGTCTATATTGTCTTATCGTTCTCATTAACAAATGTTATCTTAAGATTTAAATATCCTATCGGCCTTTATCTATTGAGGTTTGTTATAGCGTACAACAAATAAATCAGTTCACGAAAGAGTTTTATTTTTCAAAAGTACTTTAAAATTAAATATTAATAATTTGTTGAGCTGTTTTATACACGGCCAAACGTTTTTTAAGTCAGGAATTTTCGCTGTAATAAAATAGAGTCTGTATTATATGAAAATATTTTCAGTGGAAGCAGATAGATGCATTTGTAGCATGACAATGTTTGACCACAACTTGACAATGTTCGTCCACAAAATTTTGAATCCAGCTCAACACTTTTACTTAGTACTTTTCTGGATCCCAGATATAAAAATGTAGGATTTTCGTCAGAACTGAAACATTTCTGATGCGACGGCTTCTGAAAGAGCACAAAATTTGCCAACAAATGCTCTAACAGCATTAATTCAAGAAAAAAAAAACAAAAAACAGTCATGTTCTTCGGATTGACGCATCCATATTTAAATCATTTTATTTTTTCAAAAAATCATCAAAAATTGCTTAAGATCACGTGCTATAGTTTCATATATAGTTTTATAACTTCAATGTTATTTAGAGCCCCTTTTAAACCGTTCTGAAAACCCATTACGTTGGTCGAAAATAAATTCTTACAAGTTTGTGGAACCCAATGGTCGGGGGTGTATAACTCCTGACTACTGTTGTTTCATTGGACGCAGTTCAAAGAAGTCAAAAAAACTCGATCAATAAGCCATCCAACGAGAAGTCGGCGAAAATATGGGTTGTTTGATTGTGGAGAGGGGCTCCCTATTCTTGGCGAGAGAGCATATGTCGGTACCCTGATGAGTCTAACCACCAACAGACGAAACATGTGTCTTCCAATGTAAGGGGTGGGTGAGGCTTCTTCCTAGTCAAGCAACTAACCAATTCTCATATATATATATATATATATATATATATATATATATATATATATATATATATATATATATATATATATATATATATATACATTTTTTTCTCCACTCTTCGATGCCGGACAGTGTCGAGTACTGGAATTAGCCGTATTGTTTTTTATTGTGTGTAGAGTTTTATTTAAAAAGTTGGAGATAAGATGATGACTACTCAAGAATTATTAATTATTAGAAATTATTTGTTTTATATTATAATTATTTCCCATGTTGTTTCTTTTTATTGAAAGTGCCTTATAATATTCGAATTATCGCTATATTATGTTGTTTTTTATTTTTACTAGCTTGTGGTTTGGTATAGGTACTGTATAATATATATATATATATATATATATATATATATATATATATATATAT
Organism: Cosmopolites sordidus; assembly: GCA_031761425.1. Classification (NCBI taxonomy): domain Eukaryota; kingdom Metazoa; phylum Arthropoda; class Insecta; order Coleoptera; family Curculionidae; genus Cosmopolites; species Cosmopolites sordidus. The sequence continues at coordinate 747,671 of JARFXV010000082.1, read as the reverse complement.
ATATATATATATATATATATATATATATATATATATATATATATATATATCTCCAACGTCTAACCGTTTTTATTAAAACAAAGTGTTTATAATATAAAATTACACTTATTTTAAATGTTCTTCTCCAAACAGCAACTCACTCAACTTTATCGAAACGAAACAATATATATTATTAACATTGTACCTGTTATTTCTTTACATCCATAACAGTTGTTAAACGTTAATATGAAATAGCACATATAAAATAACAGATCGTTAAATAACGACCTACCTCTAACTATATCAGATTCAATTTTATCAGTTTTATAAAATATTCCTAAATTTGCTTTATCCTATCGTCACAAACAAGTAACTAAATACACACGTCTGAAATTTAACGAATCCTACTTGTCAAATATCCGAGTCCTTTGGTCACGCTTGCCTGCGTCAGGTTGAAAATTTTTCGAATAACCCTCGTAAAATAATGTGTAATGGATTACTTTGAACAAAAATGTAACATCATTTTGTGAGTCTGATTTATCTAGTTTTCCCTTATCTCATATTTCGAAGTGGCCTTGCTATTTTTTTATTTAAATATGTAATTGTTTGTATATTTAGTTTTTAATAAATTGACATTCCGCTTGAAAATTTCTGTATTTTTTTTTCGAAATAATAGTAATTTCAAATTTTAATTCAATGTTGGAATTGTGGGAATTTTTGTTAAAAGTGTCACGTCCGGGAAGTATAACAAAGCTCATGATACTGATAAAGAACGAGTGGGTTATATAACCCTTCTCGCATTATTTATATTATTAATATTTTCGATTATTATGCTATGTAAATAAAAATTTCTATTAGAATTTATTACTAGAGTTGCTATTTATGTATACGGAACAATGTTGTTGCTAGGCGAAAAGTTTGACATTGTTGACTGTATACGTACTTAGTACGTTTTATCATACGGACGCTATTTGTGTTGTTTAGTGACTTGAAAATTTCATCCCACTCAAAAAATGGAAATGGAGAATTTCCGTGCGATGATTTACTAAGACTTTCGACGTGGATTATTTCAACAGCAGTGCATCGATCAACTCACTTTGACTTTTGGCGATGAAGCACCATCTAAAACCACTGTATATCACTGGTTTAGTGAATTCAATCGTGGCCGTCGTTCGCTCACGGACGAATTTAAAGAAGGAACTGATAAAGCAAGATCGTCATGTAACATACCATGAGATTGAGGCATCCCTTGGTATTAATATGCCGTGAAAAAGATTTGTGTGCGTTGGATTCCGTATATTTTGACAATCGCTCAAAAAAAGGCTCATGTCGATTAATGCAAAGAATTGCTCAAATAATACAATCGTGGTGAGTCAAAAACCGTCTATAACATCTACACAGGTGACGAATCTTGGATCTATGCGTATGAACCCGAAAGTAAACAGCAGTCATTCATTTTGAAATAGGCCCTTCAAAATGATCCAAACCCAACAAAAGTTGTGCGTGCAAGAAGCACTTATGGTTGACTGGTTTTTTGGGATAAATGGGCATGTGGCTACAGTGCCATTAGATAATCGTAGAACGATCAGTTCTGAATGGTACATAACCATTTATTTGTTTGCCACAAGTCTTTGAAGAAATAGAATAAAACAATCAGCGACGCAGGATTATTCTTCATCATGACAACGTGAGTTCTCACACATCGGACCGAACAACTCAATATTTGACTGTTCAAAACATCGAATTGATGGGTCTTCCGCCGCACAGTGCTGTCTTGGCACCCAACGATTTTTTTTGTTCCCGCCCGTGAAGAATAAACTACGTGGTCAACGATTTTCGATGCCAGAAGCAGAAGAAGCGGTTGAAGCGTTTAAAAGGCATGTTTTGGAGATACCATAATCGGAATTGAAAAAGTGCTTTGAAAATAGATTCAAACGTATGCAAAGTTGTAACGATCATCGCGGAGAATATTTTGAAAATAAATAAAATCATTTTCAATGATAAATATTTCTTTTTATTTATTATTCCGGATACATAAATAGCAACTCTCGTAATCATTAAAATGTTATTAAGAATAGAGTTTACGTCGGGCTTATACTAATATACTATTACCCTACTCTAAAGATCCAGTTCGATTTCGTGTGTAGTACTGAATCATTTCATGTCAATTACCCGTAAATGTATTTCATGATAAGTTTTTTTCATCCTAAGTTCGTCAAAATTGAAAAAAAAAGTTTCAAAAAACTGTCAAAAATTGATAAGGTATTAGTGCCAAGAATTGATGAATAAGTTCGTTAAAAACTGACAAGAAGGACAATGAGGACAAAGCCATGTAAGGCATTTGATAATTGTCTGTTTTTTGATATGTTTTTAACATTTTTTTTACAAATTTCCAAGTTGTTCTGGAAAGTTCTTCATATTTTGGACTAGTTTTTTGCGTGTTCTTCATCGTTTCCACCCTCATCAGCCAGATGATGTTGAAGTTAGTGAAATACGAGACAGTTGGGCAAAATAAGAACTGATATAAAGGATAATTTACATCGTTTCCCAGTCCAATCCAGATTAATGCTCTCAGTCCTTTTTGGCCATACATTATCTTGCCGTAAAATTATTTGTCTCTTACGATTATAAAGCTTCTTTCGTATCATATCATTCAAGCGATCTCACCCTCGAAAATATATGAAAAAAAGTACTTCTTTCAAAGAAAAAGCGAAAAAATTGATCCATCTGCAGGAAAAGTCATGGCTACTCTCTTTAGAGATTCTTGTAATGTAATGCTGATGGCCATCTGGCAAAAGGCAGTTTCACCATCTCCCTATTACATTTCCGGGTTTTATTACATCTCCGGGTATATTACGTTTCAGTACTCGCCAATAGAAGTGCGCAAGGCTAAACGCCTCCTTCGGCCAAGAATAAAGTGCTCTTTTACTTTGTATACACATCCCGGGTTATTGTTGCAAAAGTTCAAGACCTAGGCTTCGAAAAGCTTCCACTTGGGCCGTATTTGTCAGATTTATCTCTTAGCGATTGATTTTTCCTCTCAAATCTGAAGAAATAATTCGCTGGAAGAATATTCTCTTTAAATGATGAGGTGATACAGCAGCTTGGTTGTTGATTGCAAGGTGAGGTTGAAAAAATATTAAAAATTGGAATTTTCTTTGTTATATGTAGACCTTTTCAAACGACCCTCGTATTTAAATATGGGACAGTTTGATTTATATCAACAACCAAAAGAATCATGTCACGGTTTGGTTTTATCTGAAGGATGGTTAGAGGTAATTCGAATTGCCTCCGATTAGTTTAACGATTAGTTATATTATGCATTCTTGTTCGGATTGAAGTATTGTACATTTTTCAACTTATTCAGGCTTTAATATTTTTTTGTACATTCCTGAATTTTAATGTTGTTGAAATATGATATCGACTAGTTCACTTTGATTGAGAATCTGGTTGAAAATGATTTGTTATGCTTTTGACTTGACGATCATGTGTTTTTTATACATACATACATGCATACATACATACATATATATATATATATATATATATATATATATATATATATATATATATATATATATATATATATATATATAAATATATAATATTAAGAAAATTGAATGACACAACTAAGAGAACAAGCATAATTTCGAAGTGGATTCAGTACAATGGATCACATCCAGGTTATACAACAGGCCATAGAAAGGCATAACGAATACACCATACCACTGTGCTTTGCTTTTATCGACTACGAAAAAGTATTTGACTTAATCTCAAAGCATATCTAAACCTATTAGGATCGATATATGATGGAGCTACAGCGACAATTCATCTTGATGATCTTGAAGTGGGAATTAATGTAGAGCGAGGTGTATGGCAGGGTGACGTAATATCGCTTATTCTTTTCTCGGCTTGCCTTGAAGCCCTGAAGAATTATTCCGTACTCTGAATTGGGAACAGGATGGTGTAAAGATCAATGGTGCAAACTTGAACCATCTTAGATTTGCAGATGATATTGTTCTCCTTTCACAAGCCCCAGACGAGCTGCAAAGGGCTGGCGAACCATTTGGCTTAAAAATTAACCTGAAAAAGAGTCAGGTTAGGTTCAATAAATTTGCTGAGGATAGAAGAATTTCAGTTTTAGGAAGGGATTTAGAGATCGTGGACTACCTTATATACCTTGGGCAGAAGATTTCAATGGACATTCAATCAGAGCACTCGCACTGTACGGACGTGTTTTCAAGAGCTCCCATTGGTTAGCTACTCCAAACTACCTAAACGTTTTTTCTCAGTGGTATTGATTGTTTTTCTAAAAACAATTAATATTTCACAGCTTTTTAACGATTTTCTCGCATTTTCGCGAATCGCAAAAGGGGATCCATAACATCAAGTACCTGGTCCAACAGAAGATAAAGTTGGAAACCATTAAATCCAACGGGGAGACCCCCCCCCCCCCCCAAAGACCGCTCCTAGGATGGAGGCTCCAAGGATTCAATTACCGAACTTTTCGGTAACGATGGAGCAAATGATGCAGCATCATGTAGCATGCAGCATGGCTGTTATGGTCCAAGAGCAGATAAATTCTGCACCAGCCATGTTCCAAACCAGCAATGAATAATAAAAATTCGTTGGGAGTGGTAACATGGAATGCCAATTCTCTGAATTTTCTGGGAAAAAATTGGAACTCATGGCGTTTCTGGAAGACCACAGCATAAACGTGGCTCTGATTCAGAAGACCTTCCTTAAACCGAGGGAACGGTTCGGTGTGAGGAATTTCTTCTGTTACATGGAGGACAGACTCGGCGGAGCCGGGGGTGGTCTGATGATTCTCGTCAAGAGAGGAATCAGACACAACCTGTTGCCTCCGGCGGGTCTTACTTCCTCAGAAGTCATGTCTCTGCAGGCTCTGGAAGGTAATCTGGTAAACCTATCCTCATGGTACCAGAGAGCCTGCCACGACTTCGATTCAGGTGAAGTTGGCAGTTGGCCCATAACCGATCGTGGGGTTCGGACCTGACAAACAGGAGAGGAGCTGACCTGTTATCTTTGGCGGAAAGATACGGGCTGAACCTCCTTGTTCCAGACGAACCTTCCCGATACCGCAGCTTCTTAGATTTCTTTATTATAAAGAATCCAACTTTATGATGCGAAGTCCAGGTTGTCCATGAGCTTACCTCGGATCACTACCGTATTGTTAACAATCGGCACAAAGTGGATACCTTCCCGCCGAGAAAGAAAACTAATATCTGTTGGAGCATTTTTCAGTAGCATTTGCAGGACAGCGGACCCAAGCCGCATATTGGTAGCATTCAACAGCTCGAAGATGCGGTCGAAAAATTGACTCAAGATATAATAGAAGCCACGCAAACGGCTACTAAAACCTCTCCAGAATCAACTCGGACCACCCTGGACATCCCATTCGAGGCAAAAGAGAAGATTCGTATAAAAAACCGGCTCTACAGACGCTTTCACCTGACTGGCGACGCTGAACTCTGGCTTCATACAAACGAAGCCAAGAGAGTCCCAACGGGCTCTCCAGGAGTTTAGGGACGACAGGTGGGATGAATTCCTCTCATCAATCGATCACTTTGGAAAACAGCCAAATTCATGGTGGGTAAGGTGAGAGCCCCGGTTTCCCCCTGAGAACGGGTGATTCTCACGCCGTCACCGGGGCGGAGAAGGCGGAGCTCTTTGCCGTAACCTACCAAAAGCAGATGACCTCTCCTCGACCCCCAGTCGAGAAGAGGAATAAAGTTGACAAGTTCAAGCAAGAAATTCTTTCTTACAATAGAACTCCTAACCCCGGCTACTTGATCAGCCAAATTGTCTCGCCGAAGATAATACACGATATTATTCGAGGTTTGTAAGTCAGAAAAGTTCCTGGTCGCGACCGCATCTCACAGTTAACTAACATTGTCAACGCAATTTTCAGACTCCAGCATTTTCCATCTCTATGGAAACATGCCCAAATCATCGTAATCTTCAAAAAAGGAAAAAGCTCACAAGAGCCAAGTAGCTACAGGCCGATTAGCTTGCTTAGCGCCCTCGGTAAGATCGCCGAAAGAGCAATTTTACGTGCTCTGAACGATGTTCTTGCCGATAAGAATATTCTGCCGAACGAACAGTTTGGTTTCCGGAGGGGGCACGAGCCGTCCATCAGGCGGCTCGTCTCTCGACGGAGATCAGGCAGGGGTTTGACAGAAGGCGACACACGGGAGCTGTCTTTCTAGACCTCATGCAAGCATTCGACAGAGTCTGGCATCTCGGACTCATAGTTAAGATTTTCATACTCGGTATACCAAGCGACCTAGTCAAGCTTTTGGCATCATTTCTGACTGGACGCACTTTCCAAGTGCTCGTCGATGGTTCTTATATCATGGCGATTTACTTCATTAATAAAATAAAGGCGTGTAAGATTTTTTTGTTTTTTTTAATTCTAATATTTATGATGCCTAAGTATGTATGGATTGTGGTGTATAACTCAATTAAGAATGTGATTGTGATTAGCAACAAAACATTTCTTAGATCAATTTATATTATTTATAAATAAAAACAGCCATTGTATAAATGCAATTACGTAAAGGTATACATACATATTTATATTGTAAAAAAAGAAGTTCAAGGTAACGGCGCAAAAACCGCGTTATGTAAATTTAAAATTCGTAGAATGCCCAATATGAAAACTTGTTTGTTTAGCTATAAAGTATTGTTCTTAAATGACCGATATTCATATCACGTGATTATAAACCAAAATAAAAAGAAAGAATATGTGGTATTCAAAGTCATTCGAACAAATTACGTTGTTGACTTTTTAAAATACATGGAAGCAGACTAGTAAGACTGCGCGTTTTCGTATTTTTACACGTTTCGGTACATTATTGTTATATAATGATTGTAGAATGATCGAAAGCTATGGAAGAAGTTCTTTTCCGTAATTGCCTTCATATCATACATTACCTTACTCAGACTAAGGTAATGTCAAGTAAGGTATAGGGTGATTTTTTAGAGCGTTTGAACTTTAAATTCAAATAAAAACAAATTAGCGTTTTAACTATTTATTTTATGTGAAATAACATTCAATGGCATTAATGTTAGAAGACAATTTCGGACAAATATCTGCCGCGGCTACTTCGGATAAAGCGCATTCTGTCAATCCAATTTCTGACTACTTTGTGAAGTAATTTAGATCTTGTGTCCGCAATTTTGGCATAAACTAGGGGTCTTCAACCTTTAGTTAGTTCATAGTGTTTCGCGGATGGAAGAATACATTAGACTATTAGTCCGGGAGTACGTTCGCTCGTTTGTGTCCCGTTTGTTGGGAACATGCAGAGACATTTCGCGAAGGTCACACTTGGCTTTCTCAATGTGTGTCTGAAGACTGTCTTGTCTGCGTGTCTGTGACGGTCTTTGGACACGCATTGAGAATGTTAAGTGTGATCTTGGTGAAACCTTCCCAACAAACGGGACACAAACAATCAGATGTATTCCTGAACTAATAGTCTAATATATGTAAAGGGTGTTCTCAAAGTTGAGTCATTTATTTTAACAGGTTGTGGAACTCGTAAAAAAAGTAATTTTACCAAAAATCATTTATATAAAAGTTGCAAAATAAAGAAGTTATTAACAGTTACACAATTTGAAAACAGACCTGACTTTTTGATATTCTCGACCACTGTGTTGTAGAACTCACAAAGAGAAGTCAATTTAGCAAATATTGTTTATATAAAAGTTGTAGAATAACAAAAACAAAAATGTTACATGTTACAAAAATTGTTCAAAATTGTCACCATTTGTTCGGTTAGCACAAAATCTTGTTCGCTACCTACCTATGCGACACTACACGCGTCAAAAATAATACCCCCGTGTCCACGAATAACATCACAAGCGTTTTCGATGCGCTGTAGTACTTCCACAGTATTTACTTCTGAATCATGATAAACTAACTTTTTTAAATAGCCCCACAGAAAAAAATCGAATGCAGTGCAGAGTCCAAGAAATGGGCCCATTGCGTCCTATCCAACTCTTAGGAAATTAATTATTTAAATGTTTGTGAAAAATCTTCTCGTCTAAAATGTGGCAGAGCCCCATCATGTATCCACCACATATTCTGTCTAACATTTAAAGGAACATCTTGTAACAATTGTGGCAGATGGTTTTGAAGAAAGTCTAAGTAATTTTCACCTGTCAGTCGAACTGGCAGAATGAAAGGCCCAATAAGCATGACATTTACTACATTTTGGGTACATGTGTTTGACGAGCATGATGGTGGCTTCGAATCATGGCAGCTTTAACTATCTGGAAATAAAAGTAACCCTGAATACTCTGAATTCATCAAATTGGTCTTTACGGATTATCTGTTACTTTAAATTTACCACATCGGTATAAATCTTTAACTTTAATATGAGGCTGTTCACATATTCAACGAGAGATCCTCGTCTTAACACCAGTTATAACAACAACGATAGCAATCGACATCAGTTCAAATAGATATGCTCTACATCACTTTAATAATGATAATATTATCGGCCAATAATCAAATATCACACTGGGTACTGTTCCCGCACTGAGGGGAAAAACGCACGACAGTGCCAGCTTCGGGTCTGAACGGGGTATCAAGGGAAAAACGCACGAGGAACTAACAAAACATAATGGATATCCAACCACACCCTACGGTGTAACCTCTAGTACTGAGTTGTGCAATGGGTACAAAGGGAAAAACGTGCGATTCACCCGCTCCAGATACTAGAAAAGTAAAACAGCATTTACCCACTTCATGGCATTGAAGGGAAAAACGCGCGACCATGAATCTCCATGAATACCATGAATCTCTCAGTATTTATTAAATTATACACATTCATTGCAAATTATTTTAAATCATTACAAATTATTATTTTAACAATGATAATTTTATCAATCAATAATACAATTTTCATACTGGGTTCTGTTCCTGGTCTTGAGGGGAAAAATGCAAACAGTACCAGCTTTGGGTCTGAGCGGGGTATCAAGGGGAAAACGCACGAAATACCTACTCAAAGAGCTAACAAAACATAATAGATATCCAAGCACACCCTACGGTGCAACCTCTAGTACTGATTTGTGCAATGGGTACAAAGGGAAAAACGCGCGATGTACCCGCTCCAGATACTAGAAAAGCAAAACATCATTTACCCACTACATGGTATTGAAAGGAAAAACGCACGACAATATCAGGGATATCTCTCTCAATTAAATTACGCATCATATGAATATGCTGATGCCATTATTCAATAAATATTTGGATAGTCACTTAAAGAGAAATCATTTCATTCATATAAATTAAATCATTAAATTAGAAACACTCTTTTTAATATTATTTCAAACGGACAGTAACAAATTTAATTCAATCGTACTTGAATATTTGGCAATATTCAGAACAATATTTTACGAGAAAAAGAAATAGGCCTAATCTTTAAATACTTCTCGAAACTACTAAAATCAATGGAAGACAAAGTGTTCAGTGAAAAACTCACCCTCGAAATTATTCGAGAACTACACGATACGACACTTGTTCACAGTATAAATGAAAATGTTGGTTACAAATACTGAAATGAACATCGGGCGGTAACTGCCCTTAAGTGTTGTCGAAGCTTTTAGATAGGATAAGCGAACTCATTGAATGTAAACACAATAACACAACCGAGTGTCCTTAAGCGGAAAAATATAGTCGGTCTCTAGTCCAATGTAATAAAACCCATCTTTACCAAAAACTGTGATAAAACTATCGTTTTCCCTGAGATGGAACAAGAGACCTATATTATGTTCCTAAATCAATCACAATGTTTCGCCAAAATCTCATTTGGCATTTTCAAGTGTTGGCTTCGAGTGAAGAGTCCAACTGACGAGAGACAACTGTCAGTGTAAAGACACTTTTTGTTCAAAATGATGTAAAGAATTATTGGTTAAATTTATGGAAATACTTTCCATTATATCCTGTATAATATTAGATTTTGTTGTAAAATAAGCCTAATGTGATGACAATTTACCAGTAGCCTAAACCAGTAGCCTAAATTAAATTATTTGATAAAATATTTAATTCTTTTAGATCAAATCCACAATAATTTTATAATATTAAATCATTTCAAACACATATTTGTTCATCATGTTTTCTTATTATTATGAAAATAGTGTTAGTATCGATTATTATAAGTGGACATAAAATTTTGATTAACAATCTTCTAATAAATATATATGTAAAGGTTAAAAACTTGTTTTTTTCTATTGATGATATATGTTTGTTAGGGTCAGTAACCCATATTTTCGAAGGTAAATATTTTATTAACGCTTAGTACTTTAGTTACTTGAATAATCGTCTTCGAACTGTACTAAAAAATATACATAATTGATGTATGTAGGTTTGATGAGGTTTTTTTTGTGATAGTTCAACTAGATAATGGCCTCAGTGTGTGGTCAGTAACAGAACAGGTTACTGACCTAGTAGAAAAACCATGAATACCAACAAATAACCATTATAAGATTTATAATAATTTTATTTAAATGTATTTTTTGTTTTGCTTACATGTTCATATATAAAAACCGAATATATGTTTTAGTGAAGCCGATCAATCATACATAATTGTATTTAAATTGGCTCATATTTCTTTGCCTGGCACATTCATGTTAGGTTGTTAAGCGATCCTTGTTGGAAAATCGCCTTGAAGTAAGCAATGTGGTCCATAGCAATTCTTTTCATGAACCGGATTTTTCTAGTGCGTTCTGAAAATGAGTGACAACAATTTTTTGTTGTTTTCAATCTCTCCAATAAGTCAAGATGTTTCCCACCTGTTGTTCTATTGATCTTGCGAAAAGTTTTTTTTCCAAATTTCATTGGTCAAAATCTGCTGAACGGTTATGTGAGTCAAATTCAACTCTTCCCCATCATTTAGGTCATCAAGCGACAATCAGAGAGCACAAGATCTCGAAATCGTAGACTTTTTCATCACTTCTTGCAGTTGAAGGCCTTCTGTCGCACGGTTTATCTTCAATCGAGTCTCGGCTTTGTGAAAATTCCTTAAATCATCTGAAAACCTGGGCCATTGACAAAACATGGTTTTGTCGTGTTTTAGTAGCGAAAGAACTGCTACGGGACACATACTGCATACTGATATCGTTCAAGAATGGAAACAACAGCCATTACATGGGAGATATCCTAAATCACTTTAGGATAACTCCATTGACTAACATTTGTCTCTAAAGTGGCTTACCGATGGATTATTATATCTAGAAACAGAAGGCTTCGCGACAGCTATCAAAGATAAGGTAGTAAGGACAAAAAATTATGAAAAACATATACTACACATGGATGTTGTCGACAAGTGCAGGAAGTGCGGTGGTGTGAGAGAAACAATTGAACACCTTATTGGAGGGTGCCCAGTCCTTGCCCCTAATGCTTACCTAGGCAGGCATAATCAGCTAGCGAAAATTATACACCATCAAATCGCTTTAAAGCACTCGCTATTTGATAAGATACCTCCACCATATAACAAGTACACACCTTCCCCCGTACTGGACTCAGCCGATACCATTCTTTACTGGGATAGACCAATTACAACAGATCGGACGGTTGACTATAATAGGCCAGATATTGTTCTAATTCTGGAAATTCTTGGTGTTTCAAAATCGATTACCACAGTAGGACAACGAGCAGTTCTCTTACAAACTTGCCACATTGTTCGTAAGGTTCTAACCCGAATGGGAGGAGCTGAACTGCTTTCTCATCTTGGCATTGTAAACCCGACCAGCCTAGGCTGAGATGATCGATGAATAGGGTTTGTGATAATACTAATAATAATAATAATAATAATAAGGGGCAGGGGGCGGATAGTCCGCTTGGTGAGTGGCGCCACCACCTACCCGAGCTAACAGGAATAAACCTCTGGAGTAAAAAATCCCCCAAGCTGGTGGAAATCCATCGTGCCGAGGAGCTGAGTGGCACAGGGTTAAAGTGTCTTTAACGATGTCTCCGGATACCTAGCGCTCTCTGGTAGTAAATAGCTTTCCCATGGTAATTCAGGGCTCTGCCTTGGGTGACCGTTCTTTTCTCTTGAACCCAAAATATATGATTATGGAGCTTGAAATGAATAAAGGTTTTATGCAAGGCGTTAGGGTTTTGCGGACAAGAACCCTTCAGAACTGTCGGTATGATTTGTCGGGGGTTGTTGAGGCTGAAGCGAGTGGCGACTCTCAACTTTATGGTACCACAAGATTGGCAACGGAAAAAGCAATTGAAAAAGCGCACAAACAGTCAGAATTTCGAAGTCAACAAATATTGGAAACTTCACCCTTTCAACCTGTGCCAGTACATCAGCCTGCACTCAGTAAAGCGGGAATACCCAGAAGACAAATGAAGTGGACATTTTCCATGAATGAAACAATCATGCGTATCTATTATAAGATGACTCAACTAGGACGGGAAAGAGTTGGATACAGTCAACGGCTACATGCCGAATTTATCAGTGCATATCCCAACATAATAGTTACCGAGCAGAGAGTGGCCATCCAGTATCGAGTAATCCTTAGAAATGGATTAATTCCAGAAACAAGACTAAACTCAATAAAACAGGAGGTCGAGATGCAAATGCAGGGATCAAAATCCCGTTATAGAAAATGCAGTAGAAGAACAGGGGCCTGTGGAAATCATAGCATCCGAACACCAAAGTGGGGTACCGAACCAAGTGCGAACTGCTGAAAGTCAACCAGAAAATATGGTCGAAGTAAGTCAAGGTCTAAGTTTTGAACTTCAAAGGGCCATTTTGAAATATGATGGCACGAATCCGCTAAGTAGACCCTTGCTTCCTCGAGTAAATACGTGCAAAAAACTCGCCATAGCTCTAGATTGTCTGAATAAAATTATTCTACCACCTCTTGTAATGAAAGCTGAGAGCTTGGAGGAGTTGCATTTATTGATATATTGTGCCTTCATATCAGCGATTAAGGGGGTTGGGATGAAAATCAGCTCACGAACGGCAGCTAGGCCATCAAAGATGCAAACTCATGTACCCCAGTGGGAAAAGAGACTCATATATAAGGTTGAAACTCTCAGAGCAGATATTTCCCGGTTGACAGAATGGATTAATGGCACCAGAAGCAGAAAGTTAGAGAAACGGGTTAAATCAATCACTAGACGATCTCAAATACATTCGTCAAGAGACTTAACAAACACTACATTTGAACAATGTCTTGATACCCTGAAATAAAAACTTTCTTTATATATCACCAGACTTAAGTACAGGCTGAGTAATAAGAGGAAAATGGACAACAAACTATTCTTGAGATCAGAAAAGACATTCTACAGAAATCTAAATTCTACTACCCATAATTCGAACAACGGATACTCTACTAAAAATGAGATGATGAAAAATGATGAGAAATGAGACTGGAACGAACAACTAACTCCCGCGAGATCGTATAATAATAATGCTTGCTGGATAGGAGAAGAACGTCTAAACTAGAGTCGAAACTCTATGAAAACTGCCATGAAATGCAAGATCAGCTATTCACAATCGATGAACTAACCAGTGCAATTAAATATCTCCATAACTGAAAAGCACCAGGACCCGATGGACTACAGAATTATTGGCTAAAGAAGTTATGGTGCACTCACAACAAATTGGCCCATATAATTAACGAGATAATGGCCGAACCACATACCACATCTTCCTATGCTATATAAAGTGATAACAGCATGCATTGGTAATGGCATATATGCGCATTGCAAGCGAAATAATATTATCGCTGTGTAACAGAAGGGATGTACTAAAGGCGAAATGGGATGCAAAGAACAGCTGGTGATTGATGCAATCAAGCAATCAGTCATATGCAATCAAGCTTATACCAAAAATAGAAATCTAAACATGGCGTATATAGATTATAAGAAGGCTTTTGATTCCGTTCCACATGAATGGCTTATAGAAGTTTTAAATATTTATAAAATTAGTCCATCTTTAATCAATCTTCTAAAAATATTTATGTCAACGTGGCGAACCAAAATCCAGCTTAAGGAGGGTGACAATAATATAACAACAGACAATGTCCCTATTCGAAGAGGTATCTTCCAAGGTGACTGTCTGGTTTTGCATCGGCATGAATCTTCTTTCGCACCGATTAAATTCGACTAAGTTTGGTTTTTTGCTTAAAAAACAACAACACAAACATTATGAGGCTAAACCATTTACTTTACATGTACGACCTAAAAATGTTTGCCTCGTCAAAAAATCATCTCGAGCAAATGTTAAAAATAGTGGAGGAATTTTCTAGTGATGTCGGAATGTAGTTTGGATTGGAAAAATGTCGGACCATCAGTATCAACAGGGACAAGCTCCAAAACAGCACTTAGGCCACATAATGGCCAAACTATAGAGGCAATGATGACCATAGACACATACAAATACCTGGGAATGAAATACGTCCGGAGCATTGATCATCGTTCAATGAAAGATGAACTCAGCTCTCAATTTACCAAGAGGGTAAAACAAGTGATCAAGTCCAATCTTAATAGCAGAAATATGTTTAAAGCAATTATCACATATGCGGTTTTTATATTAATGTATTCATTTGGAGTAGTCAACGGGGTAAGACGTACAAAATCTGCAAATCAAGCTTAGAACATTGCTCACATCACCCACGAAGTAGTGTTGAACGCACCACCTTGCAACGACATCAAGGCGGTAGAGGCCTGGTCGATATAAGCAAGCAATTTGATCAACAAATTGAAAGCATGCGATCATACTTTTTCAAACAAGCAGAAACGTCGGAATTACATAGAACGTTACATAGAATATACTTATTCAACTTAATAATATGCTGGTACATGTTTTGACTACAATCAGTTACTCAATCAATATAAATAAAAATGCAAATGTTCGTTTGTTCAAAATCGTAAATTTTCGAAAGATCTTTACCGATTGCTTTGAAATTTTGACAAAACGTTGCATTCGAATACGCGTGGTTTGCTATATATCTATTATATAGATGTCACACCTGTGGCAGGTATAATAATGTTTTTTTTTGAAAACGAGCGTCATCTGTTGGATGTAAAATCAACATACGCTATACTAAATATTTTACGGCAATGGGAGCGCCATCTGTTGAACGTAACAGCAAGACATGCAATACTAAGCACTGCTCATGCCGGACAGCGTGCTTCTTGACAGCTGCTGTCACTTAGCAGTTTTCAATGTTTCCGATTGCATTGTTAAGTTGAATTTTCATAGATTTCGATTTATTTTCATTTTGATTGAATTATTTAACCAGACTGAGCCACAGCAACGCATGGCCGGGTACAGCTAGTAGATAATACATTTCAATATAGCCACGTCACGTAGGTATTTTTTGGAAACTAAAAACATTAATTTTACTTCATTAATTCCTTTGATGTTCGCGAGAAGTCGACAAGAGATGGTTCGTGTGTGATCTTGTGTATCAGAGCGTCTACATTGCCCCACACAAACACCACATATAACACATACATCCCGCACAACGCAAATTTTTATTGGTGTGGACCCAGCTTAAGAGCCCTCAGTGCCCAACTAGTAACATGTTGAACATGGTGATCGAATAACAGCTTTTTATCCATAAAGACAGCAGACTTCTTCTCTATCCAACATGAAGTTGTAGGGGATATTTCTTGGCTAGTAAAATCATTGGATTTAACGGCATATGATTTTTATTTATAAGGCTATTTGAAGAGCAAGGTCTCTATTACCCTTACAAAATATAGCAGAGGTGCAAATCAGAATGCAACAAGAAATACCTCAAATTCTAGTAGAAATGTTGCGCCATGTAGTGAGTAATGTGCGCCTTAGATTGTCAAAGTGTTTTGAAGCAGACCGAGGTTACATTTTAGGCGGTATCTTTAAAAACTAAAATTCATTTTTATTTTTCGTTTGGCGTTTTTACTTTTCAAAAATATCCAAAATTATATCGTTAGTTATAGGGACAAAATATTTTGCTAAAGTAAGTTTTTATGGTTATCAAGCGATGACTTCGCTACTAAAGATTACGCGGTGTTTCATAATGTTACTGCACAACGAGCAATTTTTCTTGTATATAAAAATGCGCGGAGTGGAAGGCCAAGTTTATGTTTAATCAATCGTTGCCCCATATTCGCATTACTTTCATCAAAATTATAATACTTTTGACTGAGTTCATAACCCTATTTATAAAAATATATTTGTTAAAATAAACTTTAACCTTTGTCACAAGGTTTTTATTAAGCACATTTTTTTTAATGATTTTATATTGCTTGATAATTTGAATGAAATTTTCAAAATTATATCAAGTTATTAGTCATTCTGTTAAATTTACCACAATCCAACTGGATTTGTAAACATACATGTTTTTATAAACATTTCTTTTAATATCGTTGGTTTTACTATATAAAATTTGCAAACATTTTGATATAGTTTGCAAATTGCAAATATTTGTGTGAAGTAAACGCATTTACCTATATTGGAAAAACATGGCGAAAGAGGCATGGGCACAAAAAATTTTCAACTATGAAAAGGACTGTTGTCCGACTTATATTGGCTTCCAAGGCGTCAACAGTTGCTGGTTTATCGGCATAGACCGAATAATTAACATAACTTCAATGAAAATAATTTCAAGGCGTTATATCACATGCTCTTGGTGGCCAATTAACAGGTCCGTTCCTCGAAATAATTTTCTCACTGAATTGTTCCCTCAATAAATCGATTGTTGCGTTGGTTGTATGACATGTGGAGCCATTCTGCTAGAACCATATCATCCAGGTCAATACCATTCAAATTCGGAATTAAATAATCAATGATCATCGCTCTGTAACGATCCCCATTAACGGTAACGTGTTTTCCAGCTTGATTTGTTAAGAAATATGGCCCAATAATGCCACCGACGTACAATCCGCACAAGCGGTGCATTTTTCTGGATACAACGGTAATTGTCGGATCATCTGCTTTGATCATTTTGATTCTTTTCACTCCAAATGCGGCAATTTTGTTTATTAGCATAACCATTAAGCCAAAAATGAGCTTCGTAGCTGAACATTTTGCGGTTAAATTCTGGGTCAAGTTGCAGTTGATTTTGAACCCATTCATTGAATATACCACCTCATATGAGTTTTTGGACAGGCTGGATCTTGTACGGCTCCAGACCAAGATCTTTACGCAAAATTTTCCACGTAGTCGAATAACAAAGCTCAACTTTCTGCGAATGACGACGAATTGATAAATTAGGATCTTCATCAATACTGCCAGCAACAGCCGCGATATTTTCTTCGAAATGCACAGTCGATTGCACAAATCGACCTGCAACGTAGTTTCAACACGATTCGAAAATGATGAAGTTCTAAAGCAGATAGTTATAAATAGAAGACGATTGTTTATAAATGAGACAACTATATGGAATGCCACTGATTCATTCCAATGAATAGAATGTTGATTCAGTTGTGCTGTTGGAGATTATTTAATCTACATTTATCTAAACTTGAAGAAATTTACCACTAAACCCAAATCATTTTTTTGAACTTCTCTGGTTAACGAAACGTGCGTCGAGAAGTTCAAAAAAGTGATTTGGTGTTTAGTGGTAAATCTCTTCAAGTTTAGTGTTTCACACCAAAGGTTCCAATGGAAGAATTGAGATACATTTATCTATTTAAATTAAATCATCTCCTTATGATGCTAACATGGTTAGCGAAACGCGCGTCGAGTTTAAAAAAGTGATTTCGTGTTTAGTGGTAAATCCCTTAGAGTTTAGAAAGTTCATTGTCAGAACTTCCAATAAACGGAAGATGTGTATTATCGTGGTATTAGAGCACTTTCTTTTTGGTCAGATATAGACATTTAATCTGAATTGCATCCTTCAGTTGGCCCCTTAGAGAAGCGCAGTACTTCCTGGTGATAGTCCTGCCTTTTACTAAGTAATCTATGAGGACCAATGCCACGAAAATCTCGGAAAACTGTAGCCATGACTTTTCTTGCAGGTAGAACTGTTTTCTCTTTTTTTTGTCTTTTTGACTGCTGCTACTTTGTCCCTGGCGTTTAATAGTTAATCCACGCTTCATCTACAACTATGTTCTAAAAGGTATACAACTTTGCTCCCGCCGTTTTTTTTCAAAATTCAAGGCTTTATTGTAAAAAACTGGTTATACATTTATGATTCAAAGTATTGTCCATCGTTGGCCACTACTTTCTCCTATTTTTTGAAGGGATCCACGAATCGATCCAATTTTTAACTTCTTCATAACACCCGGAAGTGCTGGTCAGCCAGGCCATGTGCCATCGATCGAAACAAGTCGATAGTCAGAGAGAGCAACGTCTGGAGAATATGGTGGGTGGGGTAGGACTTCCCATTTCAACATTTCCAAGTATGTTTTGACCACTTTCAATGCTCGGCTCAAACGCATTAATTACATTCGATAACGGTCCCCTGTGATTGTTTCAATTATAGGAAAACATCATTTATAGGAAAACGGCGGAAGCAAAGTTGTATACCTTTTAAATTGTCGAATAAACCCAGCAGAATAAATTTAAATAAATCTAAACATTCTTCAAAAGTATTCATTAGAATGGGTCTTTGTTGGACTGTTAGCATACGCGGCACCTATCAGAGTGGAAAGCTTTTCATACCCGAAACACCGTGTAAAATGTGGTAGTCGAGGTCTATCCAGGTGTTTACAATGTCAGCAACCTCACAAACTTTTAACCGGCGATCATTTGACATTATGGATATTTGTGACGATTTTGTTAGTGGTAGAATTTTTTTTGAGTTGGTGCGACCATATTTCACAAATTCATTAAATTCCTATAAAGTAGAAACTCTTTTTGTACCTCTGTCGGGTTTAAATCCAAGAAAATAAAGTGCTTTGATATTCTCGAAGATCAATTTTATTAATTTTTTAGAAAATATCAAAACAGTTCACTTTTCTCAGTCACCAGAAACAAGCAAATTAAAGTCACCTGTTTGCACCTTCGCAGCACACCATCTAACGACTCAGAGTTGACAATATCATAGTCATTTGGTCATACTTGCGACATGTATGTCAGGCCGAGAATATTTCAAAGGACCCTCATATTTTTCCAAACCAGTAGTAATAATTTTAAAAGTCAGTTTATGAGCCAAATTATCGCCATTTGCAGGAGGTGTTTATTTCCTTAATATGAAGAAATCTGCAGCTGAGGCTAACCGAATAGTCTCAGACACTTAAAGTGAGGCCGCTTTGAAAGAGATAAACCAAACCCAACCCACTGTTTCTCCAGAGGTTGCTCCCTCTGACTATCACCTCTTTCGATCGATGGCACACGGTCTGACTAACCAGCACTTCCGGTCTTATGAAGAAGTCAAAAATTGAATCGATTCGAGGATCGCTTCAAAAGATGACCAGTTGAGGAACCAATAGGAGAAACCAATGGGATAAATGGGTGGTGGCGAACGGTGGACAATACTTTGAATCATAAATGTATAACCAGTATTTTACAATAAAGCAAAAATTAATTTTGAAAAAAAAATGGCTGGAGTAAAGTTGTATACCTTTTATTAGAATTATTCAGTTTTTAATAAATTGAAAAAAAACATATTCGGCCTTGACTTTTTTCTATTTTGATTTATTCCCAAATTAATAATTAATATGACTATTAATTAATGAGTAAAGAGCTTTTAAGAAAAATTAATGTCAATTATTCATTGATTTTTTTGTTTAGCAAGCATATGAATAATCAATTATTATTAGTAATCGAGGAAAGTTGCAAAATATTATGGAAATATATTTTTTTTGTTTCAGGTCAAGTTCCAGCCAGATTGGTACTCTATCTCTTATCATGGTCTGGATTCTTAGTATCCTTCATGATGCGAAATGACATCAATCTTGCCATCGTTGCCATGGTGGAGGAACCGCCATTTTCTGATACTAATTCTAGTCACGAATATTGTTTCATTGTGGAGGATAATAATAAGGCAGCTCCAGTGGTATGATAACTTTGGATTAATTATAGATAAGGACTGAAAAAAATCATTGTTGAAAGACTCGTTATATTAAGCCTGTGCATATTTTTATCAATTACTCTGATATAGTTTAGTTTGGTATATGCATGTGATATTGAAATTTTCATATAACCGAACTTATTAAATTCTTATTAAATTCCAATAAAACATTAGATGTTTTGAAACTATTTATTTTATGTGAAATAACGTTCAATGACATTAATGTTTGAAAACAATTTCGGACAAATATCCGCCTCGGCTACTTCTGATAGTGCATTTTGTCAGTCCAATTTCCGACCATTTATTCAAGCAATTGGGGTCTTATGTTAGCAAGTGTCCGAGTTATGTTGGCTTTCAAGACGTCAATACTTGCTGGTTCGTCGGCATAAACAAAAGATTTAACATAACTCTAAAGAAAATAATCTAAAGGCGTTAAATCACATGACCAATTACAGAGGTCAACAAATTTAAACTTTTTTGAAGTAACATTGATGAAAATAGGTGTATATGAAGTATATTGTAGTCCTAAATCCGAAAATGATAAGCTAATTGTTTTAACTCGTACAGTTTTTTTGTTACAGGGGGTCGGTGGTAGGGGAAAAAAGGAGACGTCATATTTTTACAATATAATGTTTATTTAATATAAACATGTAGAACGTGTTAAATCCATGCAAATACATTCCTGAGGATTATGTGAATAAAAAATATATTACATGAGATGTCATGCAGCGACAAAAACTTTCACTTTTTCCTCTTGTGTTCTTAAGCACTACCTTTTTTTAAAAACCAGCAATAGTCGCCCAACATAGATGGGTTCCAGCGTCCCGAGTATCTTGCTTCCATCGTCTTGATGTCCTGAGGAAACTTCTTTCCTTGTTCGTCGCTTACCGCACCCAAATTTCCGGAAAAAATCCAAATGGGAGTGCAAAAAACGAATTTTTAAGGGCATGCGACGCCCTAGTATTTCATAGGCTTTCAAGAGTTCATCTATGTGGTTTTTATAGTTTTCACCTTTCTTGTTACCCAGAATTGCCCAGAAATCCTTTCACTATACTTACAAAACACTTCCAAGCTGCCAATTCCTTTTCATTTAATTTTTCTTGAAATCACCTAGAAGCTTCTTTATTTGAGGTCCAATAAATATGCCTTATTTTAGTTTTGCATGAGGAAATATTTCTTTTAGGTACTTTAAACCATTACCTTCTTTGTCCATGGCTTTGACAAAGTGTTTCATTAGTCCAAGCTTAATATCGAGACGTGGAACAAATTCAGAATTAAATAATCATTGATCATCGCTTTGTAATGATCCCCATTAACGAATCGATTAATTTAGATATTCATTAACACTACCAGCAGCAGAGGCGATATTTTCTTCGGAATGCACAGTTTTGGCCTCGTTTTTGTTTTAATATCGAGCGGTGTTAAACACGTTCGGAATTCGGCGAATACATCGCTCGGTTGGACGATTATGTGCACCATAAAATACCCTAAAAATTTGGCTCACAGAACACTGATTTTGATAATAAATGTCGACAATTTGAAAACGTTGCTTTAATGTTAAACGTTTCATGATGATTTGACACCGACCCCTATTGGAAATGCGGATACATTAAAAAAATCACCCTTTAGTTTTATTGATCTTAATATATTTGATAAAAAAAACTAAGAACAAATAGCTAGAGACATAATGGTTGATTAATAAATCTTTTTCATTTCATTTACGTGTTGGGGTCCTTATTTCGTGAAAATCTGTATCTTACACACTGTGGGCGAAAGGCATGAATAAATCGATTTTTTCCAATTTTCTTTATTTTTACTGCATTAAACTTTCTAACTTTATATCAACACAAAGTACAAATGACTTTCAACAGATTTATACCATAATTTAAGCAGAATGTAAAGTTTTTTTTATAAAGTAGTTAATGCAGTATCGATTTTTCATGGGTATTTGGACGGTTGCTTTTGTTGATTTAGATGCAATAAATAATGCCATTACAACAAAACAAACAAATTTAATCCATATTAACCAGTTATAAATTGAGTATGAATGCTAATGTTAAAATAATGGCTGGAAAAACTCGGGAGTTGCCTTTGGGGATATATGCGAAAATTGTGAATTTGAAAAGAAATTACATGAAACGGCGGCAAATGGCCAAACAATTAAAACAAAAAATTATCTGTAGTGAAGAAATGCTAATCTGTAGTGCTAAGTGCTAATCTGTAGTGAATAAACTTAAATCAACTGGCCATACTGAAAAACCAAAAGAGAAAAGAACGACCAATAACACCCTCAGCTTGAATTTAGAGAAAAATGTAAAAATCTGTTAGAAAAAATGAGTGTCAAGTCAATGCTCTTGCTTCTTGTTCTGGAGTAAACATCACGCCTAGGACTGTAAGATATTTTTTTACATACTTTCGGATATATAGAGAGGAGTGTTTAGAAGAAACCCCTCATTGGTCAGAAAAATAGCGAATTGGAGTCTTGTTCGCTAAAACATTCGAAAATCACCGGCTAGAGTTTTGAAAGTCAGTCATTTTTAGTGACAAAAGCAGGTTTTGTTTATTCGTTTCCAATTGACATAAAACTGTATGGATCGTCGAAATATTCCCATAGTAAAATACACTGGTGTAAATATCGTGGTCTGGAAGTGTATGTATTGGGCTGAGACTAGAAATTTCGCAGTTATTGCTGGGATTATAAATACTCGGAAAATATTGAAAGCACTTGGGTAATTGGGTATTAGGGATTACTTCATATTCCAAGAGGACTACGACCTGAACGAAACGCATGACGTGGGTTACGAAAGAATGGCTGCTCTACAACAAAGGTCTCCAAACTACGGCCCGCGGGCCAAACTCTACCAGGCGGTGTCGTCAGTCCGGCCCGCGACTAGCGAATTTAGCAAGCATATGCTTGTTTTAGGCGTGTACTTAAAAAAGTTGAAACGGTTTTGGCCCTTGGAATTTACCGGAGTTATCAGTATGGCCCTAAGGCTGGAAAATTTGGAGACCCCTGTTCTACAATATCACGGGGTTTACAAATACAAATTTCTTAAATATTGCATTACCCTCAGAATGGACAAATATATCAAGTGGTATAACAAAAAAAATAGTAGAATCATTGCTAGAATGGTTACAGGCTGTCGTAGATAATAGTGGATACAGTACAAAATACTGAAAATTTCTTGACCACTTTTAGAAACTTTTTTAGATTTTTTTCCCGTTCAGAATTAATATTTTATGAACTATTACACAAGTCAACATGAATTTTGCGTTTGAAATTAGGGTATGCAATTACGGTAGGTTTATCGTCAGTTATCCGAAACAAAATTATATTTCATAAAAAAAAATTGCTTTTGTATCCAGGAAAACGTTTGTGCAATATTTAAAAAATCTATGAAAAACCAAAACAAATATATTTATATATTCTTTTTATTAACTTCAACTGTTATATTAGCTTACAAAATAATGGAAAAAAGTTTAAAAGTGAACCCTGTTACTCTTTCTTTTATATTCATAAGTACTTGCTCTTATTAAACTCCAAATATATTCTCAAGTCTTATTTTCATTAGATTGGCCTTGATAACGGCTTTCGAAGTACATAGCGTCTTGATGAAAATCTCTTCCTTGTTCTTCTGAGTACACTCCCATGTTATTTTTAAATTTATCTAAATG
This sequence comes from Cosmopolites sordidus, assembly GCA_031761425.1. Taxonomy (NCBI): domain Eukaryota; kingdom Metazoa; phylum Arthropoda; class Insecta; order Coleoptera; family Curculionidae; genus Cosmopolites; species Cosmopolites sordidus. The sequence continues at coordinate 724,028 of JARFXV010000082.1, read as the reverse complement.
AGCGTGTAGCATATGCACATTCAGAGACAAACTGCAACCCATGACCTTAAAGTTCAACATATTTTCAAATAATTCTTTGTAATTTTTGCCTTTGTTATTTCCTAAAAATCCAGAGACTACTACTGCTTTGAAACTATGCCAATCTTTTTTTAACATTAGTAAGCAATTTTGGAAAACATTGTCAAATATTTTTTTAATTTGTGGGCCAACAAAAATTTCAGCTTTAACTTTCGCTTCTGACAATTTTGGAAAAAAATCTTCAAAATTTGAAAGCTTCACGTTCCTCATCTAGTGATTTCACAAATTGGTTTGTTAGTCCTAATTTTCGCTGTAAAGCTTAGCAAGCCGTGGGTTCACATTTAACGTTTTGTTTTCCCATGTGAAATTCCGTTCTTATCGGCCATGATTGTCGAACATAGTGCTGAGCATCCGCTCTACTATCCCACAAACAAAGATAACCCGGATATTTTGTATATCCACCTTATAGTCCCATTAAAAATTCCACCATTTTAATATGTGTAAACTGCCACTTATACTCTTGATATTTTAAAGCTTCGAGTAAAATTTTAACACTTTTATTGCTTTCTTTGAGATGTACAGAATCAGCGACCGGAAGAGATGGAAATTTATTTGCGTTGTGTAGTAAAACGGTTTTCAGGATTATCATAGAACTGTCGATGGATAAACTTCATTCGCTAGGAACACAAGGTATCCAAATTACTTCAAATAAACCTTTTATATCGTTACAGAAACAAAGTCCATCTTTTGTGAAAATCGTAGAAAATGTCTCATGCCGGTTTCGTTGATCAGTTATGTTGACATCAACAAGCAAATCCCATTGTTTTAAACGAGAACCCAAAATGTCTGCTTTACTTTTCGTCAAATGTTCCTGTGTCCATGGTAAAAATGTTCCTGTGATGTTAAAAACTCTTCATTTTCAACATTTTTATTTAAACTTTAAAATGAGCTTGACTGAGATCATTTTTCTGGAGATTCAGGTACTGGGAATTGTGGGCTTTGTAAAATGGGAACAGAAGAGGAAGCAAGGTCAGGATATTTGATTGGTTTCGCATTCTTCCCACTTCGTTCCTTACCTGGATTCACTAAGCTAAGATTCAAAAATAGCAGTCGTTAACGTGGTATCTCGGTTCTCGTCAAATTCTCGGTACTGCGAATTATATATTCTTTTGTCGTTTATTTGTTTATAATATTTTTTTCACCGAAAACTATTTATCTAAACGTCTTTTGCAATTACTACAAGCAACATGTTTAGCCTATGGCTTGTCTTGATGCCGAATAGGGAAGTCAAAGGAGGCTTCGTAGGGCTTCACAAAACTTCACATTGTTGTCCAATTCACATGTTATATCTTGTATTTTAATAAATTTGCCACATATATAACAAAATGCATCATGCTTACACTTTCTCGATGTATGTTTAAACATACAAAGATTGTTTACTTTTTCTATGAAAACTCAAAAATTTGTATTATTAGTATTAACACTACAAAAGCAAACTTTGTAGGGGGTATGGACATTTTTTCTTCGTTTTGGTACACGTTGAATAGAAAAATCGCGAAATGAACCCAACGACAAGGATTTTTTGTAGAGTTGTGTTATTTATTGAACTCTATATTTTGTTTTAATTATAGTATAATTTTATTGAGAGTTCGAAATCATACAGTGACAGTTCAAACACAACATAATCAGTTTTGCTTGTATTGACATAAACCTTTCCATCAACTTAATCATTTTTTATGTCGACTACTGGTTTGGCTATGAGCTGCTCGTTTATAAGAAGTGCCGGTTACTTTTTTACTTTCAGACAGTTTTAAACAATGAACTGAAACACCATTAGATGAATTTAACAAACAATTTCTTATGTAGCAATTGTAATACCCCAATAAAAATACGAAATAAAAAGTAAAAGTAAAGTGTTTGGGTTAGAGGCGCATCAGCAACTAGGCTATTTAGCGACTGGACCTACAGCTTAACGTGGGTTCCGAACCACGGTCATCAGCTTCCGACAAACCCAGGCCAGCACCCCCCTCGGGCTATAAACCCTTGGTTATGTGCCTACCCATAAGTCTATCAGGAAACCTACCGACTGGCGAGTGACCAACGTAGAACACTTCTCAGAAGGCATCCGGCCTTACCCAGCCTTTAACTGGCGTGACTGAGGGGTAATTCGTAGTCGGATTTTACACTCTTGCCTAGAAACAATCACAAATATTTAGGAAAGATAAACGGACAGAAGAAAGAAAAATAACCATCCGAGCGCTGGAATCGAACCAGCTATCGCTCCAGTGCGGATTCGGCAAAGCAGGCGCTCTTACCGTCGCACCAACGCGACCGGCAATATACGAAATAACCTTGATTTGATTTTTTATAGCTTTCTTCTTGTAACTGAAAAAAAAAATGATTACTGTTTTATTGTGATATCTATCCATATCTAAACAAACAAAATGATGCTTGACATTTATACTTAAATAGGTCACCCAAGCAACGCAAAAATGTTTGATTTATCAACGTTTAAAGCTCGGTCCACATTAATAAAAAATTGCGTTGGGCTGTATGTGTTGGGCAATGTTGCGGCAATGTAGACTCTCTGACACACAAATGTCGCCGCACGTCACGCACACGAACCATCTATTGTTCACAAGATAATTCAAACAAATTATTTTAGTAAATTCAACATACACGCAAAATTTTATTGGTGTGGACCCAGCTTAATGCACATATCGTTTCAAACAATAATTGATAAAACTTTTTATGTATAAGTCAATACGACTCTTATAAAACACCCAAAGTGGTTTTTGGAAAAGCAATCAGAAAACATTAAATAAATAAGGCGAATGAATTGATGTCATGCAATTTAACTTCTGTGGAGCCAAATAATGACAATTATTTTTACATAATCACTCTGAAAATAAATAACGCTTTTGAGCGTATTTTAACGCATATTAAAAATGGTCCTTATTTAATTTTTGCTAGCATTTATGGAATAGGGTGTAATAGCATAGGTAACTGAAATAAAAAATGTGTAAATCTACCAGTAATATTTACAGTGAGGGAAAAATATTTTAACAAACTGATTTTTCTCAGTTTCTTTATTTTCTGACATTCCAATTTGTTAACATCAAAAATTATTAAATTGATGGTAAAGTTTGTCCCATTTTTTTTTGAGAAAAAATGAAGAACAATTTTATTTACTAAAAATTACTTTTAAGAGGGGAAATCTCTTCAGACGCCTCAAAATGAGTCATTTTTCAGAAGTGTTTTAAAGGTGATAAAATAATTGTATCATTTTAATGTTTTAACATCATTTTATTTGATCTTTGAAGAGTATAAAATTATTATTATTTATTTTTTTGTAAAATAGGGGCTCAGTAATTTTTTTACGGGCGTCTCTAGCGGGAAGTCCAAAAGTGCTCCACTCGTCGCTCTTTTTCTATTCATCTGAAACAAAAAACATCGCTTTCTGTTTCTGATATATGCACGGAAAGGATAAACCTATAAAACTATAAAAAAATTATTAAATTAAAAACATTAGATACATCCTTCCGATAATGATATAGAGAAAAGCCTCCCAAAATGTCAGCCAAATCGATCAATAACTTTTTGCGTTACAGAGCGAGCAGTTTTTGAAAACGCAGTTTCGAGATAATCGCATTTGAAATTTCAGTACGATAAAACGATTAGTTTTAGTGACTTTCCGATGAATCAGCGATCCCAGGTGCATATAATAGACCTTCAGCTTCTTCGAAAAGCTGGTTTATTTCAACCTGCTGCTGTTTTCGGGTAATACGAGCTGCTTTTGTCTCGGAAAAACTCCTCCGATTGTTTCGTTACTCGTGCCTCATCGGTGGTTTCGGCGAAAATTTTGGCATAGGTGCCAACAGTTATACTTGCTCTATACACACAAATACACTTGCACTATCACTTGTACTTGGGCCGAAACTTTCTCCGTGTTTATCAGTAAACTGATTACCTTGATAATGTCTTTTTGTAGAATTTTTGTTGAGCGATATTATATAAGAGCATAAAAAAGATATCTTATATAAAAAACACTGCAGTGTCTACACATCGTATTAAAAACAATCAGTTTATAGATATAAACAATGATAAATTATTATATTCAGAAAAGTAAAAAATTAGACCTACTAGAAATATTGGAAATAAAAATATCCTTAAGAAATGGTCATATAATAACCATGAATGACCAGCTAAATATCCAAAACACTCCAGTAATAGATTAGATCATATTGTAATTGAATAGCCCGGTTTTTACCTTTACAGCTCAGCATCTAAGGTTTGGTGGGCAGTTCATTCGAAGCAGTGCATTCGTCGTGCTAACATCAGTTAAGTACTGTACATTCGCAGAACTCTTCGTTATCTCTCTCTGTTAGACAGTGGCCCACTCACTCTTTGGTTTGGGCATCTCAGAGGTCAAGATGCTGATTAAGCTTTTTGGGTCGCGAAATGCGGGCGCCGGCGCGCTCGACTGTATGTGCGATATTTTTCCTCTTACCAGCATACTCTCAATATATTATATTTCCGAAATATAAAAAAAAACTATTTTTTGAAATTTCTAAAGGAATTTCCCCCCTTAATCGATAAATTCAATGACCGTTCTATTCGATGACCTTTTCCAATCTCTCCAGTATCTGCATAATTCAGTGGTCATGGAAGTTTTGAGGTTTCTGGGTAAAGATTCATATAATTCGAAGTCTTCGAAGGAAATAAAGTTTTAATCATTTAAGCTGTTTTGAAGCGATTTAAATAAATGGTAGCTAGAGGGCACAAGTCGCGAGAGTACTGTGGATGGATCAAAATATTCGTGGATGGACCAAAATATTCAAAAAATTTATCGACTCACATTTCGCTAACTATGATAGCTGATTAAGATGAGATTAAGTCATCTCCTAATGATGATAACATGGTTAGCGAAAAGTGCGTCGAGAAGTTTCAAAAAGTGATTTAGTGTTTAGTGGTAAATCTCTTCGAGTTTAGTGTTTCACACCGAAGGTTCAAATAGAAAAATTGATACACACCATGTTATCAATTTTGGTTTATTCTAAGAAAATTAGAACGATTTTTTTGACGTATATATGTTAAAATAACTATTTCAATTGATTACTACATAAATAACAATAATGATAGCGATAGCAAAAATCTCAGAATTTTATATTTTAGTTTTACGTAATGTTTCACAACATATCTCAACGATTCTTTTTGAATTTGTATTTCCCCTATACGTGTTTCACTGGTGTTTGTTTTGTTCCTTGGTCGGTCCTATAGAAAATCGGTCCTATAGAAAAACGAGAATATTTTACGCTTTTACAGCTACCTAGAGTTTAATGTCAAGTGGTCTTGGAATTGCGTGTTGGTAAAACAATTACAATTGCTTTCCTGCATGCAAGGTTTCACATTAATGATGGATTTGAAACGGAAGACGACTTACTGCAATTCACTTAATATGATTTCAAATTATGATATTGTATGTGATTGCAAAAAATGAGACAAAGTAAATTGTTAAAAAAAATGTTTTTCTCATGATGTAAGGTGTTTGTTAAAAGTGCCAAAATGTCATGAGTTTGTGCACCTCGAAGTTTCAGGCAATTATCCGAATTTGAACAGGGACGAGCTGTTGGTATGAAAGAAGAAGGTGTAAAATTTCGTGAAAAAAGGTGATTATTGGACATTACTGGTTCTACCGTTGTCAGGAGTTATGGTTTGGTTTGGTTTGACGAGTATGAGGTTTGGTGGTCCTAGAACTATCCAATGACGCGACGAACGGCTTCTTAGATACCTTGCTGTGTAAAATTGATATTAAGACTGCTTCGAGGATCGACTTTTACTTCGATGGAGATGCGTGCTTATCGTCCTTTTTAAGTTGCTTTCTTTTACAGTGCACTACAAGATAAAACGCTTTGAATGGTGCCAAACTGGAATTCAGTCGAACCTAGAATGGAACTCTATTTTCTTTAGTTATGATTCTAGATTTTTTAGGTGGTAATGATGAACCTAGAAGGGTCAGAAGTTTTCAGGGTGAAAGGCGATATTTTCCTTTCGCATTAGAGTTATACACAGCTCTCACTCTGTATCACGAAAATTACAAAATATACACAAAAATTAATCCAATAAAATATATTTTTCATAATGTTGCAATTTGCGTTTAATCTCTAGTACATTGTTTGAATTGTTGATGATTTTATTAAAATAGTGATTCAAATTTCTGTTTTTTTTTAAACGGTGACCAACGCTAAAAGTTATACACAGTATGTCGTAGAAATAACGGAACTGTTTAAATTAAAAAAAAAACAGTTACTTATTTTACCAAAATTATTTCTCTTTAATCAAAATACATCCCTTCCTCATCAATATACCGCTGGGCACGTTCAACCAATGCTAGCATATTTTTTTATGTCGTTTTTCGGAATCGCCTTTATGACCCTCGTCACGGTTTCTTGAACTTGTGTAACACTGTCGTAAAACGTTCCTTTGGCCGTTGGCCAGTTTGAGTTTCGGTCATACGGAGATACATTAGGCGAATATGAAGGATGTTGAAGCACACATACGTGTTTTGTCGCCAAAAATTCACGAACAGAGATGGTCGTGTGAGGAATAAATCGAGTACAGACTTATACCACTCGAACACACGTGCACGGGATAAGTAATCATCACCATAAACCTGATGATGTTTCTGTAAAAAAGTTTTACCTGTCGTGAAAAAACATTTTATATTTTTTCTTTCATCGTGTTTTTGTGACGAAATGACAAAAAACAGATCAATTTCAGATCATATGTTGTTTGAATAGATGGCGTTAGTAGTTTTCTTTAAATTTAAAAAGTTCGGTTATTTTCCGACCTACTGTGTATATCGTGTTTTATGCTTTTATAAAAATTGTGATATATTTTAAAGTTGTAAATTGAGTATTTTTGCTTTGTTACTGGAACTAACACTTAAAGCAATGGAATCGATAAGGAAAATATACCAAGTTAATGGTGAAGAGGTTATTATTACGACGGAAGAGTTAATTAAAAAGTTCAATCTAGGGAAACAGGCCCTAAGATCAGCCACTTTCGGGCTGATCTGTTATCGTTAATTTTAAAGCCCTGCGTGAGCGCGAATCTTTTGAAATGATTCCATCAAACAATATTGATTCTCTGCTAAGCTCAGTATTCCACAATCATCAATGGTACAATATTTTATTGGCAATTGTTAACAGACACTGTTAATACTTACCGGAATCTGATTCAAAATGCCTTCCTCCTAATTGTAACTTTCAATAAAAAATGGATGCACTTCAATAACCTCGACAAGCACAGATAGTGGTTAAACTCCTGTTAATCGTGAAATCCTCCTGAAATCGTGACTAAATTAGGTGGGTTCCCTAGGAAAGACTTGCTGTATTCTTAGTGGAAGCTTAAGAGCTTAATTTATTTACTTTCAGACAATTAAGTAATTGGTGCGAATCTCCATTATGGAAAATTCAGTCGAATGTGTATGAGACTGCATGGCGACTCAGACATATGACGGAGAAGCCTCAATAATTCGATGCAATTGAACTTGTGGCACATCCAACATACATCTATAACAATTGACCCTATAAGTCGCTTAAGGAATATTGAACGAGCAGAAAAATTTCATTCAATTACTAATTCTCTATATATAAGTTATTCAGGTTACCATATATTTTATTCCCTTTAAAACTGCCTTACTGGGGACAGATTTAGGAATGAAGAACTTCTTAAACATCAGGGCTGTATTTTTTCAATTATTTTAATTATGAAAGTTTTTTTTAAGTTACTTAAAGTTTCTTTCATAAGTTTAAAGTAATTTAAAAGTAAAAAAAAAGTTTAAGTAATTATAAAAAACGCTACATTCATCTTAAATTAATTATTATATAATTTAAAAAGACAATTAAATATACTGCTATTAAGTAGACTATGTTATGTAATATGTCTGTCCAAACAAAAATAAGATTTTTGCCTTTTATGCAGAGGGTTCTGTTAGGGAGACTACGGTGCAAAAGTGGTTGGCAGGTGCGGAGATTTGGATCTGAAAAACCGGCATCGCTCTGTCTACCCTTCAAGTACTGATGTCGAGGAAATAAAAGCCATAATAGCCGAAGATCCATGCACTACGGTCCGTGATATAGCAGATAAGTGAAAGATTGGCAAATGAACCGTTTCTGATCATCTGAAAAAAATTGGATACGTCTGCCAATAAGATGTGTGGATCCCTCACGAAATTGTGAGTGAAATCTGCTGGACTGAGTCTCTTTGTGCAATCTTTTGTTGAAAAAAACCTCTGATGCTTCATTTTTGAGGCGGATGGTAACTTGTGAAGTAAAATGGATTGTTTAAGTGGATTGTAAAAGATTACAACAACGTACAACGAAAAAAAAAACGCCAAGATCAGCGGTTTTAAGTAAAGCGAAAGACGATCTTCATCCGAAGAAAACTATGCTTTGCATTTGGTGGGATTGGAAGTGACTCGTATCATTTGAGCTTCTTCTAGGCAATCAAACCATCAACACCGACCTCTACTCTTCACAATTAGATCAAGGCAGCATTTGCAGAAAGCCGGCCAGAATTAGTAAACAGGAAATGCATCTTGTTTCATCATGACAATGCACGACAACCTGTTTCAGGACCCGCAAAAAATTGTTGCACTTAAATTGGGATGTTTTGCCTCTTCCACTTTGCTTACTGGACACCTCGGATTAATACCTATTCGGCTGCCTGCAAAATTGTTAAACGGGAAATTTTTTAAAATGGAGGAAGGAAATGGAATGGAAATGGAGGAAAGAGGTGAAAAAAAAACTTGTTGACATTTGCAATAAAGATGCTAATTTTTGACAAAAAGGCATTATGGATCTACCACTATATTGGCAAAAACTGGTAAATAATAATGACAATTCCATAATAGACTAAATAAATGTTTACATCAACTATTTACGCTTCTGTTTCTTTTAAAACGAATCCCTAGGAATTTCCCGAAGAACCTAATATTTTCTTCTGCATCTGCTCAATGTTTCTACACGCGTAATTAGAAATGTGATCGTTCTACACCTATAGGTGTCAAAAATTATTATAGAAAATAAAACTAAATATATGTCACTAATATTCAGCTAGTAAAGGGTCTTTCAAATTGAGCGGTTTTTTTAATTCTTAAATAAAACACAGAATTTGCATTGATTTCAAAAAACTTTTTATTGTCAATTGAAGCATAGTGTAAGACATTTAAACACGAAAGACAATACAATATATGCCAAATGGCCACCTCTTGTAGCTCCACAGACGTCCACTCTTTTGTCGAAATTTTGGATGACATTTTGGCATAACTGTGGCTCTATCTCACCAATGACTAGAATAATTTCATCCTTTAGTTCAGGAATCGATTGTTAGAAGGATTGTTCTTATGGACCTGGCTTTTCACGTAACCCCAAAGAAAATAGTCCAATGGTGTCAAATCACATGATCTTGGTGGCCAATTAACATCACCGTTTTTTGCAATAACTCGTTCAGGAAATTTTTCTCTCAATAAATCAATTGTTTCATTCACATATACAGCTTCACTAGCAGCATTCTGAAAGAAATACGGTCCAATTACACCTCCTGACCATAATACACACCAAAGAGTGACTTGTTTAGGATGTAAAGGTTTCTCATGAATCAATCGTGGATTTTCCTCATCCCAAATGCAGCTAATTTGTTTATTAACATAGCTACCAATTTCAAAATGGGCTTCATCTGAAAAGATGATTTTTTGAGAAAAATCATCTATTTGTTCTTTGATCTAATTGACAAATGCAGGACTTTTTGAATGATCCAGTGGGTTTAGTTCCTATATATACCTTATATGCCTTCAGAGCTAAATCCTTTCGCATGTACGTCATGTTGTCGATTCACTGAGTCTAAATTGTTCAAACGTCGACTAATGAAAATGTCTGGGTCTTCAGCAACAGTTCCACGTACCAAATCAATATGCTCTTGTGGACGACCGTTACTATATATTGCTCTTCTATCTTCCACCGAATCAGTTTCTTGAAATTTTTGTATAATTCGATTAACATTGCTTTCAAATGGACGATTGTGCAAACCGTAAATATCCAAACTTTTCTAAAAATATTTTTCCCTGGATGAACGCCCATTTTTATAAAATAATTCAACACTTTTAACGCGTTGTTGTATTGTGTACGACTTCATTTTTATAAATGTCATATATTACATTTCTGAAATGAGACTAGACCTAGGCAAATTCACAACGCCATCTGTGTTTTATTCAAGAATTAAAAAACCGCTCAATTTGAAAGACCCGTTATATTGTGGTTTTGAATTTGATTTTAGGACTATGGTGGTACATTGAATTGGTCCAGTCACGTTCAATCATATGTTTTGGCTTCGTTCTATTGGGCCTACATTGTTTCGCAAATTGTCGGTGGTTTAGCCACACAAAAATTGGGCACAAAAAGAGTTTTTGGTTATGCACAATTGGCCACTGCGCTTTCCAGTTTATGCATTCCAGTGGCGGCGGATACACATTATGGTTTGGTCATTACTTTGCGATTTATACAAGGCTTCGCATCGGTAAGTTGTTTAAATTTATTTCAACTGTTTTTCACAGAAATATATTTAGATTGATATTAAAAAATTTCGCTGATCTATAGATTATCACCTGCATGTGATACTGGATCCAAAAAGTAATTGCATCCATACATTTGATTAAGAGTTGATTAAATGATGTTGGATGAATGTGTACAAGTAATAGAATGTATTAACAGTAGTGTTTCATGTAAACCAAATTTTGGGTCAATTCAGTTCTGTTGTATTTACTAGTGGGTATCAAAAGTACTTGCGTTTTTTTCTTTGTTTATAAATAAAAGATTTCATTTTACTCTTCAAGAGTTTAATTCGATCTCAACTTTTTGTTTCCAAAAATAAATATACCTTCTTTAGTATTAAAGTGATTCCACTGCGAAATATTCAGTCTACTGTTTAAAAACAATGATGTAACGTTGTAATTTGTGTAACATGAATGAAATAAGTCGCGAAAATAAAGCAATTTTACTCGTGAGATTGGCGATGTTTGGGGGGAAAGTGGGGTATAAATCCGCACCGCTCAGCTCTGCTTCAAAAAGTTCCTAGAGGGTGACATGACTTTTGAAGATAGGGGAATATGAAGGCGTTTACGGTCTCTAGATACTGATGTTTTAAGAGCAACTGAGGCAACTAGAATAAGCACTAGGACACTTTCAGGGGCATTAAGCAGTAACCCACACTATCGTTAACCGGTAATTGCGAGGTATAGTAATGGTGTCAAAGAGCTGTAGAAGCATCTCTTATGAACAAACGTAAATACTTTTGTTACACCCTTGTATGTTAAGATTATTAGGATATCAACTGCATTTTTGTTAGCAACAGTGTGTTTTTACCCTTAGTATAGGGTATATACTAAAAATACAACAATGTCTACAACATTCAAATTAATATAATTACGAAGGTTGCTTAACAAGTTCTCGACCTGACACCGAGATGGCGCGACTGTTTTACAATGATTGTAATATTTATCAAGCATGATTTGTTAGATGACGTGTAGCGAAGTTTTAGACGCGTGCGTTTGGTTACTTGTTTGTGGCGATCGAGTAAACAAGTTTTAACATTTTCCGAAAAATTGATAAAACTGAAGTTCTATCTAAAGTTTGTTATAAAGTACTTTTTTTAGTGGCTTTAACCTCAGTCGACATAGAAAATTAGTCAAATTCAATTTTAGAATCTATTAGGTGTACAAATAAGTTCTGACCTTTCCGAATTAATCAACAATACCTATATTTTATGTTCAAATATTTTTCACGCTGTTTTCCGATCAACATCGTTCGGGAGCACCAAAAAAAGACCAGCAATTGGATCAGATGCTGCAAGAAAATCCTTGTCAAGCACAAAAGGTGCTTGTTGAACAATTGGGTATCACACAACAAGCGATTTCCCATCGGTTGCAGAGGTTGGGAAAAATTCAGAAGGCTGGTCGTTGGGTCCCGTACGTGCTTAGCCCAGAAAATAAAGTGAGACGCTACGACACTTGCCTGCTGTCAAGATTTAAACAGAAGGTGTGATGAGAAGTGGATTCTATACGATAATCCCAAAAAGAGAAAAGCATGGGTTTATCCTGGGGAGCCATCAGCGTCAACTGCAAAGCCGAATATACTCCCGCAAAAAGTATTGCTATGTGTTTGGTGGGATATGAAAGGTGTGCTATACTTTGAGTTGCTAAAGCCCGGGAAATTCTGAGGGTGTTGTATATAATGTCATACAACAGAATAGTTTGTAATAGCGTTAAACATATCGAATTTTGTTCCTGGAAACTACGATTTGCGGACAGCATTAATTTTTAGAATCATAAATCTGTAGAATCATATCGAATACTTGTCGAAGCTTACGGTGAGCATTCTCTTGGTAAATCACAGTGTTTTGAGTGGTTTAAAAAATTTTAAAGTGACGATTTTGACATGAGAAACGAATAACGTGGAAGACCACCGAAAAAGTTTGAAGACAGCGAATTGCAAGCATTGTCGGATGGGGATGACGCTCAAACGCAACAACAACTCGCGGATCAATTAAATGTGACACGAGAAGCCGTGTCTATGTATTTGAAAGCCATAGGAAAGGCCCAGAAGATGGGAAAATTGGTTCCACATGAACTGAATGAAGGACAGCAGGAAAAAACCGAAAAACCTCTTACGAAATGCTGCTCACCCGGTGCAAAAGAAATTCTCTCCATCGAATTGTGACTGGCTATGAAAAGTGGATATAGTTTGAGAATCCTAAGCGTAAAAGATCACTGGTAACTCCAGATGAACTATCAACATCGATTGTAAGGCCAAATCTCTATGAACGGAAGACATTGTTCTGTGTTTGATGGGATCAGAAAGGTATGATCTATTATGAGCTGCTGAAACCTGGCAAAACCGTTAATATTGAACGCCACCGACAACAAATGATCGATTTGATTGAAGCTTTGCGTGACAAACGATCAGAATATCAAAAAAGACAACACAAAGTGATTTTGCTTTATGATAATGCGGCATTGCATACAACAAAACTTGTCAAGGAAACGATTGAGACGTTTAGTTCGGAAATACTTTCGCATGCAGCTTACTCGTCCGACTTGGCCCCGTCCGATTACTACTTATTTGCATCAATGGGACAAGCACTTGCTGAGAGCGCTTTAATTCTTCCAAAAAATTCTCGATGACTGGTTTGCCTCAAAAAAGCAACAGTTTTTTTGGCGTGACATCCACAAATTGTCAGACAGGTGTGAAAAATGTCTATCTAGCCATGGGCAATACTTCGAATAAAATATTTTTATCATTTTCATGCAATAAACGTATATTTTCTAAAAAAAAAAATGCGGTTTTATATTTGCATACCTGGTAGGTTATGTGAAAGATTTTGAGCTAGATTGGCCGAAGGATACCACATCATCCTCACTAGTATGAGGATGATGTAGTATACTGGTATCTACATAATGGTGCTAAGTTTTTCAACATCTAAAAATAGGCGTTCTAATATTCCATTACGATATTTTGTAATACGAATATTTCCATGCTATTTCGGCAATTGTTAACTTTTTAAGAAAAGAGAGCATTACAGTTATCGAACACTCATCATCTTCACCTGATCACTTTATATACGACTGGTTATTCTTTAAACTCAAACATTTTCCTTCTCCCCATTTCGAAAATCGAGAAACGTAATGTGTAATAATACTTTGAACTCTCATATTTTGTGCTTTTAACTTATGTAGTTTATAAAGAGTTTTCCAAACAAATCATTTTCTAAAGTAATCCGCAGTCGAAACATATTATGACATCGAAAAAACAAAAAATTCAGGCGCCTTGGCAAACTTTATAAATAGGAGTAAAAATGGTAGCAATGTTAAAAATGCTGAATGTGTACACGTTCCGACATATGAATATGACATGGTGTGGATGCAGTTACTTTTTGGATGCGAGTCATAAGTTTTCATCAATTCAGCAGTGAGTTAAATATCACCTTGCTGCAATCTGAAGTATATTTGTAAATAGTTCATTGATAAACACTCAACTGAAGATGTGTTGTCTTTGCAAATATCTAGAACTCGCAAGACAGACGCAAAGAAATGAAATTCAGGGAAGCCAAACCGATGCGTCTTCATCATCATGTAAATACTTAAAATATTTTAGGGTCTGACATGGCCTGCTATGTACGCCTTAGTAGGACACTGGATTCCTGTTCCAGAAAGGAGTCGATTCATGTCCAGTTTTCAAGGTAAATATGTGTAAAAATAAGTATTATTAATTTTTACGTGTAAGCCTCTCCTAAAAAATTATATTATGCTAATGCACTAAATTATATTATTATACTGATTTAACTTCGAGTAAAATATAATGGACTTAACACTTGCTCAATCGATTTTTTAAAGATAGTTTTTTTGTATATAGTGCGTCAGCAAAATGCGGACAATTTTCAATCTGAACCTGTTATGAGCTTAGCGCTAGATCGCTTTATTTAATTTATTCTCGTAAGGTAGAAGCATGTAGTAAGCATAATTTATAAAATGGATAACATTTTGAAAGATCTGGTGCAGAATCTGGTCAACTGAAGGTGATATGATACTGCTATATTTTTTTAAAAAGAAGGAAATCATGACGAAAGAGAAAGATGTACGCGCCCTGATGAATGTCAGAAAACTTTGGATAAAACTGTGAACTTTGGAACGCCATACATGTTTAAGCATGATGGTATATCTGCACAAAAAGCTAACTGGTTCAAAATTGGGTATCGGATAATGTAGACATGTTTTCATCCAAAGAGTTCCGGTCTTATAATAATCCAGATCTAAATCTGGTGAATTATTATGTAGACCGTCACTGACGCAATATTTGCAAATTTTGATAAAAATGTGTTACTGAGGAGGTGCAAATCCTTCAATAAGATAATTGGTGTAGTGATTCAAGTTGAAGAAAGTTATATTGAATAAACTCTAGCGAGTCTCTATAAAGGTATGCAAAAGCATCTTTTGCAATTTTTAATTTTCGCCCAATAAATTTTCTTAAAAAAAGTTCGTTTTGTTGGCATTTTGGTGACGTATCCTGAACACTTCTTGCATTTCCTTTATGATTATACAGCTCTACGTATGGTATTTCGTAGTGGTATATGCAGGGTGTAATGGAAGTAACTTTCGTAAATTTAACCATCGATTCTTTAAATTATGTTGAACAAGTTTCTTGTTTGTTGGTACAAATTCCAAGAACATGTATCCAAAATGCAACTTTTTTCGTGGAAATTATTTTATTTTCCTACCAATGGCAACGTCGCCAATTGATAGGAAAATTTAGTGTTTTGTTTCATTGTCCTCTTAAGATATTTGAAAATAGAATGGAATATTTTTATAGCCATTTATTCAATACGTTTCAACATAAATTTGGTTTGTTAAAAAAATAGAGAAAACTTACACATTAGTCTCTTTTAATGTCAAAGTTGAAATTACTAGCACTAATTTTTAACATCATAACACGTTTTAAACGAACCACGTCGCATTAAGAAACTCATGATTAATTGTTTTATTAAAGTAAATGTTCAAAATGCCCACCATTTGAGTCCATGCAAGACTGACACCGTTCTAACTTTCTAATCAGGCCTCTCCTTAAATAAGAAGCATATCGTGATATTCGCGCACATAAGACAGTTTTGGGTTTAAATGTAATTTAAATACATTCAATGACACACTGAAATAATTGTGTAGAAGCTCAGTTAGTCAAAGCGACTTTGCAACTTTCATGTTTTACCTGATTCTTAATAATAAAAAAAATAACAATGTTTATTAGGTGATTTGTAGTTTATTCGTTAAATAAATTCCCAATTATTATTTAGCAAATATGCTTTTATACATATTTGCTTCAAATTATAATTCTTATCATAGCTTTTCGATTGGTGATTTAATAATTTTTTTCCTGGAAACTCTTAGGTTTTTGACCCTTATAAGGAACTTTTTTCTTTCAAATGATGAAGGGAAGAATCGTAGAATCGTTGGTTAAATTTACGAAAGTAATTTTCCTGACACATATATATATATATATATATATATATATATATATATATATATATATATATATATATATATATATATATATATATATAAAAGGTGTCAGGAAAATTACTTTATATTATACTATACTTTACTTTATATTATTACTATATATTATTACTTTTATTACTATATATATATATATATATATATATATATATATATATATATATATATATATATATATATATATATATATATATATATATATATATATATATATATATTTATTATATATATATATACAGGCTGTTAGGTAAACATGCGGTAAAAATGCAAGGGGTTACTCCTTGTCCTATTCTAAGAATATTTTGTCCTATGATGATTTTTGAAAAACCCCTTCGTTTCGAAGATACAGGGCGAACAAAATTTGCGAGTGGATTTAAGTGGATTTCATCGGTCGCATTTGTTTACATAGATTGAGTGACGTTTGGCTGTTTGACGTGTCTTAAATAGTGAGTGAAGTTCTCTATCATAATTTATGCAAACGCCGAGATGACTGACATGCACTTCATGTATGGACTTGCTGATGGCAATGCATTACAAGCTAGGCGATTGTACAGTGAACGATTTCCAGCCCGTAATGTCCCTGACCGAAAAATCTTCGAAAACATTCATCGACGTCTTCGTGAAATAGGCACATTAAAACGAACTGAAGGGTCAGGAAAATCACTGACTAAGAACGGTACAATTGGAACAGAATGTGCTGGACATGATAGCGGAAGAGCGTGGTAGTTCTTCACGAAAAATTGCAAATACTTTGAATGTGAGTCACTGGACAGTTTGGAAAATTCTTAAGGACAATTTGTTGTATCCATACCACATTCAACGCATTCAGACACTACTATCTGTTGATTTTCCTCCACGTATTGCATTATGTCAATGAATATTGCAAACTTTACTTCGCATCCCTCTATTCCTGACACAAATTTTTTTCATCGATGAAACCACTTTCGCAAGAAACGCAATAAGGAATTTTCATAATAACCATGTGTCGGCAGATGAAAATCCGCATGAGGTATGCGAACATAGTTTTCAACATCAGTTCTCGTTGAATGTTTGGGTTGGAATTGTAGGTGACTATCTAATTAGACCAGTATTTCTATCACAAAGACTTACTGGAGAGGTGTATCGCAACTTTTTGGAAGCAACGCTGCCTGAGTTTCTGGACGATGTACCATTGGCAACAAGGCATGAAATGTGGTTTATGCACGATGGTGCACCACCACATTTCAGTTTGGTTGCTCGTGACTTTTTAACAGCAACATACGGATCGCTGGATTGGTTGAAGTGGGCCACACGCATGGCCTGCTCGATCCCCGGACTTAAACCCCCTGGATTATTTCTTCTGGGGATATCTGAAGTCATTAGTTTACGCTACTCCATTGAAGAATTTGGATGATTTGCAAAATCGGATAATTGCTGGGTGTAACGCAATTAGAAACGACCCTGGGGTATTTGAAAGAGTTCGGTAGTCAATGACGAGAAGATTGAGTGATTGAGAGAAGGCTGGAGGAAGTCATTTCGAACATTTATTGTAGATTGAGCAACTTTACGTGTACTTTTTGATAATAAAATGTTGTTAATGTCGTAAATTTTGTTCACCCTGTATCTTGGAAACAAAGGGGTTTTTCAAAAAACATCAAACAACAAAATATTCTTAGAATAAGAATAACACCCTGTATATATATATATATATATATATATATATATATATATATATATATATATATATATATATATAATAAACAATCATTCATGATATTTTTGTACATTAGCTGTCAACATTCAACTGTCAATATATACATAAGGTATGGTTTTCTTTTTAGGTTTTAGTATAGGTATAGGCGTTACCTATCCTCTGTGTGGATTTCTGATTGCCCATTTGGGATGGAGATCAGTATTTTATACTACAGGGTCCATAGGAGTGTTGTGGTGTCTGATTTGGTACCTGTTAGCTTTTGATAGTCCAGAAACACATCCAAGAATCAGTCTAAGGGAGCAACGTTATATAAGAGAAAATACCGATAATACTTACGAAAATTCCAGGTAATGAAACTTTTATTTTAATAAAATGTATCAAAACTGTTAAATAACCTATTAATTAATTTAGTTTCTTTTAAACGGCGCATTCGAACCTTTAAACTAAAAAAAACGGAAGGGTTTTTGAAATTTTCAGAAAAACTATTGTCTACCTGTCTTACACAGTCATCTGTTCAGAGTATCTTTTCTCTAGAGGCAATAACAGCGCGGGTTCCTTACTGAAAGTTTTCAAATCAAAATTCGTTTCAAGAAAGGATATATCACACAGTTGTTCGATTGGTGTTCGAGAATTGTGAACTTTAGAGTAGATGAACTATTACTTTAGGTGTGGAAACGAAAGATTCTCTGAAAAGTATATAGAGGAAGTAGAGTAGAAGATAGGTGGGAGAGAAGAAGGAATAAGGGACTCTACAAATTGTACCGAGTGACAAAGATGGTGCTTAAGGGAGGTATAGTTGGGAAGAAGAGGAAGGAAAGATCAAGAAGGTGGCTCGATACAGTGGAGGAGGATTTCCACAGACAGTTTATGACTAATTATCCCTGACGTGGGAGGATATATTTGGAATATTTGAAATCATTTAATTTTGTAATCTATTCAAAAGTTAATTGGATTTTGATTGACAAAAAGTCCTTTTCTTGTCCTGTCCAGTCATTCATTTACAATAATGATTAAATCGTCGCTAGAAAAATTAATTTCCAGAAAATATGTCTTAAGGAATAAACAAATGCTCACAGGGGACCAAATCTGGAGAATAAGGAAAATATTTAAATTTTCCAAACCATCTTTGTAGAACACGTTTGGCTTCGTCTTTTGATCTTTTATTGCTTTATGTACTTGGTATAAAATCTACAGGTCTACAAAATAAAAAAAAATAGTGCAGCCGAGACTTAAACGTAATTTTAACGTATAGTGTCTAGCAACACTCCCACTAACATTGAATTATCAAAAGTAGGTATAGTTTTTAATCTACTCACATTGATAATATTTTCTACTCAGTAGTTATTTAATTTATTTATTTTTGTTGTTTGTTCAATTAAAAAAGTTAGTAAATAAAACCTGCAAGATGTCATCGTCAAAACAAGGGTTTATATATAACCTGAACACTTTTTGTTACGTTTGTGGCGAGTATAAGTTAAAAAAGTTTCGAAAACCTATATCTAAATTTCTACAAAATGCGTATTTCTCTCACTTTAATTTGAAAATCAAAAACGTTGATTAATCATGAATTTCAAACAATGTTTGCAAAATGTCTAGTGAACATTTAAGACGATGTACGAATGAAAGAAGCCAATTGAAGTTTGGTGTGCCTATGATTTGGAGGGAACCAAAAAATAAAACCACGACTGTTATTTTTGCTTCAAGGTATATAGTATTAACCGAAAAAAAAATGACTTATCCCGATCTGGTATCTGCTAAAAGACCTGTTTTTCATTCAGAAGACGTCCCTGTTCAAACTTTTCGTGGCCTATCTGATCTTTCAGATACAGAAGGTAGTACATCCGACGTATTAACGTACTAGCGGAGAAAGTGGTAATTTTGAAGCTACCTCGTCAAAACCTCTACTTTTTACTCAAGCTATTTTAAGTGACCTTATCAGAAACCTCGACCTTTTAAAAGAAAGATGAGAACTGTTGACATCCAGACTCAAAGAGAGGAATTTACTTTCTACAGGTAAAATTGCATGTTATCGTACTTGAGAGAAAGATCTGTTTTTTTTACTCAGAAAAGTAGGTTGATTTTTGTAATGATGTTGGTGATCTTTTATTACCAAAAATGAATTTCTTGAACTACCAGTCAAATGAATGAAGAGTTTTCGAAGAAGTTTGTTGAAGAGTTGAAGCGGTTCCCATTGCTCACTCCACTAAATTAAAGGAGGAGTATAAAACCATACCTCTTGTATTGCAAAACTCAAGTACCATGACCATAAGTGTTATATGTGTTGATTTAAAAATGGTAAACTTTTTATTGGGTCAGCAAAGTGGCTATACGAAATTTCCATGTTTTATGTTTGTGGGATAGCAGAGCTAACGCGAGCGTTGGATTGAAACAGACTCGCCAGGAAGCAAAGACTTGATAGTTGGTAAACAAAATATCATAAGTACAGCGTTAGTTACTAGTGAGAAAATAATTTTGCCTCCATTGCACATAATATTGGGACTAATGAAACAGTATGTCAAAGCACTGGTTAAAAATGGTTTCTGTTTTAATTATATATCGAGGAAATTTCCTCGTTTTAGCAAGGAGAAACTTAAGGTTGACATTTTCGATGGATCGCAAATTAGGCTTTTGATAAAAGATAACAATTTCGTGCATTTAATGAATGATATAGAATAATTGGCCTGGTTTTCTTTCGTCAATGTTGTAAAACATTTCTGAGGGAATCATTGCTGCAAAACATGCGGAAAAATTTTCGAAAGCTTGGATATCAACTATCTCCACAATCATTTGACAACATTTCCGGATAACCTTGGCTCTTATAGTGAGGAACAAGAACGATTTCATCAGGACCTAAAAAATATGGATGAAAAATACCAGAGTCGACGGGATAAACACATGATGGCCGATTACTACTGATTACTGCACGAAAAAGAAGCTTTCTCCATGTTCAATGATGTAACAAAAGATAAAAAAAATAGGAAATAATCGAATTTTTTCGACACCTATCATATCTCGAAAACTATACGCACCTTTCAAAAAATATATGTAGCGTTAGAACCACCCCAACGAGCATATTCAAAAACAGTTTTAGTCTTTCCGGTATCAAATCTACTCTAGACTTGCGTAAAATCGGTGATTGACCCAGGTTTCATGCACTGTCACAAATATTTCTACATTTTTTTGCGTCAAAGTTAAAGGAGCTAAACTAAATGATATTTGATATACGTTGAGCCTTATCTCTAATTCAACATTGATTGGAATGAACATGTGAAATTAAAATCGTGCTAAATTGATTTCTTTTTCAGACAACAAAAAGTTCCATGGAAATCAATTCTACTCTCACTCCCTGCATGGTCTATCGGCATAACCACTTTCGGAAGGATATGGGTTCATTATACTTTTATCATCTCAGGACCAACTTACATGAAAAGAATTTTAGGTTTTAGTATAGAGAAGGTAATTGAGAAGAAAACCGATTAATAACAATATATTTGATAAAATTCCTCATTTTTAGAATGGTTTGTTATCGGGTGCGCCATTTATTTGTAGTTACGTGGCTTCAGTGTTTTTCTGCTATGTGGCCGATAAACTGTTGACACAAAAGTATATGTCACTGACCAATGTCCGGAAACTTATGACTGCTCTTTGTAAGTATTTTAACAATTTGCTACCGTCAAGTTTTCACGCCTGTTGTCAATTTTCACCATTTAAATATTTCTCTCCCTACAATTTACATTCTTCGATTTTAAATATAGTTAAATAAAGGGTTGTCCAATAAGAGCGCCAGAACTTTAAAATGAACCTCAATGATAATAAGGGTCAAATAATGGCATTACGTTTTGAAAATAATACCATTCAAACGTTCCCCTCGGCTTCGTCTGGTGAAATGCATTCTCGAGACCCAATTTTCGATTACTCTCTCACATATCGCGTGGTAAATTTTCAATGGTGGTCTGAATGTATTATTTAAGGTCAATAATTGTTCGGGGTGTACTTCTGTAAATCATGGATTTAACATAACCTTAACATAACCATTACAAAAAATAATTCAAGGGCATGAGATCGCATGATCTTGGTGGCCAGTTCAAATTACCATTTCGCGAAATAACTTTTCTTGCAATTAATTGATTGTCTGGCGAGATGTGCGACAAGGCACGCCGTCTGGTTGAAATAAAACTATACAGAATGTCCGGAAATAACGTTGAAATATTTTGGGAGGTGACTCTAAGGATTGAAACATAAAAAAAAGTTCCTATAAATATACCCCAAAAATTGCTTCTTAAAGGGGCTAGAGCCCTTTAAAGGAGGAGCCCTGAATGGTTTTTTCGCAATATTTTCGGAATAGTTTATGCAGTTTAAGTCGTGAAATTCAGTATGCTTCAATAAGTTGGAATGGAAAAACGTTTTTTGTGTTAATATTTTAGTCAGGGGCGTCACATAGGCGCCTCTCCTTGGTAAATGTTGCCATAACTTTTTTTGTTTGTAATATTTTATAATTTTTAAATCAAATTATTGAATCGGTTCTCTTATTTCATTTCGTTAGGATAAACCGTTTTCCAAACTGACTTTTTGTAAATCGATACACGATTCATGGATATCGAAATGCATATTAATAATTAAGTAGGCACCCCTGTACAAAAATATTTATTTAATAGCCAACAATAACAAGACTAATTACTATTACGGATTTAGTACTTATTCACAACATATGTTGAAAATGGCCCGCATTCATCTCAATGTACCCTGTAATTCTTTTCTTCATAGAAGATCTTACCTAGCCGAAAATACCAGGCTTATTTTTAATATAATCACAAGCAGTAAATATGCGTTGCTGCAATTCCTCTACAGTGCCAATCGGGATAGCATAGACCAATGCCTTTAAGTTCGCCCACCGAAATTAATCGAGAGGATTTAAATCTGGGGAACGTGGTGGCCAGTGCACTGGTCCACCACGTCCTATCTATCTTCTTGGATATAACCGATCTAAATGCGCTCTTACATTTACAGAGAAATGAGGCGGAGCCCTCTCGTGCATAAAAAACATGCCATATCTGAACTAATGTGGTACATCTTCCATTAAATCCCGCAAATCGTTTTCCAAGAAGTTCAAATACCTATTTAAGCGGTTGGGAAGCACAAACGGTCGAATCAAAAAATTCCCTGGTATCCCTGCCCACACTTGAGTATTGTGAGAATTAAAAATTCTATTGCGTGTGAACATAGTTTCGTCTGTAAAGAGAATGTTTTGTACAAAATTTGCATTTAAACGCAATTGCTTCTTAACCATTGGCAAAACTGGATTCTTTGTGGCAGGTCATCAGGCTTTAAGACTTGAACGTTCTGCAAATGATATGGATAGAGCTCTTGCTTTCGAACAGTTTCTCACACGGTACTTTTAGGAATGCCTTTCTTGAACAGCAATTCGTCTGACACTTATTCCTGGGTTTTCTGCTTCATTTACTAAAACCCGTTCTTCATGCTCCGTTCATACAGTTCTGGTGCTCCGTTTTTTTTCGCATCCATGTTCCGCATTCATCTCTCCATGGTGAATTAACATAATGTTCTGAACACAGCAGTCTATGTAAAATTCAAATATCTTCTTTGAAATACAATTTAAATGTATTGTAATTGGAATTAGGGCTTTATATTGAATACAAATACTTTATCAGTGTGGGCAACAGACTACAAACACAATTTTATTTGAATTTAAGACACTACAGAACAAAACAACTTTGATACTTCGAATAGTTTTTATTTATCGACAAAAACATTTCGTTTTATAGATTAATATAATTTATTACGAGTATTTGAAATGTATATAAACAAATCATTTTGTTTCTCAGTTTAAAAATGTATGTAAAAAATAATATACATTGGTTATATAAAATTGCAATAAGTAAATTGAAAGTTTTGTAAATATTAATTTTTAAATGTAATATCCAGCTAAATTCCATATTTTTTGTCACAAATAAAATATTAATTATTCAACACACATCTAGCCATATTTTATACTGGTATTAAAAATGACAACATTTTGTTTCCTAAATTTAAAATTGTAGTTATTTCTTAATCTTATGTCAATTGTGAAGTAGCTATAAGTGTAATTATGTAATAGTTTTAATCACCCTTCTTTTACCTAATTTTACACTTACATTCGCGATCGAAAAAATAGCTTTTTTTGCTCTTTCTGGGCATTCAATGTGGCTACTTCTAAGCATCAAATTATTCAAATAATTTTTGGTCAAGAATTCTCCATTAACGTACTTAAAAATTTGTTCAAGCTCTTTCATTTGTGAAAGAAAATCTTCAGAAGGTTTGTGTAAACCTCCTTCACTTAAATGATCAGTCCAGGTATATTCGGACGCGCTGCGTCTTTCTAAACTGGAGTCGTTTAACTTTAAACATATATATCTAGCTAAATGTTCGAGCCCATCATATTCAAGTTCATGAAGATCCTCGTCAATATCTCCTTCATGAGCACTGTTCAACATAAGTGGATCATTTTTGGATCGAATTTCCTTGATCATTGAACCACTTATTGGCAAATCTGGGGTATAAACATGGAATATTAGAAATATTACTACCATCACCATCATTACTACTTCTACCACCATCCCAACATCTAATCAAGCATAAATAAATAAAACACCATACTTTTTAAAGCAACAAATTTATAAAAATGATTCAATGTTTTTGGGTTTAATTTCTATTTCAATTATTTTTCTCTTGTGATAATTACCTGGTCAACAACTCGGCGACGACTTGTTTTCTCTCCCCTTTTTTCAATTCTTGCAGATTGTTCATTCGATACTGGTTTTATAGAACTAAATGCCAGATTTTGAGTCGATACATCATCCTTCAATCCTCGGTAACTTTTTGGTGTGTAATTTAAGAACTTTTGTTGAAGATTTTCCTTGAAATCGCTATTTAAAAAGTGTTTCGAACAGGTTAAACTTATCCTGTCTTTGTGGCATGGATCCACTTCTTACACGCAACTTCATTCTTGGGAAAATGAAAAAACTTCACATCACCACAGTTCTTGTTCGACCGATTGTCGGAGTTACACCCAAACACAGCACAACGCATTGTTATTGTTGAATATTTTAGATTAACACCACACAAACGCCGTACATAAACTTCTA
Source organism: Cosmopolites sordidus (assembly GCA_031761425.1). Lineage (NCBI taxonomy): Eukaryota > Metazoa > Arthropoda > Insecta > Coleoptera > Curculionidae > Cosmopolites > Cosmopolites sordidus. Next base: position 699,052 of record JARFXV010000082.1, on the reverse strand, counting down.
GTAAACCTGTATGTCAAAACTATGATGTTCGAATTGTACCCAATGGATGACGTATTCCCGCCAACAAAGCTCCGCCCACCATGCCCAATATCTTACCTTAGTATTTATTATACCGTGATGAGTGACATTAACATTTCAGTGTTGCTGCTTTTACCTTTCAAACACGTTCCGACGTTGCCGCTATAACGTTCTGGCACTCTTATGTGCTGACTGTTCTCATTCTGACTGTGGTGTTACTTTGAATCGTTGCCCTTCGCCAAATTCGAAATGTCTATTGATTATTGTTTTATCTATAAACATTAATTGGTCTAAACCAAAATGTATGTGTCTAGACGTCTAGACCACATAAGTAAAGTTTATCTAGGAAGCTATGAGAAAACAGATGTGAATGTTTATCAGTTTTATAAATTACAATGTTTTAAGTATTTTTCAGTATTGGGAACCTTATAAATCAATTAAGAATAGTAATAGAAATGATAAAATAATCAATAAAAGTAAATATAATCATATAAAATTAGGATTGAGAGCTAGTTTGTTTCTCTTAAAAGCAATTTTATTATTAATATTAAGGGGTTTTCATTAATTTCATTCATAACCTTTACCTGTACGAGAGTCAGTCTGATATTTTTGAGAACGACGGAAACATATTATGTCCCCAATTTAATTCTCGGTCTTTTTTTGACATGACTACTACTGACTTACGATTTTTTGACACTTTCGCTACCTTTCAGCCACTGATCGAATTTCCGATTGAAAAAACTTGCTGGTTTTAATATCATAAAGTAATTGAAGCTTTTTTCAACTTTCTCAAGAGATTTGAAGTTGCAGGGATCGAGAGAGAGAGGAAAATCCGAAGAGTTCAAATCTGGAGAATACGGTGGGTGCGAAAAAACTTCCTTAATCTTTCCAAAGTCATTTTTTCTGTATGTAACTATGTATGTCCTGAAGTAACATTACTTCCCTTCTTCCCTTGTCAGTATAAAGCTTTTTTTTCCTTCAGAGTGTTATTAGTTATAATGCAGACGTCCATATACACAACAACCTCTATTTGGCGTGGATATTTGGTTTTTGCGGTACTGGTTGATGATTCGCCAGGATTAATCCAAGATATCATCTTTTTTGGATTATCGTGGACGATCCACTTTTCGTCACAGGAAATTCAATTTCCTGAATCTCAAGAACAACTGCACAATAACATCAAATGGTCTACTGTTATTCTCAGCTCTGAGTTCATAGGGAACCTAATGACTCTCCTTTTGAAGTTTCCCTAACTTGTGTAAACGTTTGGAAATGGCTTAGGTGTTAGGTGTGAAATGGGTACAGCCTTTGCTCACAGCGGACAAAAAACAACAACGTATTGATGATTTTGAGTAACTTTTGGAGCTGTTTAAGCGAAATAAAAATGATTTTTTCATGCGGTATATGACAATGGACGAAGGTGAGTGAATAGCAGCCGGTGAAAGCCGTCCAAAGCGACCAAAAATACAATTATCGGCAGGCAGGGTTATGGCCTCTGTATTTTGGTATGCGCATGAGATATTGTTCATTGATTATATCGAGAAAGGTATACCCATCAATAACGAATATTACATAGCGTTATTGGAGCGTTTGAAAGACGAGATCGCAAAAACGGCTCCAAATGATCAAAAAAAAGTGCTGTTTCACTGAGACAATGCACCGTATCACAAATCGTTGGCAACGATTGCTAAATAGCATGAATTACATTTTGAATTGCTTCCTCATCCACCGTATTCTACAGATATGACCCACAGCTACTATTTCCTGTTCTCAGACCTCAAAAAAATGATCGCTGGAAAGACATTTCGCTCCAATGAAGATATAATTGCCGAAACTGAAGGATATTTTGAAGGCAAAGAGAAATCGTTCTTAAAAAAAATATTTTGTCAGACCGGGGGCTTATTGATCGATGTCCGTAATTCTCCGATAAGTCCCCGAATAAGTAACTGATGTCAATTGCCCATATTGTTATAACTAACTAATATTATTGTTAACATTTCAGCTCAGGTAGTTCCGGGAATATTAGTACCTCTTATTAGCTACTTAGGTTGTGAAATTGAGTGGATCCTTGTTGTTTGGTTCACAGCCGTTACTTTAATTACAGCCTCATATGCAGGTAATTTAAAAAGTATACTCTAAATACAAAATATATTTTTATCAAATTAATTTGTTTTAGGTGCAATGGCGAATGTCGTTGATATAGCCCCTAATTTTGCCGGCCCAGTATTAGCTTTTGCTCAAACGATTCATATGTCCGCTAGTTTCTTAAGTCCATTAGCTAACTTCCATATGCTTACCGGTCAGGAGCACCTGATGACTGCTTGGCGGACGGTATTTTATACTGCCTGTTTCGTTGCCTGCGTCACATATTTGTTTTTCCAAATTTGGGGAACTGGAGAGGTAAGACACATTCACATACTTGTTTTTTGAAAGTTTTTTAGAATTTTTGAACTTGGAAAATATTATTGAAATTAAGACCACAAGGGTTGTTAGGAGTCAAGGGTATGATGGGTGTCAGTGTAAATAGCTTAAGACTATCTATTTGCCAAAATGGGCTATTTCATTATAGTAATGCTAAACCTGAAAAATCACTGACTTTGAGTTTTATTTTCTGCTTATCTGAATCCGTTCCCGTTATTCCCGTTTGATTTTGATTCCTATAGCTGAATTCCATATGTCCAAATGAGTTTTAGGATTGTTTTGTAGGTATCACTTGAGTTTACCGAGTTTAAGACCAAGATGTTTTCTTTTTGCGCCACGTAATTCTCGATCTAGGTGAATGCCCAAATATTTTGCGCCTTCGGCTTGAGTTGGTTGTTGGTTATTTAATATTGTACATTTGCTCTCATTCGCCATTTTTTTCTACCATGATTGAATTTCGCTTAGGTTATTTTGTGCAGGGATGCTACCTGTTTAGGAAGGGTATCAAAACTACTTACTCCCTGCATTCTATCCTTAAAATCTAAACTTGTACACAGGAATTGGGAAGTTAAGATCTCTAAAACACCCATTTGGCCGGTAGTCACTTATGGTTGCGAAACGTGGATCCTCACAATGGAAACAGAATATATATTTGTAGTATTTGATAGAAGTTTACTCAGAAGAATTTTTTGGGCTGTGAATAATAATGGACATTAAGGGTTTAGGTACAGCTTCGAACTCAAGCAGTTATACAAAAATTCGGATATTGTAGACTATGTAAGGGTTCAGAAATTCAGATGGGCCGGACACCACTTACGAGAATGCAGAATACCATGGAGAATCATAGAAGGATGAATATAGGGTAACAGAAAGAGAGGTTGATCAAAGTCATGGTGGCAGCATAATGTAAAAATGATGATAAAGATGATATATGATAAAGGGAGAAGGAAAATCCTTCACAGGAAGAAGAAAAATACAGAACACTAACAGTGTACTTTCTAATAATGGTCATGCTAATTTATAATAATATCTATATCTATAATCTTTTCATTTATTCATAAATATATTAATATATTATTTCTTTTAACATTGAAATAGTGATCAATAAAATTATCTTCTGTAGACCCAATCCTGGAATTACAATACCGATCAGCCCATTGATACCAAAGAAGTGGAAGAACTGATGAGCAAACGCACCCATAATCAATCGACATCTAATAGCAACTCTCATACAAATGTTATTGTGCGAGATACCGTTGAGGTGAATGCAGTACGAAGTGACGAAATTGCTTGAGATTTAAAACTAGCATACATCAAAGTATTTATTTACATTTTACAGGGTTTCTAAATATTCCCTAGATGGATAATTAATATATTATAGTTTAAATACAAATAAATAAAAGGCATTGCTATTATATTTAGTTTTCTGAACGTACAGTATGTATTTTAACCCACACAGTACGAATATATCATGAACACTAATTGTTACATCAACAGTTACATTCTTTTAAAAGGTTATTGTGATAACATTTAGTTGTAGTAATATATACTATTTGGAGATTAAAAAATATGGATATAGCACTGTAAGATTTAAATATTTTAAGTTGTAACACATCATATATATTACTTGCACAAAAAAAACTATAGATGTCTCAAGATATATGTTCCTACTAATTTCGATGATTTTTTATAATTAAATTGTGTTATAGGGTGGTATCAATGCATAGGGAAACTCATATAAAATCATATAATTATTTCTAGATTGCTCAAAAGTTCCGTACTTAGATAGAGTTTTCAAAGAGGTTTATAAAATGGTGATTTAATGCTCTCTAACAGAAACTATTCAATGCAGTTTTTCACATATGAATATTTGGTCTTATCTGAACTCTGAAAAATATTTACCATTAAATAGCAAATTTTTTTTTTTAATTATCATGATGCGCGTTTCTCTAACCATGTTAGCATCATCAGGAGATGATGCTAACATGGTTAGCGAAGCGCGTGACTATAAATGTTAATAGTATTTTGGTGTAAAAAATGGTATTTCGATATAAACGGTAAACACAAATTTGGTGTTTAGTGGTAAATATCTTTGAGTTTAATGTTCCACATAAAAGGTTCAATTAGAAGTACTGGTTTTATCTGAGTTTAATTAAGGCATCTCAGATGATGATAGTATTTAAGTGTTTTATATATTCCTTTTTTTAATATTTTATATTTATGCAAGTTATTTAATGTGATTAGCATATATTCCATTCGTTTTGTACGAAGATATTTCAGGGCATTAGCTTTATGATAGGGTAGAAATAATTATGTCTGATCTAAACGTTCGTCTAGAGGAAAGTTAGGTTTTGTATGTACTTCGTTATAGTTATGTATTTTATTGATCCTATTTCTCAGTGACTTCATATAACGTTTTGAAACTTAATTCTTATTCCGCCAATTCTTTATTGGACGTTTTAATGAACTGAACTTTTTAATAAGTGGTGTAATTTTATATTATTTTTTTATCACAGAATTTGACAATCATTTTTGAAGATCTGATGATGTAGAAAGTGTTTCAAGGCATGACACACAATTTCTCTTCCAGTATGTACTTTTAAACACAGTTAATTAATACTTAATTACTTGCCATGTGACTTATTTTTTTATATATGGTAGCCCTGCCATAAGTTCTATATTCCACAGTCTATAGTCAAGCGTATTGAGGGTCAATGTTTAGCAACGATTACCTCAGGCAAATTGGCATCAAACCAACTCTGTGTGGAATTTGCCTTGTGGATTGGTGCAGAATCTTACTGGAAGATTTTGCTCCAAGTTTTCATGCAAATAAGATGCTATTAGGCGCCTTTACTACCCTGTTGCTCGTAGAAATACATTTGAGACACGCCGTCGTACAACATTGAAGCCGGACGATGATCTCTTTCTACTTTCCCGCTCTTTTCAGCAGCTTCTCCAATACTATGAGAGTAAACTCTATAATTTTGCCGGTTGAATTTCTCTTCAACAGTGAAAATCCTTTCATCTGTGAAAAGGATTTTCCTTTACGCTCCGTTCGCATGCCGTTCAAGTAGCGCCTTCGATGTGATGGTTCTTTATGTTGCGTAAAGCTGCCGTTAATCGCTGTCCCTTAGATTTTCAGTAAGGTCCAAGCCATAGTTCATATTTAATAATGCTCAATCATGTTGAATCTCTCGGACGATAATTTTCGGTTTTCGGAACGGATTTCGCCATATTATTTCTGCGACCGCTTTGACAGCTACTGGGATCTTTGTCTCGCGGGGTAGGCCACTTCTTGTTCTGTCGTTGACAGAGGAGATCCCGTTTTATCGTTTCACAGCGCGATAAACAAACTTTTTCGGGGTTGAGCAAGCTGAAAATCTCCGTTATAGATTTATTGAATTTATATAATGCTATAACAGCGATATGGTTCTCTTAGTTACCCACGTTTACTGCTTGAAGATATTTGGAAAGAACAGATTTGTTTACTATTGTTTAGAAATTTAGTCTAGAAAACGAGTGGCGCTTGAAAACATTCTAGCGTGCCTTCACAGTTAATAACAGAACTTATGGCATGGCCATGTAAGATGGTTAATTTTTCTTAATATTTACACCAATTATAAAATCTCTTTATTTCGTTTTATTAAAGAACTGATATCTTGGGGGGAAAATAAATATTTTTTACTTAATGATTTATGCTATAATTGATATGGAAGGATATCTACTTTTGGTTAATTAAATTTTGATTACAAAGACAGCTTTTCTTATATTTGATTTTTTCTCTTTATTTGAAGCAGAGAAAGCACATATGTTTATGTCTCAGCCTAACATAAACATACTTATCTTTAATATAATATCTTCAATGAACAATACTTAAATTTATATACATTCTTAATTTATAAAAAATTACACTTTTAAAATTAAATACACATGTGAATGTTTCATAGATTTGAAACTGACGTGGTTCTTTAAAAATGTACAAAAACTTTTGCTTCTTGCATGCTCTTATCTATATTAAAGCTTTTTATAATATATTACACAACAAACTAATGGTGTTTTATAAAAAGCAAAAAAACAAACAATATTTTATCCAGTTTAACGATGTCATTAACATACATGTAAGAAGTAGAAAATTATATATATATATATATATATATATATATATATATATATATATATATATATATATATATATATATATATATATATATATATATATATATATATATATATATATATAATATTTGTCTGGTATTAGATATTTTAATATGTTAGCTAAACAACCAGATATATATTTGTTAGTAACTTAAATATAATCAGTAGTTTCCAAACTTTTTCTATGCCGATATATTTTTTCAACTTTTAATATAGGTATTTATAAAAAATGATATATTAGAACTCAGTATTTCGTTTTACTGAACCTTACGTTTTCCATTTTTTATCATATTCCATTATTTTAGTTTGGAAATGGCTGTTTTAGACAATACCAGTATATCCCTCATCTTTTTGCACAACTTGACGGCTTGTTTACTTTGAAAATGTAACATTACTTGATATTACAAATGTTTCAACTATTTTCAAATATAAGTGTTAAATATCATAATGTAAGAGGATTCAAACTTTTCAATTTATATCAAGGTGCCAAGTTGAAACATGCAAATCAAATATTTTTAAAAATCAAAAATACATTATTCCCTGGACTAGATATATATATATATATATATATATATATATATATATATATATATATATATATATATATATATATATATATATATATATATTGTCATATTTTAATATTATTTAGACATTGTTATTTTTATTTTTGTTTAATTAGATCTAGATTTATATTTGTCAAAGTATAATCTAGTAGTATTTTATTATAGTTCCCTAGGAATAATATATATTTTTATTTATATTTTAAGTTGTTTCATTTACTTAAGTATCCTGCAAACATTATTACAAAAATCTAAACGTATTCAAAGCAACGCGAAAATTAGGATCTATAAGACACTTATTCAGTCAGTACGCACTTATGACGAGATGTGGATCCTCACCAAAAAACAGAACAGATGTTGGCAGTATTTGAAACAAGAGTACTCAGGACAATTTTTGGTGCCGTGAATGACAAGGGAATTTAGAGGATCAGGTATAACTTCGAACTCAAACAATTGTACAAAGATTTGGATATTGTAGGGTTTAGCGACTCAGCTGGGCGGGATGCATGGCGAGGATGCCATAAAACCGAATATCAAGGAAAATCATGGAGGGACGAATTGGGCATAACAGGAAAAAAGGTGTACCAAAGACACAATTGAAGGACAATGTAAGAAGAATTGCTTAAGTAATACTGCACATTAAAAACTGGCCATGGGCTGTTGGGGATTGATTCTAATTGAGGCGAAGGTTGAAGGGGGTCAAGGCTTATTGACGGCCTATAGCACCTTAAGAGGGAAAACATTACTAAAAGGTTATCTACATGTTTCTTAAAAAAAACTCAAAATTATTTTTTTCGAGTTGTTTATTTTATTGATCTATTAAATTGCCCAAAACTGTATCTGCAGCAGGCATCAATTTGAATATCAAAATGTTCAGTGGCTTTGATATGTTGCAGAAGTTATTCTATGAATTGTAACTTGAATGATGTTCCTTGCATGAATAATTATTTGTGGCTTGCTGTTATAAATTCAATTTTTGAAAAACTTCACTCATAATCTAAAAGTGTTAAGTCGCAAGTTTTTAAAAATCTGCCTATTATTAATGGAATTGCGATCGCAAAAACTTAATGTTTTCTCGAATTATGTCACGTAGCGCCATCTTGCTAGAAGCAGATATTAGACACATCAATATGTCACTTGACATTATTGTTATCACACAGTATTCGCATTTCCATCACTACTTCTCAAGAAAAATGATCCAATGATTCCATTTGGTGCATTGCATTTGCAGAATGCCCACCAAACAGTAATCTTTTCTAGAGTGTGCGAGATAAAAAAAGATTAAATTGAGGGTCATTCAACAAGAAAAACTTGACAGCTTTGACAGCTAATCTTACATTTTTGACTGATTTTTGTTTTGAAACTGAAATAGTTAGTAGTTTCCTGAATTTATCGATGAGCTGTATTTTCATATAAATATATTCCAAACACGATTGCCCTATATGGGGTAAGAAATAATAAATAATTTAAATCCCTAAAAATTAATTTGAATTCAGCATAGAACAAGCAGCAGAGGAAAAAAGCCACAGCACCGTATCGAGCATCATTTCTCGATTGAAGTTAAGTGACAGGGCGCTGGTCGCTTAAGTAAGGCGCGTGAAGGGCACTTAAGTGAGTAGGGCGCGGTCAGTACCTGGAGGGTGGGTGTAATACAGGCAACCTCGAGACCTACGTGTACAAGCGGACTATAGATTATGAGAAGAGATTTAAAGATCGAAAATCGATTTGTTTTCCAAAAAGTCTCCATTTGTATACACACAAAATGTTTACAAAACATTACCTTGTATATAATTTTATCAGTTTCCACTGTTTTGTACACTCTTTATAGTAAATAAAGTTGTACAAATCGTTTAAGGAGATTAACATATAAAATTTCGATGTGTATCGTACTAAATTTTAATGGCACCCTTGAAATAATTTAGATGTTGAAAAGAAATAAAACTATTTCAAATATTATATTATCATATAACAAAAAATGCACTAAAATCGTTCACCTACCTCACGGGCGTAGCCAGGAGGGGGGGGGGGGGGGGTGTCCAAATATTACCTAATATTATACCGAAAAAATACGAGGAGTGAAGAGAGTTAAATTATTACATTTGAATTGAATATATATCCGAACTAGTGGACGTTGCGCACAGTAACGCCATCTCTTGTCATTTCATTTCATGTAAGTATATTTTTGTTGTTTTATTTACTTCAAACTAAATCCCCCCCCAAAACTAAATCCTGGCTACGCCCGTGACCTACCTTATATCAACTTCAATGAAGCCTCTAAAGGTGCAGTGCTACTGAATACTCATTTATATACTGCTAACACTAGTAAAACGTGAAGTAAAAGATATATGATGTTTACTAGTCGAAATACAAAGTAAAACTGAGTCGTCACTTTTGTACACACTTTTGTTTTTTCCGATATTGTTCGATATATCAAGTAGGGGAATACGGTGTAAAATCGTCGAAAATAGGTACATAGGGTAGCTTAGGACATAATTTTTTAAACCGCCGGATAGAACATATATATATATATATATATATATATATATATATATATATATATATATATATATATATATATATATATATATATATATATATATAAATGTAGTAGAAAAGAAAATAATTAATAAGAAAGACTATCAAGTGATGCAAAAATATTCCAAATTAATAATATACCTTCTCCAAAATGTCAATAAAACATAATGAAGTATATGGTAATCTTACCGTATTTTTATTAACTATTTTGCAAATACATTACAAAATCGTATGACAATTTCATGTTAATTGCATTGCAATTTGAGCGCACTAGAAATCGGATTATATGGTGTCAAGCGTGGTTGTATAGTACCCTAAATCTTATGAAGGGTAGGCATCGGAAGTCATAGAAGTTGGCATTTATTCCAAACGTTACAGCATACATTTGTTTTTTTTATTACAAAAGAAAAGAAAACTTACACAATATAGTCGTTTAATGTTAAAGTTGAAATTACCAATACTAATTTTTCACACTATGTTTTAAACAATTTACGTCACAAGAAGCACATTTGAATCTATACAAGTCTGGCACATTGAAAATGTGTGACATATTTCTAATCTAGTTGGCAGCAGCAAAAATACGTTCTTAATTCGAGCCTCTCCGTAAATAAGAAGCATCAGTAGCGGCTGGTATATTACAGCTGCAGACTCCCCAAAAAAAATTATATATCAATTTACATATATTTCGTGACATTTAATTGTAGGTGTTTTTTACTTGCTTACTAAATCTCGTAAGTTTATATCTCTTATTTTCAATTTTGGTTTGTTAAATGTATTTTATAAATAGTCTGCTGCTATGCAGAACCTTCATATTTCAAACTCACGAACCGCCACTGAGAAGCATATCGTGATATTCGCGCATACACAACACATTTTTGGTTTTAAAAGAAACTCGCACTGACATACACTGAATAAGTTTTCTCGCCATCTTAAATTCAGGCGACGCTGCTACGTTGACATTCGCTGATGTATCAGGTGATTCTTAATTATAAAAAATTGTCCTAAACAAAGTTCGTTAGTTTATTTGTAGTTTATTGGTTAAGTAATAATCAAGGGAAGCTTTATGTTTTTACCCTTGTTGTAAGGAACTTTTTTCTTTCAAATTTTGTGAAGAATCGTTGGTTAATTTTACGAATGTTATTTAGTTTATGTTTATTTACCCTGTTTACTAACCTTCATATGAAATTTCTAGTTTGGTGGTAAACAAAGATCTATGTTTAAGCTGATCAGTTCTTTGGTCTTTACAAATATAAGAAACAGTTCTTTGCGTTCCCTAATATGCAAAGGATATTTTGCAATTTAAAGAACACGTCTTCAAGACAATGTCCGGCTCAAATCGACAGCTACTAGGCGTAGACTATCGCAGTACTCGAGGCACTGCCTGGGACCGTCCGAAGCGTCGGTAGCCGTGCCGTGTCATTACAAACCACGCGGCTTTCCACGGACATCATCATCATGGTCATCAAGCAGGGACGTGCAGGCATTCCGGCACATAATGGTCGGGTAGGCGACGCGTTTCTCCAGGTTGCAGTAATAGCTCGCAGCAGGAAAAATGCACGATTGGTAAGTTGATTACAGCGCAGAACATCTGATGGTATACAAAAGATCTAATTTTTATCGAGATAATAAATTTCCTCTATTAGTGTAATTACTAGTGTTAGGTTATATATATATAATAGGTTCATATATATAATATATATATATATATATATATATATATATATATATATATATATATATATATATATATATATATATATATATATATATAGTTTTTTTTTCCTTGGGGAAATTGGTTGTTTTCGGGCTTGCGGTCAGCAGTAAAACAAGTGTTTAATCGTCTCAATATTTCGTCATTGTTTTGATGACTTCATCAGGAGACTCTAAAATTATTTTTTTCCTTTTATTATTTAATAAACAATGAAATAGTATAGAACACCAACATGTTAAAATATAAATTCACATAACAATAAATATATAAACTTACAATTAATGACTATGGTTTAAAACGTGTGTATCTAAATAACGTTCTTGAACGATACGGGCCCAACCAGGAATTAACAATCTTTTTTAAACACTAAGGTATTTCAACCTACAACCATCGAGGTTGAAAAGACTGGAGCACTTTCAACACGAACATCCATTGTTTGGTGTTATTTGAGAATATGGCAATAAATACTGCTAAGACCACTCGTATCTGATTTAAAATTCATCGCGGTCTTATTTTGTCTTATATGACACATCTCCAAAAACAGTCTTTTTTTGTAGTTATTCATCTGTTGTATGACTTTTACATTGTCGAAATCCATATTATGTCCAGTATTGAGGAAATGGTCAACCACAGCACATCTGTTGTTGTGATTACGGCAGTCACTCTTGTGCAATGTCATTCTCTGTTTAAGCCACTGACTGGTCTGTTCTATATATATATCCTATATATAGGATCCTATATATAGTCCTATATATATATATATATATATATATATATATATATATATATATATATATATATATATATATATATATATATATATATATATATATATATATAGATAACAGTCTTGTAGATTCAATTCTTCTATTGGAACCTTCGGTGTGAAACATTAAACACGAAGTGATTTACAACTAAACCCAAATCACTTTTTTTAAACGCATAGACGCTCGTTTCACGAACTATATTACCATCATCAGGAGAAGATTCAATCAGATTGAATCATCTCCTGATGATGCTAACATGGTTTTGTTTTGTTTTGGGTAAATCTCTTCGAGTTTAGTCTTGTACATTGTTAGGGAAGCGGTTAGTTTAAATTGTATTTTAACAATACTTCTTGTAGAGAAAATCTCATTCATCCATTCCTCCAGATATTCATTCTAATTCTTCTATTATGTATATTATAACGACGTGTAGTCCTCCTGTTTCTTCGGACTATTTTAGATTATTTTATGCAGATTAATACTTGAAATGTGTGACAGAAATAAGCAATTAAGACCATATTGAATAGTTATGCTGTTCTATTTAAACAAGTCTAACCTTCAAATTTTAATAAAAATATTCCTAAATTTAATGTATGTGAGCTTACTAACGTTTATTCATTTTTACAACATTAAGCAGGGGGTGGCAAAGGAAATGCTGAAGGTAAATTTGAAGGTATTCAAATACCCATTTACTTAAAATGTGTAATGAACCCAAATTATGAATATTTATCTTTCCTTATAATGAAATATGATAATATATGAAGAAAAATAACTAATTATTCCCCTAACACAAAAGGGGATATCTAAAATGTTTTTATAAATAATTTTATTTTTCAACATAACTTCTTAAAATTAATTTCTTAGAATCAGTTCCCATCGAACAAATTCATTTGACAACAAACCTTTGTTAAAACGTCCACAAAAATTATTGAAGTACAGTCAAAGCTCCTTATTTACGGTTGCGTTATTCGCGTTTTCAGTATTCGCGGACTACAAAATTGTGACCACTTCTTGTATTCGCGGCTGAAAATTTCTTTATTAGCGGTTCCAAAACTAATGATACTAACTGTATTTTTAGAATAATATGTATGTATTAAGCAGTTACCTTTCAAAAGAAATAAGTATCAAATTATTTATAAACAAACAAGTTTTATTGCCGCTGGGCCGAAAGTTCTTTGACAAATAAGTCGCCGCTGCCATACGCGCTACCGGGTTACGCGTTATGCTATGGCTTTTGATAAAAGCTGCCTCCGCACGATCGGTACCGAATTTTTTGTTTTATTGGTTCAACTTGTCATTCGTCGCAATAATTTCGAGTGAATAGCACGTGTGGCTTCTGCTTTGCTTCAGATTTATAACATCGAGTAAAAGCAAAGCAAAGTTAGTTCCTACAAAGAAAAAAGTCGTGTTGCAGCTTAAGGTAAAAATAGAAATGCTGACTGTTTACGCCTTGGCGGTCGTTTTCTTCCATATTACGTTTATTTAATGTCATTGAATCAACGTATGATCCATCAAGAAATCAGAAGACGAAATAAGGAATTCTACAGCTTCGATTTTACTATAAGCAAAAATTGTTTGTGATCAAGTTCAATAAATGGAAGATACATTAACATTATGGATTAAACACTATAGCCAGAAGAGAGTGTCTCTAAGTGGAGCTTTAATCCGTGAGAAAGTAAAGTGTCTTCACGCACATTTTAAAGAACCTGGTGATGAACATACTGATGGAGGATTTTAAGCATCGGTGGGTTGGGTTAATAAGTTCAACGGTCGACAATCACTGCATAACATTAAAATTGTTGGAGAAACTGCATCTGCAGACTCATCAGCATCAGCAACATATCCTTGAGAATCATCAAAGTTAATTGCTGATGGTGGATACAAACCTGAACAAGTGTTTAATGCAGTCCTAACTGCCCTGCTTTGGAAAAGAATGCCAAACAAAACTTTTATATCTAAAAGTGAATAGTCCGCCTCTGGTTTTAAGGATCGCTAAATCCTCGTGCTTTGAGGATCAAAACAAGGATAACATATCAGTGTTTTCGTGTTCAAACAAGAAAGCGTGGGTTACAAATATCATTTTCTGTGACTGGTTTCGGGATAGTTTTGTTCCTGAGTTTAAACTTATTTAAATAAAAGTAATTTAGATTTCAAGGTAGTTTTTTTGCTTCCTAACACGACGGCCTTACACCTATGGAACCTGGAATAATCCAGGTCTTTAGATTAGACAAACCTTTAAAATTATACTGGACATCATGCAATGTGATCCTGATATGAATGTTATGCTATACTGGAGAAATGTTGACATAACAAAATGCATTATTAACATAAATTAACCATTGCAAGAGCTGAAACCTTGCACATTGAAATCATGCTGGAAAAATGCTGGATTGAACTGTCGGTAGTGATGAAGAATCTCTGCAAATTCAAACATTAACTGAAAACATTGCTAAAGTTGCAAAAGGCATAGGACGAGATGGTTCCGAACAGATATAATCAAGTGACATTTGAGAATTGCTTGAATCGCAAGATGAAGATTTGACTGAAACAGACTTGGAGGAAATGCTGAATCCCCTTTCCATTGAAGAGGAAGCCTCAACGAGCACTGAAAAGGTTACATTAAACTTAAAAAACCTGAGTGAAGGTTTGCGAATGGCAAATGAGCTTTGTGATTTGTTCAGAAAAATTGATTCGTTTATGGAAAGAAATCTTGTTTTTAAAAGGCGAATTGCTAATGCCACAGCTGAATTTCAGTCCGAATTGAAATACTTTTTAAAACGGCAAAACAAGAAAAAATTATTCAATTCTTTACTATTGCTTAAACCTTATAATAATTATTAATATTGTTAAAAAAATTCTCATTAAATTGCTTTTGTTATAATTATTTTCTTTTTATTTTGTAACCTTGGAACATCCCCTATAATCCTGCACAAATTACCATTCCGTATTCACCGTTTTTGTATACGCGGCCTATTTACGGAACGTATCCCCTGTGAATAAGGTGCTTTGATTGTACATTAATAACTCTTTCTTCGTCTTCTTATGGTGCTACGTTCCATCAGTGAGCATTATCCTGCCATCGTGTCTTTGGTCTACCTCATTTTCTGTTACCCCTTATTCGTTCCCCCATGACTTTTTTCTGACATTATGGTTTTCTGGCATTACCATCATATCTCTCGCCCATCTGAGTTGCTGAATGTCGCTCACTTTGTCTACAATATCCAGATCTTTATATAATTGCTTGAGTTCGAAGTTATGTCTGATCCTCTAAATTCCATGATCAATCACAGCT
Source organism: Cosmopolites sordidus (assembly GCA_031761425.1). NCBI lineage: Eukaryota > Metazoa > Arthropoda > Insecta > Coleoptera > Curculionidae > Cosmopolites > Cosmopolites sordidus. The sequence goes on along the minus strand of JARFXV010000082.1, from coordinate 683,593 downwards.
CCAAAACATTTCCGGACTACTCTTGTTTCAAATACTACAAGCATCTCTTCTGTTTTCTTGGTGTTGGTCCAAGTCTCGCAGCCATAAGTGACTTCTGGTCGAATGAGTCGAATGTTCTATTGTTGGATTAGTTCTTTTTTCCATCACCCTTCTTTAGCCTATATTTATTCCCAGAACGGCTCTTTTGCCTTTCACCTTCTTCCAATTGTGGTATTAGTCACCCATTAAAATTTTGCACCGACACTTCTCCTTATCGAGAAGCTGGGCCGGATCATTATATAATTCCTTAATTTCCTCGTTCCTATAGCTTATAGTTGTTGCTGTTGCTTGGAGGATTTGACGGTTAAACTTTTTATTCAGCTGAATGACGCATTTGGCTAGTCGGTCGGTATATGTTGAATCCTTGTGCAGACAAATGCAGACATGGTGAATCATTACATACTGTTTTAGAATGTGTTTGCTAAAAAATATTTTATTTATTCCAATATTTTTTACTATATTATAAGTTTCTCTGTATTAGTTTTGTAAGTTATTTACTACCCCAGTCTAAATGCAATCGCTAACAGGCATGGAGAAAGAAAAAAAGGTCTCATAAACTGAAACAGTACTTAACGTAACTACAAGTTTCGGAAAAATAAGCACATTCTAGTAACCTTTTCACAATTATCCACCGATATCACTGACATTTTTTCCGCTTCTGCCCCTTCAGCAAGATCGTCGTCCACCTCGTCATTCTCCTTCTGCATAATGACACAGCTATGAACTCACACGTGTATATTTGCCTCATCCGAACCACAATCGAGATCGAAAGCACGATCTATCATTAGTGTATTATCGGCTTCGATATTGCGTTATTAGGATAATCGGTCCGTTAAAATTGCCGGCATTACTTCTCTTAGGCGGTGTTGTACCTACTCTTATCATCGACAATTATTCCTTAGTCATGTAACTATTAGGCGAATGCTGGGATACAGTGAAAAATGCAAAACTTCCGAACGAAGAGGCTAATTCAAAACGGTTAAAGTGGAATTTCAAGATCTAACGGATATTTCATTTTGATTTTACTCATTTATACTCCCTATTGCTATATGGCAGTGTGTGTATGTTTATATGTACATACATATATATATATATATATATATATATATATATATATATATATATATATATATATATATATATATATATATATATATATATATGTTTGTGTGTGTGTCGGTCCGTTCATTCTGTGCAGAGTCACGACATTTCGCCAAAATCTCATTTGACATTTTCAAGTTTTGGCCGCTCTCGAGTGAAGCTTCATTCCAATTGGTCCAGGGTGTCCCGAAACTCAACGTCAAGCGGGTGCCGGGCGAAAGGCCAGGTTTTACCAGTTCTGGCAAAAATAAGAAGAAATCCATGTTACCGTGTTAAGTGATAATAGGCATATTTTTGAAAATTTTGAAATTCGTCACCCTAAGCTATATTTTTAGGTACTGTGATCACAAATTTCTCAATTTTCCAGTGTTATTTTTTATAATGTGATCCTAACTAACCATCAAACAATTAATGTTATTCATTTAGTAAAAAAAGTTTCATTGAGTCGTAGTTTTGAAAAATTATGTCAGCTAACTTTAACACTTTATCTTTAAAAAATATATTACACTACCTTGGGTTAGTTCAAAAGATGGTCCATTTAATCAAGATTTTAAAATGGTACAACAATTGGCACTTTTTTTTCCACAAAAAATATTATTGCTTATTTTTTTGCAAAAGGAACACATTTCAAAAAACTCATACCATGATAAAAAATTCTTTTGTGTGCTCAAAGATCGACTTCACTAGTCTAAGTGAGATGGACATATGTGATGCCATATGACATATGACTATTCTCAATAGTTGCTTATTGTTTTTTAATCATTCAGTACACTACGTTCCTTCGTTTACTGTGCATCTTCTCGTGATCGTGTAACTTTCGCAGTGACGATTTTGGCTTGTGTTATCCTGGACTTGATATTGAATTTATGCTAGCAACTTTAGCTTGTGTTATCCTGGATTTGATATTGAATTTGTGCTGACCGCTTTTGCTTTGTTTCCCTGAACTTAATTTGTGTTATGCATACTATGTACGTTAGTATTTTATAATACTAACACGTTTTGCGATATGTCGTATCCGTACACAGGGGAAGAATATGCGAACATGCATCTTATCTACTGTGAATGCAGTTGTATTGCCTCTGCTGCAGCTAGATTGTATCGCGAGTGGTACCCCAATGCGGAGCGTCACCCAGATCACCGCGTGTTTATTAATGTACACATGTCATACTCGCAAGGACAAGCTCTTAGCGCTCGTACGGCCGGTGGGAGACCTGGGAGAATGGGAGACCTGGGAGAATGGGAGACCTGGGAGAGTGGGAGACCTGGCCGGTGGGAGACCTGGTGGAATCCGAAATGACCCCAGCACTTCAGTACGTGCGATTGAAAAAAACACTGGAACACCGAAAAGTATTGTTCATCGAATTTTAAAAAGATACGAATATTACTCGTATCATGTGTAACGGGTACAATTTGCTACCTCGTGACTGTAAGCCTAGAATCGATTTTTCCTCGAAAATCGCAATAAAAAGCGCAAGAAAATCGAAAATAAGCAATAATAGTTTTTGTGGAAAGAAAAATGCAAATTGTTGTATCAGCTTGAAATCTTCTCTAAATGGGCCATCTTAAAGTTGAATGTCAATCTGTCTCTCTCTAATTCGTCGTCGAACAGCATCCCTATCTATCTCACTCTATCACATCTGTCCATCTCACTTATACTGGTGAAGCCCATTTTTGAGCACACAGAAGTATTTTTTATCATGATATGAGTTTTTTGAAATGTGGTCTTTTTGCAAAAAAAAATAAGCAATATTTTTTGTGGAAAGAAAAGTGCCAATTGTTGTAACATTTTTGTACCATTGTTGTACCATTTTGAAATCTTGACTAAATGGGCCATCTTTTGAAATTATTTGCCCAAGGTAGTGTAATAATCTTTTTTTAAAAGATGAAGTGTTAAAGTTAGCTGACAATTTTTTAAACCACGACTCACTTCTTTTACTCTTTTACTTCACTCTTTTTACTAAATTAACAACGTTTATTGTTTGATTTGAGACTGCGATTAATAGCATGGTTATTTAGGATCCCGCTATAAAAAATAACACTGAAAAATTGGGAAATTTTTGATCACAGTAGCTAAAGATATAGCTTAGGGTTTCGAATTTCAAGATTTTCAAAAATATGCCTATTATTACCTAACAGGGTGACATGGATTTTTATAAATTTTTGTCAGAACTAGTATAACCTGGCCTTTCGCCCGGCAGTCGCTTGACGTTGAGTTTCGGGACATCCTGTCCCGATATACATATTTAAATTCTAATAAAACAATTACCAAATTAGATGCCTTGAAACTATTTATTTTATGGCAAATAAAGGACATTTATGTTTGATAACAATTTCGGACGAATGTCCGCGGCGGCTATTTCTGACAAAGCGCATTGTGTCAATCCAATTTCCGACTTTTTGAAGCAATTGGGGTCTTATGTTCACAATTGTCCGAGTTATGTTGGCTTTCAAGGTGGGTTCACATCTCCTCCAGATCAATATCATTCAAATTCGGAATTTACTTTTAATTAATTAATTTACTGAACGTACTTTTCATATTGATTTTTAAAGTCATGATACAACCGGCGTACAATCCGCACCATACGGTGCATTTTTCCGAATACTACGGCAATTATTGGATCATTTGCGAATTATTATCACTCCAAATGGGGTAATTTTGTTTATTAACGTAACCATTTCTGGATCAAGTTAGAAGTGACTTTGAACCCATTTACCAGTCCTAGGACGTAAACGATGGTCTTGCGGCTTGAGTTATTGAACAAGCTCGATCTTGTAAGGCACCAGACCAAGATCTCTACGCAAAATTTTCCACGTAGTCGAATAACAAAGCCCAACTTCCTGCGAACGGCGCCGAATTGATAACTTTGGATCTTCATTAATACTGGCTGCAATAGCGGCGTTATTTTCTTCGGGACGCACGGTCTTGTTTTTGTTTTAATATCGAGCAGCGTGAAATGCTTTCGGAATTTGCCGATAATTCGGCGAAAACACCGCGGGGTTGGGCGATTATGTGCACCATTAAATTCACTAAGTGCTCTATAAGTTTGGCACATAGAACACTGATTTTGATAATAAATATCGGCAATTTGCAAGCGTTGCTCTGATGTTAAACGTTCCATGATGATTTATCGAACTGTTCTGAATAATTTTGACACTAGAGAGGCGTGCAAATTCACACTTCGTTTAACGGCACTAGAAAAATCCGTTTTACGACAAGAAATGCTACGAATTACCAAATGATTCTAAGGAGTTCAAACTTACATTGAAAACACATTAGATATTGTCTGCCTCCCCTCCCCGAAAGGGAAGCAAATCTCAATATTTTATTTGCTCACATCGTATATATGTTTCCTTTTTGTTAATTTATCTTTTTATCAATAAAAAAATTTATGTATCATTTTGATCAACTGCTTTCTTCCTTCTTTTTGGTCGCTGAACATTTTCCTGTATATGAAAATCTTAAAATTTACAACAAAATATTACTAACCAGAGTGAAATATAAATGTACCTATCAATCATATTAATTAATTCTTATTTCAAAAAGACCATTGGCAGCCCAATTGTACTAATGAACAAATGACTGTATTTCAGAAAAATAAAAACAGACAATGGGTGAAGTAAAACAGAGCGCATTACTGTGATTTAAGTGTTTCCGTGCAGATAATTGCAGTGATTGGGAACCATAATTCTCTAAAGAAAGAATTAGGAGTTAAAAGGCTATAATCAGTGCCGAAAAGAGTGAAAACATCGTATTATCCTGTTAGGATAAGATGCTTTGCCCGATACGTTAAAATAGACATGTTTAGATTTGCTTTTTTACTTCATTGCAGTATGCTATTGATGCAATCATTAGTAGACAAAACGCCGTTTAGACTGGCAAATCAAAATTAATATAAATTTTATTAGTACATAATAGTCTTACAAATTAAGCGGTTTTTTTTTTAATTCTTGAATAAAACACAGATGGTATTGTGAATTTGCCTCATTTCAGTCTCATTTCAGAAGTGTAATGTATGACATTTGTAAAAATGGAGTCGTAGACAGTACAACAATGCATTAAAAATGGTGAATTATTTTATCAAAATGAGGGTTTAGTGAAACATGATATTTAGGTTTTGCACAATCTGAAAGCACTATCAATCGAATTGTTCAAAAATTTCAAGATACTGGTTCGGTGGAAGATAAAAATAGAGCAGTATACAGGGTATACGCCACATTTTAGATGAGAAGTTCACGAACATTTAAATATTGAATTTCCCAACTGATGGATAGCGCGCAATGGACCCATTTTTTGACCTGCACGCTCCCCGGATTTAATGCCCTGCGATTATTTTCTGTGAGGCTGTTTGCAAAAGTTAGTTTATCGCGATGGTGAAGTAAATACAGTGGAAGAATTATAACAGCGCATTGTGATGTTATTCGTGGATTTTATTTTTGACGCGTGTAGTGACGCATGAGTACGCTGAGCAAGATTTTGTCTAACCGAACAAATGGTGACAATTTTGAACAATTTTTGTAACATGTTATATTTGTTTTTGTTATTCTGCAACTTTTATTATTTAAATTATTATTAAATTAATTAAATTAATTTAATAATAATAAATTAAATTATTTTTGCTAAATTGACTTCTCTTTGCGAGTTCTACAACGCAGTGGTCGATAATATCAAAATGTCATGTATGTTTTCAAATTTTCTAACTGTTAATAACTTTTTTATTTTGCAAGTTTTATATAAATGATTTTTGATAACATTACTTATTTTTGCGATTTCAATAACCTGTTAAAATAAATGACTCAACTTCGAAAACACCCTGTATAGCCATAGTGGTCGTTTAGAAGACCATATTGTGGTCATTCATGGTACGTGAAAGTGTTCTGGAAGATCCAGAAATTTCCATTAGTTGACGATCACAACACTTTGGACTTGAAGTGAATCCACAACATGGCGTATTTTACGAAAGGGTTTAGATATGAAAGCATATAAGGTTAAAATAAGACAGGAACTAAAGCCACTGGATCATTCAAAACGTCGTGCATTTGTCAATTGGGTTAAAGAACAAACAGATGATTTTTTTCAAAAAATCATCTTTTCAGATGTGGCACATTTTGAAACTGGTGGCTTAGTTAATAAACAAAATTACCGCATTTGGGGTAAGGAAAATCCACGATTGATTCATGAGAAACCTTTACATCTTAAACGAGTCATTTAATTACATTATGATCAGGTGTAATTGGGCTGTAATTCTTTCAGAATGCTTCTGGTGAAGCTGTAACTGGGAATGGTGTTCCATATCGTGAGATAATAACTGGATTTTTTTGGGTTGAATTGAATAATATTGATCAGGAGGATATGTAGTTCCAACCATGGCGCTACATCTCACTCTGTTAATACAACTTTTGATTTATTGAGATAAAAAATCCTGGACGAGTTATTGTAAGAAATGGCGTTGTTAATTGTCTATCAAGATTATGTGATTGGCTACCGTTGTACTATTTTCTTTGGGGTTATGGGAAAAACCATGTCTATAAGAACAATCCACAATTGATTCCTAAATTAAGGATGAAATTATTCGAGTTATCGGTGACATGAGCCACGGTTATGCCAAAATGTCATCCAAAATTTTATCAAGAGGTGGTCATTTAGCAGATATTGTCTTTCGTGTTTAAATGTCTTATACAATGCTTCAATTGTTAATAAAAAGTTTATGGAAATCAACGCAAATTCTGTGTTTTATTCAAGAATTTTAAAAACCGCTCAATTTGAAATATCCTTTGTTTTGGGGCTTAAAATGGTTGGTGATAGAGTCTTGGAAACAGTCTAGGATACCGGCGACTGTAATAAAATTCTGAGTAAAGTGCACGTCTAATAAAGACACACCAACACCTAAAATCCGCAAATTTCCTGCACCTAAAATCCGGAAACTGTCGGCTATGATATGGTACCCCTACTAGTCCCCGGTCCTCCAGGATAGGTGGATTAGATGGATCGGCTTAACCTGGAAAACAATTATTGCTACGAAACGTGTTGCGAGGTGTGTAAATAGAGTAATGAGACTGATGATTTTCTATAATATTGTCTCGTTAAATTAGTCATGGAGACCTTTTGTCCACTCTTCATAACAGTGCTGGAACTCAGATATTGGAATCGCGTTCAGCTGAGCGGTTTTTTCAATGCGGCCTTTTCAATGTTCTCCAGGGGCCCTAAATGGTGTCTTTTGAAGTTTTTTTTCTTTTTTCCCTTTTTCTTTTTTCTTTCTTCTTTTACAACACTTCACTTTTTACCTTTTTTACCTTTTATATATATAGATATATATATATATATATATATATATATATATATATATATATATATATATATATATATATATATATATATATATACAGATATATGGTGCACCACCTTGTATATCAAATAATTTACGTTCATGCCCTGAACATTCGAAAAATATTATTAATAATAATACTTCTGATTTCGCTTTAGTATAGTATTTATTATAATAAGCTTCATTCTTAAACAGAACAGTCTTAGGTTGTACATCCGCATTTGCTACGAATCATTTCGATTTTTTTAGGTTTTTCTTTTGTGTTGTGAATCCTGCCCTATCGGGTAAGATCGCAACTTCTCCCATTAAGCCAGCACGCCAAAAAAGCCACAAGGAAACGACCGAAAGAATAAGCAGGGGACTGGGTGCTCCTCCCACATCGTCACGTCTTCGGGAGCACGTCTCGGTGTACTGGCGAATACTTTATAATTAGACGGCCAGCTCCTACCTTAATAATATCTCAGCGACGTGGACCGGCTGGATCACGGTGGTTATAATGGTTTGCCAACTTCCACAAAGGCTAATAATGTCCCGTCCGAAGTCCCGAACGAAAATAAAAAAACAAGACGAAGAAGATGCGTCGGATTTCATTCATGTGAGAACCAACCGAGCATCGTACTCTGGTGCTGTAACGATAATGGTGCATGTTATGTGATGCATGATGAATTTATTTACCATGTTAAGAATTTTAATATGCTACTTACAACAAAAACTTAAAAAGTGTCGGGATTTGTCTTTTAGTCTTGTAATTCTGTTGTATTTAAGGACCCTGTGCCTTTTGTATCAATGGATCACCAAAAAGATTGTAAAACTTGTATATTCGTCATTGGAAAAAGCAATATCTATGGAAATTTTGATTATTTATTAAAATATAGGAAATATATAGTATGAAATGCAATTTATTTGGCCAACATTTATATTAAATGTAGTATCGTTTTTGCTAGTGTGAATTATTGGGAAATTTTATGATATATGTATATGTTTATTGTATTTTATTTATTATCGGTTCCATAATTATCTATATTTGTATGTAATTGGGTTAATCGATAAATGACTGCAGTGCTCTGACTTCGAGTTATGATATTCTGATTTTTTATATTGCACTAGATACCAGGAACTGTTCATTGAAAAAGCCCGTGAAAAATATATGATTTTTTTTTGCTGTGGATTGGTACCATTGTACCTAATTGTCACGTAGGGTTTTGGTACCATTAGTCAAGCAATTTCTTTGCAGTTGTTGGTTAGGTTAGCCGATCTTAACTGTGCTCTGCGAGTTTTAAAAATAATAAACTAAAGGGTTAACTTGAACAAAATGGTTAAATGTTGAGTTGGCAATGAAATTTTTTCTGTTGCATCATTGAACATGTTGGAATTGGCCTTCGATGAGTCTGTTTTATCGAAAATGTGATCATACGAGTGGTATAAAGCATTCAAAAAATGTCGAGAAAGTTTGAAAACTTGTCTTGTTTGTGGCGATCTTTAACGACTTGGACTGATAGGGGGATTCCATAGCTGCAAATTTGTTGGAACTCCCTGTGCAAAAGATGCTCTTGAGATAATCGGAAATGCCCTATATCAGGCACTAGAAAATCATCGGTCAAGAGAAGCCAATAGGGCCAATAGCCAATAGTTTTTAAAAAGAGGTTTCCTGGACTGCAATGTATTCATGTTTTATTCTAGGTCTCAACCTGTGCTGAGATATCCTGTATATCAGGTATTGCCTGACTAGAAAATCATCGGTCAGGAGAAGCCAATAGGGCCAATAGCCAATAATTTTTAAAAAGAGGTCTGGACTGCAATGTATTTATGTTTTATTGTAAGTCTCAACCTGTGCTGAAAGAGGAGCTACATTGCAGATATGGCCTAACGACACCTCTGAACTACCTTGCAGATATGGTCTAACGACTGGTTGTAATATTTCAGTTGTATAATGGGCTGCATTTAAATTTGGTTACCTCTGGTGACATTCTCCCCAAGTATGTAGCACCACATGTTATATTTCTTGAAGTGACTCTATACCATTCTAGCACTAAACCATGTGGAGTTCCATTCCAGGTGTCATTCAATTCTTGCATCAATCTGCATCATTATAAACGACTTTTTTGTATAGTAAGCTCTAATATAAGCGCTATATATATATATATATATATATATATATATATATATATATATATATATATATATATATATATATATATATATATATATATATATATAGTAAGCTCTATATAAGCGCTATATATATATATATATATATATATATATATATATATATATATATATATATATATAAATACTGTGTATATATGTATATACATGACTTTTTTTATTGGTTTAAAATTTTTGTTCCTGATTTTTTAAAATGGATAAATTTATCGCGTAAAGAAGTTATTAAATTCTGCCTAAAGGATGAAATTTTTATGCTGGTTCAAAATGTTACGGCGATGAAGCTATGTAAAAAAAATGTTGAATGCCAACCATGAAGATATCAACCTATGAAGAAAACAGTACCAAAATTAAGGATCTTGTACTGATTAATAGCCTCGAATCATGCTGAAGCACAACACCCAAGTATGTGGGTGTCCTCCTGGATCGGACAATTACCAAGAAACACCTGGAAAATGTAAATGCGAAGGATAAAACTAGAACTTAATACCAAAGCTTACAGACAAGTCGTGGGGAGCTAGTGCTGAGACCTTTTGAATTAGTATATTGGCTCCAGCGCACCCCATATCAGAATATTGTGCACCTGTCTGGGCCACACCAGACTCATTGACATGCAGCTGAGCCGGGCAATGCGAACTATATCTGGAACCATACGAACCACCCCCCTTCAATGGCTGTCCATTGTGAGCAACATTGCACCGCCTCAAACCAGACGCCTAGCTGTCCTAAAGTTACAGTTTGATAAATGTAATGCCAATCGCATTCTTTCTATCTACATCTAGCTGCTCCTTTTATCACCAATAATAAAGAAGTCAAGACACCCGCCGGCGGCAACCTCCAACCAACTGATAGACTTCCACTGAAATGAACTCTAGGTATCACAATGGAGAGAACGAGACAGACCCAATCCAACCAAACCACCAGGGTTCATACTCACTAGAAGACTGTGGTGCAACCTAAACAGGATCGGAACAGGTCACAGAATCTGCAATCAGAACCTGGCCTAATGGGGAGCCGCAGAGAGCCCGAAATGTGGTACTGAAGGGCATACGATTGCTCACTTTGCCTTGGAATGCCCCGGCGTTCTGCGGCATACCTCTCTGTAAGATATCTACGACCTCAACGATGAAGCACTGGAATGTCTATACAACTGCGAACTGCGCCTGTGATATAAACCTTTAATCCTTACCTGGTCTGGTGCCTTTTTTGTTATTATGCGACTTCAGTGTCTGTCAGCCACCTACTTTTAAACTTTGGTTTTTTTTTACGTTCGAATATTAATGAAATGCGCTAAAAATACCCGCAAATGCTATAAATATACCCCGTCGGCGCGGCGTGGTGAAAAAATACTCTAGTTGATTAAAAATATTTATTTTGTTTTATTACAAGAAAAACGAAGTCCTCTCAGGCTAAATACATGTAAAGTAAAAAAGTATTCACTAATTTGTGAAAAAAATATAATATAAAATTTCACAAAAATTAGGGAGTTGGCAAAGCAAAAATACAAGCATTACAAATTTTTTTTGAGCATTGTTGAAGACAAATTGGTTTTTGACATTTTATACACATATAAGCTGTGACGCGGTTCTCTGTGTACGGGCACAAAGAGCATTTTCTTTTCCTGTCTAGTTTGTCACTTATTTGTGGACTAATTCTTACAGCAGTCGGCCCTTTTGGAACAATGCAAGGTTTTATGACTTGTTTCAGATTATTATTTAGATAGGGGGAAGATTCTCGGCGTATCAGTTCCGGTCTTATCAGTGTCAAAGCTGTTTGCTTTATAGTCAAATCTCTCTATATGTTCCGCATTTTTGCAACAATTGTATAAGATATAGCTATTGGATACAGCAATGCTGACTATTTGGAAAAATATAGCAAGGGGCCATCTATAACATTTTCTGTTACAGCTATAGGTGACACATCTTTGGTCCATTGAAACGACCCCACCTTTCGTATTGTTGTAAAAGTCTATAATTTCTGGTAAACTTTTGCCTCGTTTGTTTGTAATTTCAGAAACTTCATGGTGCATTGAAGAAATCAAAATCATATATTTCTCTTTTTTCGGCACATGGCTTATGACGGTAAAATTATTATTGTAGTCAAATCCATATAAGGTGGACCCACTTCCCTTCTTACTACTTTTTCTTTATTTTTTCTTTTTGATGGCGGGGGCGGGGGCAAACATTCTTCTGGAATTTCTCTTTTATTTTTTTCATTGTCCTGACGTAGGTTATTTTTCTCGTCTTCAATTCTCTTACAAGCTCAACAGATGAAAAGTAGTTGTCGGCAGTGACATTTCTATTTGAGTTTTTAATCCATTTTGTAAGCTTCAGCACAGACTGAGTTGGTATCAACATTTTTTTTTCAGCAGTTAGCCCTGCGCCATCAGCACCTTTTCCGGTATACATATATGCATCATAAAAATAACCCGTTCGACCATCTGTCAGTGCCATTACTTTGATGCCATATTTGTTAGGTTTGTTGGGCATATACATTCTAAATTTACACCGGCCTCGAAAGGGGATAAGCATTTCATCGACGCAAGTGTACTCCCCTAAACAATACAGCTCTTTACAGTTGCTTACAAACTTGTTAAAAATGAAAGAGATGGCTGCAAGGGCATCAGTTTTTTTTTCTTTCTGTTCTCGTAGTGTTATTATCAAACCGAAGAGTTTGAAGAAGTACTTCAAACCTTCTTTTAACCATAGTTAAACCTGTCTCGTCACTTTTGAAGAGGGACGACACGGCTTCACTATTTGATTTGAATATTGATGTCAATAAACACAAACCAATAAATGCTTTCATTTCAATAGTATCGGTATCTCTAAAACGATAACGGTTTTTTTGTGGTTATGACTCTTTTACACTCCACATTTTTTGGTTTGTTCGTAGAATGATTTCATCCAACATGTTTTTATTTATGAGCAATATGAAAATATCTTCAAGTTTAGGATTGTCCCCTAATAAACGCACTAGGTCAGTGCACCAGGGAGTTTTTTTAAATACATTATGCCTCAAAGTTCTCCTGTTCAGGGGAAGAGGAGTCTTGCTTCACGTATAACAATTTCTTTTCCCATGGTAAAGTTGACTTACTGGTTGTTGCTGTTGAGGAGGGGGAGAAGATTGTGCAGAGGGTGATTGTACAACAACTCTCGCAACATCAGATCCAACAGAATCATCATCTGAAACGTCAGAGCCACTTTCCTCGGAATATATTTCGTTCATTACCTCCTCTGTGTCAAGAGGTTGAAAATGGGGATCTTCATCTGAATCATCAATTGAAAAGTCCCTATCAGAAAGTTCATTGTCAAAAATTATATTTTCAAGTTCTGGGTCATCCAAACGAACTCGATTGCTGGGCCCAGGTTCATCCATGGCTCCTATAAAAATTAAAATTTATTTATAAAATAAGCATTACCAATAATAAAAGCCTACTAAAAAGATTATCCGAACCAAAAAAAAAAGTTGATATGGTGAACTCTGTGCTTCCGTGTCTGGTGGACACCTAAATATATACCTCGTATGGAGCGTCCGTGTCTGTGAGACACTGTGAGTTTGAAATAATTGAATAAAAACTAATCAAAACAAAGTTAAAATGACCAAACAAGAGCACGGTGATACGTCTCAATAAGTAATGGAAAGATACTGAGACGCCAGATCAGGTTGGCCAAACAGTATTGCCAACACAATAATTAAAATTATCGTAGGGTCTGTTAGACACTGAAGACCAGGTAATATACAATTATATTTATATTTGTTTTGATTTCCTTGTAATATGAATTATTAGTGCTAGTAATACCCAACATTCATTGAAAAATTGCAAAGTGTATAGAACATATTACAATTTTTCAATGAATGAATTTCAATGAATATATATATATATATATATATATATATATATATATATATATATATATATATATATATATATATATATATATATATATATATATAGGGTGTTTTTAGATTTGATTCATTTAATAAAAATAAGTAATTTTACCAAACATTATTTATATAAAAGTTGCAAAATAAAGAAGTTATTAACAGTTACAAAATGTAAAAACATACCTGACTTTTTGATATTCTCTACCCCTATAAATTCCCATATTGTACATTAAGAGGTAGTCAAAAAAAAGGAAATATTTCTCGTGAATCTAACAGAACAGCTTGTTCTGACTGGATGTCAGAGTGCTAAAACTACAAGAAAGCTCAGTGGATCAAGCGGTTCTCGATCAAAGACGGCCAAACTTCTTCTCAACATTAGAGATCATATGTCAGTCCCAACTTCTGGTCGGTGAAGATGCATCAAATGTACCATAGACAAAAAAAGATAAGAGAGCCAAATACATATGTTCAGCATTTAACATTCCGTTGCGTACAAATTATTTTACTCCAAATCATAGTTAATTGTAATACGTATATCAAATATGATATGCTGTAACGTAATTATTGTAATTAATTATGAGTTTTGTTTACCTTGAAAATAAATCACTTTTTTTACCTCTATATTATATTTTGTTTAGAGTTTAGAATGTGATATTATTATCCCACTTATAAATACAATTGGGACAATGTAATCCATTATATTTCCTGCTTTTCTTAAGTTTTCCGGGGTAATGGATTTTTTTTTGTATTCTTTCAGCTACATCTTGGGCTTGATTAATTAAACAAATTAGTCTGTTTTCATATTTGCGTCAAAAAAAAAATGTTTGGTAGTTAAATTACGTTTTGAAAGGTGTTATTTTCACACAGTTGTTATTTTAACAGTTTTGAGTAGTGCAGTTTAAATCGTTATTATAATAATAATTCAATAATAAAGTCTACTCAAAAAATCGTAAGTTCTACATAAAAGGCAACAGAAACGTAAAACCATCGATTCACGAGTAATTTTCTCAATATTTTATGGAGTGGCAACATTCTCAGAATTTAATATTTATAAGAATTCGAACCTCAATTTGAATTTCAAATTCGTCGATCTATCCGATACTTCGCCACTTATCAGTCATTTAACGCAGTTTAACCCAAATCGCTGATTCCGCATCGTCTCTTAATCTAATTATTTTAATTTAATAATTTGAGTTTTAATACCCACCCCGAAACATCGGCTAATCGCGGTCGGCTCCTTTAGCCTAATCTTTTGTCCGATAATCATCCTTAATAGTTCAATTTACCGTTTAAGAAAAAACATTATACGGGGTCGTTTGAAAAGATATGTCGTCTGATGAGATTTTGACGAAACGTCGTGATTTTTCACAGAATGAACGGATTCACACCCAAAATAATTTAGAAACATTATCTGCCATTCGTGAAAATATTAAATGTAACATAATAATGGTAATTGGAGGATTAGGTATGACTTCGAACTAAAATGTGGATATTGTAGACTACGTAGACTATATGAGGGTCCAGCAACTTAAATAGACGAGACATATGGTGAGAATGCCAGAAAATCCAATACGAAGGCGAATAAGACTGAAACAGCACAGAACGACAGAAGAAATAACAGAAAGAGAGAATGATCTAAGACACGGTGGCAGGACAATGTAAGAAGCGATGCTGAAGAATTTCTGTGTATAAAAAAACTGGTAAGAAGCTGCTGGAGATCAATCCGGATGGATTCAAAGATTGAAGGAGATCAATGCTCACTGATGGGCTGTAACTGTCTAAAGAATAAAACTTAACAGAAACCTTTTAAAACCCGTCAAAACCAGTAAGAAAATCACCTAAAATAATTTTCTTTTAGTATCTCTCTTTTTGAAAAGTTTACTCTTTACAGTACCTATGTTTCATCATAAAAAAAAGACGAGTAGCCTTTTCTGATTATTACAATTTCTATATCTGTTATGTTACTCCTATTTTTAATTGTTTTTAAAATAATTGATACATTTAGAAACGCATTTAATGAATTGAATATAAATGCATGCAATTTGAATCTAATCCTCATGTTTCGTAAAATCATGTTTTGTAAAATCCTATGGCCTATGCATGTGCGAAGAGTGTTCTGTAAAGGCCTAAACGGTCTGAGTCTGACTAATATGGTGGATATAATAAAACATCCAGTTGACGCTGTAACTTCTTGTCTAATGTTGTCATGATAATGATTAAAACACTTGGTATTTGTTTCACAATATATTTAAGATATTCTCTGATATGTTTGGGCCTTGCGACCATTCTCAAAGAGAGTTATGTATAAACTAAACTAAAGTTTCGAAGTTCTCTCTAATCGAGGTTGGTTTTTTTTTTCTTAGACTGCCTCCTTAAATTTAAAACACTTCTAGTAATTGGGGTATTTCCTAAGAAGTCTAGCTGGGTGTTTGTTAGGTTTTTACCGTCGTATATGGCTGTTTTAATTTTGGAAATTTCCAAGTAATTTAACAGCCTGCTTTTGTTGCAGTTATGTATTAATTTGGCTTTATTACTGTTAAAAAAATGGTTCGGGTCTATACTTTGTTCAGCAAAACTCGTCTTTCTTTGATTATGTAAAATTGAGTATTTATGTTCTTTTAGCCTATCTTTTAGAAATGTGCCCATTTGACTCTTTAGAATCTTTTTCGGGTGTTGCGGCATAAAAATGTTTGATGTTGTTTTTTTTAATTTTGCTTTTTATCACTTTGTCTATAATGCTGGGCTGATATCCATTATTCTTTGCTACATTTTTGATTATATTAAGTTCTTTTTCATAGCTGTCTTTTTCAAGTGGAATCGTTAGAAGTCTAGTGGACTAAATATATTTCTAAATATACCTGGGGTTTCTAAATATTTAGAATTCTAATTTATTCGATGTTCTTATTATTTTTGTATTATTTCGTATCCGTCCATATGCAAATAATATCATCCTGGCATATATATGGCGATAATATCACATACCTGGTTCAAAAATAAATGTGTCTTATATAATTACTGTCGTTATTCCCATTAGTAGTCCGTTCATTTGTTGGTAAAATTTTGAGTTGAATAGAAAATGTGTTCGGTACATACATTGATAACTTCCATGAGAGCATTTTTCTGTACGATTTCAAGATTATCAACCTAAATCTAAACTAAATCCAATTTAAATATAATTCTAAGACAAAAAAATACTAAATCTGGTCCTTTTTTATTGATTGCTTCCTTAACTTTGGTCAATCGTGATCAGGAAATCAGTAGCTTAGTTTAGTAGCAGTTGGGCGGAACCACTTTGTATACGTGAATAATCTACAGCATCAGTTTCATACATAGTATACATTTTCTCGAGTTATACATTATATCTCTTATAACAATGTAATGAAAAAGCATTTTTTTTCAACACTTCGTAGTGCGTTACGTACTACGCAGTAGTACTTACTGTCAGCTTTAATTTGATTATTTGTTAAATCATTGAAAACAGAGGCTCTCTAGGGAGCCTCTAAGACCAGGAAAAAAGTAGGTGGGTAACTTTTACTATAGTCGATAAACTTTTATAATTTTTGAAGCAAAACAATTCTTTTTAATGGAAAAAGTGACTGATTAAATCTTCGTATAAACAGTAAGTCAATTTTTCAATGAATATACGCATCATGTAATACCACATTTATTCTCTTGTTTCTTCGTTATGATATAAAATGTGATAGTGAAATTAAGTTTTGTTTTAAGTGATGCAAAAACACAGACAGTTATCAATTTTTTTTTCTTAGTGACAAAGGAAAAGCTTCTTTACTAAGACAAAATCACAAATAAAGGGTGTCCCAATAGATACTTCGGGATTTCCCTTTTAACTGAAACTTACAATTTTAGAAAAATAATATGCTTGTTTATTTTATGACCATTCTTTACGTAAAATTTTTAATAATAATTTGGCACAATTGCGGTTTAATTTTACCATTTCACTGACAACTTAACGGATGTTTTGCTTTAGATCATTAATCGTCTGCGGATTATTAGAATAGACTTTGTCCTTGAGCTCCATAGGAAAAAGTCGAGGGGGTTAGATCGCATGATGTTGCAGGCCACTAAACATCATCAGAGTGTTGAGAAATGACGAGGGCAGGAAAATTTGTCCGTAATAAATTCAAAGTTTCCCTCGCTGTATGACACGCGACGCCATTTTGTTGAAAGCACATACTGATAAGGTGCATATTATCCAATTGGGGTCATATAAAGTTTCTTAACATTTTGCGATAGCATTCATGAGATATTGCAGTAGCGTAAAATAGCCCTATAACTCCTCCAGCCCGCAATGCATGCCACATTGTTATTCCAAGAGGATATAAAGATTCTTTTGCAATCACTCGGGGGCTTTTACTTCCCCAAATCCTACAATTTTGCTTGTTAACTTAATATGTGAGATAAAAATGAGCTTCGTCAGAAAACATAATTTTATTGCATAATTCTGTATTATTTCTAATTTATAAGTTTGCGCAATGTTAACACGTTGTTGAGTTGTAAAATGATTCATAATTGAATTGTCGGGTCTCTAGATGACAACATGCAAGATATAAGTTTTCTTGTGCAAGCCATTGAAAAACGTCGCAAAATTATAATACCGAAGTATTGATTGGGACACTGTTTATAATATATATATATATATATATATATATATATATATATATATATATATATATATATATATATATATATATATATATATATATATATATATATATATATATATCTTGGACTTGAAGGTGGAATACTTTGAAATCATGACTTAGTTTTGAAGAATTGGACTGAGAACTTTTTAAAGCCCCCCATAATAAAAATCGACACATAAGTGATACCCGCTTAAACATATATATTACGGGTTGTTTCATATAGAAAAAAAACGTTCAAAAAAGAAGAAGCCGAAGCTGAACAAGAAGAAGGAGATTTGGGATCCACCAGACGGATCAAATTGTTTCGATATTGTTTTGGGACAGCGATAAAAATTTGAACGGCGGAGGTAGCTGACGCCAAATTGCAGGGTCGACGGTTGTCATAAATTTCTGATCTGTCAAAGGGGGTCGATTGAGACCGATTACGTTCGAGTGGAAATAATTTCGTTGGGTAGCCGATGATGTTGGCCGACTGGCTTAATGTGTGGGAAAGGGTGTTTAGATAACCAGTTTTATGGGGAAAAAAGGAAAACAAAAATAACTTAATAACGTTATTGAAAATGGCTGATGGTACCACTTAAGCTCATGCGGCCTTGCCCTTAGGACTTTGATTTTCCTTAAGAGGCAGATGTTAGAAGACAATTACAAGGGTTGTTAGTGTTTTTTATGTTTCATTTCTCTTGTACATTGGATTAACTAAAAAGTAATTACTTCTGTTGGTAATAAAGGGGCATGTATGTCTATTATATATAATATCCTTAAATCTCTTTATGTTAGTAAAGATATATTTAAACAACTGATATGGGATCAAAAAAGAATAAACATATAAGGCGAAAGACTCACATATTTAGGATTCGCCGTTGACATACTTATATTTGCTCACAACAGTACAGATGATGAGCGAACTCTTAAATGAAGTGGGAAAGGTAGGACTAGATATGAATTTGAAGTAGAGGATGTCCCAATAAGGATTTGGAAGGTGTATTTAAACAACTGATATTGGAACAAAAAAGAATAAACATACAAGGCAAAAGACTCATACATTTACGATTCGCCGTTGACATAATTATATTTGCTCACAACAGTACAGAGTTAGAACAAATGATGAGCGAACTCTTAAATGAAGTGGGAAAGGTAGAAGTGGATATGAATTTGATCAAAACAAAGTAGAGGGTGTCCCAATAAGGATTTCTTTTTTAAATAAAAACAAAAATGTTAGAAAAATAACATGCTTGTATATTTTATCAAAAAGCAGAGACATGGCAATTATGTTTTAAAAATAATATTCCCTAAATGCCCCCCTTGGTTGTTTCTACCGCCATTGGTAGACTTATTCGTTTTATTATTTTCTACGTCATTCTACAATTTTCCTTGTTCAAAAACAGAACACAGAAGAGTTGCATGAAAGAGCCAGTTTAAAAATAAAAGGGGAAAGACACAAACATATGTAGTTGTTTATTCCTTTATGTACGTAATGTCATGAAACACTTTCCAAAATCAACAATATTCTTGGACTTTTAACTATTTATAAAAAAGAATGAAATTCGGCTGTTTTATAACACATAGGCATTGAAAGAGCCAACCAAAGTTTTCAAAATACCAAGTTCTAATTACAGGACTTGCACCGCAAATTAAACAAAAATATTTATGATTAGGTATATAAAATGTTTTATAAAATTCAAACTCTGGATAAAGTTTTTACTTAAATCTAAAAACTGTCACAAAATTAGCTGTTTGAGATCAATCATTGCAAACTAACTATCTATGGTATTTTTAGGAATCATTATAATGTTATTTAAAAATATATGTTATATAAAATGTTATATAAAAAAAACTAAATATAAACAAAAATAAATAATTCAAAAAACTTAAAAACCGTTTTGGCAAAAACAATACAATGTCCCTTTTACACCACAGGATTCATGTGCCCAACCGTTTCAAATTTTGCACCGGTACCAGTCTTGATCGCTGTTACTATAATTTTCATTACACACTAGACACTTATTATCCTGTTATCTTCCTATTTTATTTTTATCTTTAATTGGAACCTTTTTTATTTCTGACAATACTATATTAGCTTCCGAATCTGATGTATTTCACTGTTTCATTATTTGTTTTAGATTTCTTAGTAAGCAATTTTATAGATTTTTATAGTCATTTTCTTCACATTCTTTCTTTGCTGGTTTGCGTCCTTTTCTGCTATCTTGTTTTTCTCAGGAGTATCCGTTACGATAGCAGATGTATTTTCCGGTTCTTACGAACCGTGTTTTTTTCTGAGACTGGCCTTTGAAAATGGCCTAATCATTTGTGGTGATATAACTAGTTGCCTTGATGTGCCTGCGACAGAAATAATAGGTGCCGAAGTAGGCGAAGATAAAGCAGGTCTTAAATTATCTGACTATTCAGTATCTATCTCTGAAGTTCTTGAAATTAGCAATGAATGTGCACAAGCAGGTAAAGGCAGTAGAGGCAAATTCTCTTCGATTTCAGTTACGTTGCTATTATCATTTTGCTTATTGAAATTGACTTCAGTAGATGGATCTGATCTATCCGTCACAAAGGATGATAGAAACTCTTTTCCTCCAAATACGTTTGAATTCAAGGAACAAATACCCGTTTTGAAAAAACCTTGTGTAATATTGTGAGGACTGACAGCTGATAGATATACATCTTTCATAAACTGTCCAACTTGGTAAATGGTCACCGTTTTACCAGGATTTCACAATATCCACTTATTCTACACCTATATTCTATACTATAATTCTATACCTAGTTTTGAAGGGTCCAACAAACATCATTTGAAACATTCTTCATTCACCCATCCAGAAATATTTGTCTTTCCAAGAGCTCCTGGTGGAGTATTGGCTAACATAATAATATATACATTGGCGGTAAAAAGCCATCAGCAGCATTAATGAAAAACAAAGTTTTCACAAAAGTTTCTTGTTCACCTGATGTCACTTGTCCGGCTTGTTTTGACCCTCTTTCAGCAATAACTTTGGCATGATTAGTTACAGTGCTGCAGCCTGTTTCATCTGTGTTAAATATAATGTGCGGCAGAAAATTAAATCTTGCATAAACATCGGTAAGTTTTTCCAAAAATGTGCTTACGTTCGTTTTGTTAAAACTAGTTGCTCTGGAAAGTGAAGTACTTTCAGGTTTTCTAACTGCTAATTCTGTGTGTCGGCTCATAAAACCTTTTAACCAATCTTCGCTTGCACTTTGAATGCCTTTCCATTTATTTGGGCAAACAGAATTCGCTTCCGCATAATCAAATGCAAGTTTTTTGGTTTGTTGTCTTGTAAGCCCGTAACACATTTTAGATGCAGCTTTCAAATAATCTGCTAGTAAACCCTTTTGTTCCATAGTAAAAATACGCTTATTACCTATATAGGGTTATGTTTGTAGGACGATTTGCCAAGAGATTTTACCATCCCGACAATCTTAGCTAAGTAAGCTCTAGAAATATCAAAGAAAAGGGCGGTTTTATTTATAGACTATCCTTTCTCGATCACTTCACTAACAGCCTCTTCTATTATAGATGTTGCCGGTCTTTTACGCTTGGTTTGCTGTTTTTGCTATTTCAGATGCCATTGTTATCTAAAGTAAAAAAAAACGGCCTATTTTATTGAAATGTCAAATAATAATAGTAAAATTTAAAAATTCAATGACTAAACAAAACATTTCAGCCATTATGTTTCTAACTTGAGAGACGGTTTTTCGCACAAAATGAAATTATATGGGGCTACCTTTAATAATATGTTTCTAATCTAATAAGTTTCAAATGAAAAAATAATTTTGAAAATCGGTTTCATTTGGCGGGAATATCCTTAACATACACAGAAAACAAAAAACGAAATTCAGTCGAATTGAGAACTTCTTTCCTTTGAAGTCAGTTAAAAACAATAATTGAATTATTAATGTACTTAATAAATATAGGTCTTTAAACATAATGAAAATTAGCCCTTCAAATGAAAGAGTCCATGAAAGAGTCAGCTTTTTCATCACACCGTAACACTCTTTCAAAACGTTTTCTCCCAAGAAACATAACCTCGAAAATTAGTACAAAACCTAAGCTTTGCCTGCACAATATATATGTTATTAAAAGGCCTAATATTTCCATAAAATTATATTATAAACAAATAAAATTAACTCAAAAAATTACTATTTAACGACAAAATCTTCAATACGTTGCACCGGCGCCGTTTGTTTTTGGTGAACTGTTCAATGTTTGTGGGTGACAGCTGGTCAGTGTTGCCAACTTCAAATTACAATTCCTGCATCAGCCGTTCGAAAACCACAGCGTAAATCATAGTAGCTCTTTCAAAATTTGGCTCTTTCATGACACTCTTCTCGTACTCAATAAAAAGGCAATTTATACACTTCAGGTACATCAGCGAGCTACTGAAAGAAAATTACTGGGAATAACGCAAAAAGATCGAAAACCCAACTAATGAATAAGAGAACAAACCAAGGTGGAAGATGTTCTGAAACGTATATGCACTCAAAAATGCAATTGGTTGGATATGTAGCAATACATAGAGAATAATGCATTACCAGACTTATTATATAGATACCTTAGGGAGAGCGAAGTAGCGTGGGAAGACCACCACAACGCAGGTGTGATGAATTAAATCGAGTAGTAGGTTTGAATTGGCTTCAAGTAGCACAGGATAGAGAAAGGTCAAAATATGAGAGGAGCTTATATCATCTTTACGACAGAGAAAAGTAAAAAAAAGAAGAAGAAGATGTCTATCATATGTATACATCATACAACGATATTGTTTCTAACAACCAATTCATCATATTTTTACTTATAGAAAATAGAACTTTTGCAATTTTAATAATTGTACTTTGTAATAATTGTATTTCAACGTATTATCTAGTCTTAAAAACAGTTTTTATTTTATTCTTGTATTGGAACCTTCGGTGTAAAACACTAAATTCGGAGAGATTTACCACTAAATACCGAATAATTTTTTAAAAACTTTTTTGTCGCATGTTTCGATAACCATGTTAGCATCATCAGGAGATGATTTAATAGTTTTTCACTCCACTTTTGGTTTTTCATTCCAAGCGGTCAGCGAATTCTTTTGAATTGCTTCTATGGACTCAAAACAATGGTTTCTTCAATTGAGGAATAGAAAAAAGTCACATGGTGCAATATCTAGTCAATATGATGCTTGCAGAATGACGTTTTTAATTTTTAGCGAAAAATTAGCGAATAATCAGTGCGGTGTGCGATAGTGTGTTATCGTAATGTAAAAAGCACGGATTGTTGGAAGCACGGATTTTAAAGCTAAATTATTGTTGGTTTTTCTATTTTAGTGACTGAAGAAGTTGTCTTGGCAATACTAGGTGATGGAATCGAATCTGATATAGAAAATTTCCATAATGAAAAAGACTTGGAAGCAGAATCGCATGTTCTTACAGACCTTTTAGACGAAAATAACATATTTAAGTGTTCAGAAGATTTTTTTTTTTAATTTAAGTCACGTCAACGCTCAAAGGCGTTATTTAGTGACTTACCAACACCGACAAACACATACAAATACGCGCACTCGAACATCCATGCCCGTACCCGGATTCGAACCCGGGACCATTGGATTGCCAGGTGGGCGACTAACCCACCAGGGTGGACCCTGAACCAGTACCAGCTAGGCAGGTAATGTCTTGTAACACAACACGACAGATACAAGTTTAAAATTGGCGACATCAGCAGCAACATAGTCATGGGGAAACTTGGAAAAATATTCCTTTTTACGATAAACCACAAGAATATCCAGCTTTACCGAAGAATCCAGTTCGTACCTCAACAGGTTATCTTCATGATTATTTTGATGAATATATTGCTTCAAAGGAGGTGCACAAACTTGTACTGCATGCGTAAAACTGGGTGAGAGCTAAAAACTACCAAAGCCAAAATTGTTAAAGTTTTTGGTGTCCATATTCTCATGGGACGTCTTCCTTACCCACAATTGCCGATATACTGGCGAACTAATATGAAGATAGGACTTATTGCTGACTAAATAGCTCGTGACCGGTTTATTACCTTACGCAATGCTCTTTATGTGGTTGATCATGCTCAGCAATTAAAACAGAGAGGAACAATCCACTCTGGAAGGTGCAACCGATGATCAAACTGGAAAGAGAAAGAGAAAGAAAAAGAAAGAGAAAGAAAGAGAAACAAAGAGAAAGAAAGAGAAAGAGAAAGAGGAAGAGAGAGAAACTCGATTCGATATAGTAGATGATACCTTTCGATGGCCAAGTTGTAAAAAATAAACCCCGACCGGCTGGCTAGGTTTGAAGAACTTCGGATTAACTACAAGTGAAGGTCTTATGCTTGACTTCGACATCTACAGAGGCGCTAAAATAATGTTTGCTGAAACATCATTGGGTCTGGAACCTTCTGTAATCCTCTATTTGATCAGAAGCGTCCCACCAGGTAGCTGTGTATTTCACGATCGATACTTCACTACAGTTCCATTAATGGGAGAGATGAACCAGAGGAATATACACAGCACGGGCACAATCATGTTCAACCGCATTGGAGATCGAGTTGATTGTAAATTCGAAAATATTCTGATATGGTTTGCGGCGAAAGTCAGTATTATATCGGAGACTCGACTGTCATTGTTAAATGGAAGGACAACAAGTCAGTACTTATGGCATCAAACTGCACAGTCTCCTCATCGGGCATTACTGTCAAACGGTGGGATAAAAAACAGAAGAGCTACGTTGATATAACTGCTCCTAAAATTATTTAACAACACAACCAACACATGAGTGGTGTTGACATTCTTGACCAATAGATGAAATACTATGGTACATTCATCAAGATCAGAAAATGCACTTTGAAAGTTCTGATTCACTTAGACATTTTGATATCTACAAAGGCGGTAAAACAATGTTTGCTGAAACATCATTGGGTCTGGGACCTTCTGTAATCCTCCATTTGATCAGAAGTGTCCCACCAGGTAGCTGTGTATTTCTCGATCGATACTTTATTACAGTTCCATTAGTGGAAACGGAAGTGAACCAAAGGAATATACACAGCACGGGGATAATCATGTTGAACCGCATTCCAGATCGAGTTGATTGTAAATTTAAAAAGATTCTGATATGGTTCGTGGCGAAAGTCAGAATTACACCAGAGACTCGATTGTTATCGTCAAATGGAAGGTTAATAAGTCGGTGGGATAAAAACAGAAAAGCTACATCGATATAGCTGCTCCTAAAATTATTCAACAATTCAACCAATATATGTGTGGTGGTGACATTCTTGACCAATAGGTTCAATCAAGGTCAGAAAATGGACTTTGAATGTTCTGAGTCACTTTTTGGATTTGGCATTGATTAATTTGTGGCGACTATACAAAAATGATTGTGTGACAAATGGCTATTCAAGAAAGGACATTCTAACACTACTGAATTTTCGTTTCAACGTTGCTGACGCCTTAACAAACTTTCCTGAAAAATAACATCGCGACATTGACAGCGACATTTTGAAAACGAGTAGTTTACTTTTTTTGAATATTCGCAACTTTTTTTCCGGAAGTATAGGGTTATGAGTGTTAAATATATGTCATTATACAGAGCCATTATTTAATCCCGAAACCCACATAAACCTATAAATTTGGACAACCAACACAACAAGTTGGTAATGATTAACACGAAATCAGTAATTTTCTTAAACTATGACGTACATTTATTGATTTTTTCAATTTTTATAAATAATCTTTTTGAATTATATGCACAGTTTAGCACTAATAACGAAAATAAACATTTGATCAGTTCTACATTGGTTTGAACCTAAGTGAAAAAAAGTCAAGATAACTCCATCGGAGCAGATGCCATGGAAGGGAAAAAGAAAAGAAGCGCATGGAGTAGATTTGTTATAGAAACTATTGTTGATTGCATATTGCTGATTGTTGAAATACAAACAAGGAACATTATTTCTTTTAAATAATCAAATGTCTTTAAAAGGTGCCTTTAAAATCTTTTTTGTCGAGAACAAAATCAATTTTTTGAAGAACAAATCTCGATGACAGATCTAGGGGAAATTTCAGTTAAATTTTTGGTGATAAATGATACCACCTTTAAATAATTCAACATAAAAAATAAAAGTTTCTAAATTTAAATAACTCACTAGTCACGTGGGTTACATGATTAAATGAAGGCTTTGTATTTTCCACTGTTATTCAACAGTTAGCTTAATACTAGTAAATAATCATAACGTCACAAGCCTGCATTTATGTTAATGAATTCATTATGCTAACTAGCAATTGATAGATAATAAGACGCCGTCAGCTTTGGTGCTAATTCCGAAGGCCTAATATTAAATTAAAACCACATTGTGTGATAAATGTTTGCTACTATACTATTAGTACTTCATGTAGTATTTTTGAATAGCTTGAGATTATGGTGCGTTCAGCAAGTAGGTTTACAAAAATTGCATATATCTGAAAATTGTTAGGAATGGAACGGTATATTTTTACTGAAGCAAAATTAAATACTATTTGTTAAAAAGATACATTATATTATTTAATGATATATTATTTAGGAACTACATTATTAACATTTGCTCTATAAATCGCACTAATCACGTAATATCTCGTTATAACGGGCAGAATCCAATATCTTGATTGATCTGTTATCAATCGTACCAACAAAATTTAATTTGTTTTATTATAGCCTTTTTTGTGATGTATAATGTAACTTTGCTTAGCAATCATCGCTAGAAAATTGCGATGCAACAACACACCAATATTAAGTTCCACGCGAAACTGAAGAAAACTTTCGCAGAAACTTTTAAATTGCTGTAAGAACCACATACGAGGTGTGTAAATTATAAAATGAGACTTGTGATGCCAGACTTGATACATCTGATGCATCTTCAGTACAAGTTTAAATTCCCTAATGTCACTTGGTGATCTGTAGTAATTCTTTTCGTGAACCGGATTTTTCTAGTGCGTTCTGAAAATGAGTGATAACAATTTCGAGCGACGTTGTGCTAACAAGTTTTATTTGAAATTTGGGCACAGTGCGGCGGCAACTTTTGCAAAACTTTAAGGGTTTAGTTGGTTTAAAACATTTTCTGAAGGCAACGAGTTTTTGGCCAGTAAAAATATCACTGTGGCTTCGCAGCCCCCTTAGTCAGCAGACTTGAACCCTTGGGAACTTTTATTTCTCCCATGATTGGAAATTCATCTTAGACGACAACATGTTGTGAAATTGGAGAACATTGAACAAGCTGTAATCGACCAATTGAAGGCGATTTCAATATTTGAGTTCTAGCACTGCTAATCGAGGGGATAAACCGCTTATATCGCTTGAAGATAACGATATATAATTTAAATGATAAGATCATATATAAGTTTTATAACTAAATTATTTTTTATTTTTATTGTTTTCCTTATAATTAGGAAGTTATATGAAATTGAAAATCAATTTTTAAACCCAGTACCGATGACGCGCCGACAGTTCCGAAAAAAACCTGAACGCGAGTGACCTCACAGTATTAGGAAACATTAAAAGGAACGCCAATATCGGGTCGGCTCAGAACATTTCGGAAGTTATACCGAACAATCGGAGTTCCGAGCAAATAAAACAATTTATCGATCCTAGTCATTGTTCTATAGGTAAATCTGCAGTAATCTTTGACTGCATTTGTTGGTTTGCTAACGATTTGAAAATATACTTGATTTAATTGTACTTGTATTATTTATTAATTGCAAAAGTGTAATTATTTAGGCTTTCGGTGCTGTTTTCGCCGTTCGGTATATATATATATATATATATATATATATATATATATATATATATATATATATATATATATATATATGTTGCTTGTGTAAGATATCTTTACATAAAGATATGGAGGCTCAAAGGTAAGTTCAGAATGAAAGATTGAAATTAGATTAGGGTTCTGTTTGTTTTTTTGCATTCGTTTTATAACTTTTATTTATATTATTTAATTCATGTAGGGAAAACAAATTAGCGTGCCAAACTTGTAGGAAGGAATATTCCTGTGTATCCGCAAAGAATCTACATGTATCAACACAAGCGAGAGTAGTAACAGTGAGAAAGGATACGAATAATAACATTCAAGAAAGCCAGAATAGACAAGAACAAAATTCGACTACCAATTTGGAAGGTAATCGTATATAAAAAGTCTTATAGTTGAAGACTGATGATAGGTTGACAGCAGTTCCAGGATATGGTTTGGTATATAGTGGTATTTTAGTGGGTAGGCCTTAACAGGAGAGCCTCACACTTAAAACTACTATAAACTACTATAAAAGTTTTCCACTCAAAAAAAGTTATTTAGGTGCCTTCTCTTATTTGGCAAATCTCTAGCTGGCGATGAATTAGAGTTAGTTAGCAGTTCAGATTAAATCACCTCCTGATGATGCTAACATGGTTAGCGAAACGTGCGTAGAGCAGTTTAAAAAAGCGTTTTGGTGTTTAGTGGTAAATCTCTTCAAGTTTAGCAGCTCCATTTATTTATATTTGCAAATATTATTATATTAAGAGTCTAATGTGGTGGTTTGTAAAACATGTAAGGCGAAAAATCGCCATTGTTTTAAAAGTGCTGAAAACCTTAATTAAATCAATAATATAATATGGGTGGATTTTTTTTTGAAAATATTGTTAATAGAGTTTAGTGTGGTGGTTTGAAGAATTGGTGTGGTTTTAAAAGTATTGCAAACTTTAATGAAAACAATCAAACTGTTATAAAAACAAATATGTATATAATTTTGGGTAGTGATTGTTTTTATTCTGAACTGATTATTAATGTAGTTTACATATTAAAATCTACTGTAATATATTATCCATATTATCCTTGTCGAGGAAAGTTTTATTATGTGTAGTTAACAGATTGGAATAAAATTAGTGAAAAAATATTGGAATACAAGTAGTGATTTAAAAACTATATATATGTTTTGTTATTCTAATTATGATTTATATTGTTTTTTGCTATTAGCTAATAATTACAATACTAGAAAATATCTTTTACTTATTTAATATTTAACATTTTCTAATATTTCTGAAAACCAATATTTAGCTTCTATTTATGTACTTTATAGATATGTCAATACATATGTGATGTAGCAAGCAATAAATTTCAAATAACTCTGAAATATATAATATCGTCTTTTAAACTTGCTGCTGTTAGTTTGGTTGACATTCCTAATTTTAATGAGGCGGAATGACAGCTCAAATCTTTTGAAAACCGCTATTCCAAAAAATCGCTAAGAAAAGTTCGGTATAAATTCCAAGCCGACCCGATACGAAGTTTTTCGTATCGATTATTAATATTATTTATGATAAAGTTTTAAAACAAGGTAAAAAAAAACTTTTTCAATTATCAATATAAGGCTCAGTAAACTTCACGGTTCATTATTTTTACACGCTTGATTAGGTAGGGTTATAATATAAATATAGCATAGTTTAGTTTTTAGAGTTAGATTACATCTTCTCCTGATGATGTTAACAGGGTTAGCAAAACGTGAGTCGAGAAGTATTCAAAAAGTTATTTGGTGTTTAGTGGTAAATCTCTTCGAGTTTAACGACGATGTTTAAAAAAAGCAGTGTTTTCGTCGAGACAATCGCCAATTATTTTTCAGTCAAATTTTTCAATCAAAATGATATTATTTGTAATATATATATATATATATATATATATATATATATATATATATATATATATATATATATATATATATATAATTTTTAAAACCAGTCACCAGTTATCATAATATTCTTAATACTATAATCGAGAAAATATAAATTGAAATTATGTATATGTGATGCATCCTATGATTTTATATTTAGTAATCAAATTGATGATTAATAATTGGAATAAACATGAATCAAGTGAGTTAAGCTTTTTTAAATTCATTTTAAGCCGAAAATAGATTATGTATGATTATAATGTTCTCGTTTATATTTCTTGTAGTCGTTAGAGTCTTATTAGATAGCCTTAGAGGCGTTGCTTCATGATTTTAACGACTCTGCTGATAGCAAGAAGATTATCTCAAACAAGCAGCCGACCGTGTTGCTGGGTTCGATTTTCGTTCACGGGGTGGATGTTTGTGAATGTACTAGGCAGGTGTGTAAAACTCGACAAGTAATCACCTCTCAGTCCCGCTAGTTCGAGACATGATAAGGTCGAATGCCATTTGAGAGAACTACGTGGGTCACTTGCTAGTCAGGCGGTTTCCGATAAGTTAGTTTTTTTAGTTGGTAAAGGCAAAACAAATAATTTTACTGTGATTCGGAGCCCATGGTAAGCTATAGGTCTAGTTATTAAATGGCAGACCAGTTTGTTGATACCTCTATAACAATGCTAGGATTAGAGTTGCTACTCTAATCCTACTAGACTAGATATTAACAATGCTTGGATTTTAAATGATACACTTGTAGTTTTTTTATATTTCTGGTTTTCTTTTCTGAGTTTTTTTTATATTTCCTGTGTAGTATTAGTTCAAGCTACTCTTGAGAAAGCTCTAACAAGGCAAAACATATGTA
The DNA here is from genome assembly GCA_031761425.1 of Cosmopolites sordidus. Lineage (NCBI taxonomy): Eukaryota > Metazoa > Arthropoda > Insecta > Coleoptera > Curculionidae > Cosmopolites > Cosmopolites sordidus. The sequence goes on along the minus strand of JARFXV010000082.1, from coordinate 652,878 downwards.
AAGCAAAATCTATAATAAACATATGAAACATTGAAAACAGAAAAATCTACAAGTATAAAAAAACCTATTATTAACAAAATGTTTCACAAGGAACCAACTGCCGAATCCATAAACATTAGAAATTAACAAACCTAATGGGTTGTCCCGAGCAGGATATACATCCTGACCGACGTATATCCGAATTTACACGGAATTGTACGAATATTCTAAGATAACAACTCGAAGTCGTCTTTCTCGACCTAACGAAGCCATACATATTATAGTATGAAGGATTTAATAATACGTTACTTGAATAATGATTCCCTTGATCAAGTCATGAAATATTCTTTAACGAGGAAGCTCATTGAGTTTGGAATCCACCAGGGGTTCAGAGACGAATTATCGAGGACTCATATGTATGATCAAAAGAATTAGTTTTAATCATACTCCCCACTCTATATCTTAACCTGTATGGCCAATTTTGTAAAATATAGTGACATTAATCACAATTTTTCCAACAGCATCTGTGAGGTCTTTTTTCAGTCCAAACAAGGTCTGTTGACCAAATCAAAAGTCGGTGCCTGGTTGAAGGAACCAACTACTCACGTAGAATTTGGGAGAAAGGTTTTGTATTTCAAATTGGAAAAACTATTGCTGACATAGAGTTGAAATTTTAGGATATTATTATTATTATTAGCTGAGAAATATGTTCCTTGATTGGTGATTGAAAATATTGCTTAGAGTATATTAAGTGAGGTTAATATATGAAATATTTAAGTTTTTAGATTTAAATAAATCAGTGACGGCTTGTGGGTTTTTAAAGTGGGAAGGCGTAGAAGAAAATAGTGCTTCTGAAGATTTTTTTTGCTTTCTTCTTTTCTCTTTTTACTTTTCGTGCTATTGAAACCTTATGCAGGAGGTGAACCAGGAAAACATTAAAATTTTATATTGTTACTACTTACAAGGACATTGAGGGATGGATTGCTCCTTGTTGCGTAGATAAAGGATATTAATAAGTTGGTATTTACCATTTCCCGAAGAGTAAATCATTTAAACAGTTTATTGTAACTGCAAACCAATAGAGAAAATTCGAAAAAGTTCATGAGAAGTTCGAAAAGTCCAAAAAAATATGAACGTTTTATGACAAAAAAGGCTTACTGTACACATTTTTGTCGGGGAATAGCACTTCGCCGTTTTCTAGTTTTTAAAGACAAATTCCATTCGCCTGTTTTTGTCCAAAATAAATTTTTCAATAACTTTTTTACTAAAGTCCGGAATTAGTTCGACCATAGCACTCGCAATATTTAACATACCTAAAGCATTTAGTCTATCTTCCTCCCATTGAATTTCTTAAATATGTTTTAATCAAGTTCAAAGTCGAAAAACACCTTTCGGCTTTTACTGTGGTCATCGGTATAGTCACTAGTATTCTCAATGCCTTAGTGATTTCTTTAAAAGTTGTATCCAATCTCATTTTCAAAAGAAAATTTAATGTCTTTAAACAGCCTTTAATGTCTTCATTTTGACAAATCTTGGGCCTTGAATAAAAAATTTCCAATTCGGTCTTCAAATCTTCTTTTTCTATCGTCGAAAAACTTTCACAATTTTTTTTTAATTCATTGGAAGTGCTTTTTGATATTCTGGATAAAATTTAAAAAGTTATTATATCACAAACTTGTTTAGCAAACTTGCCTAGCAGGTCTGATCTCCCTAATTTTTTCTTCAAAATATTCTATTGAATTTTTAAAGGATATGTTTGAATTAACTGTAATTGATCATACAAAATATCCAAATGTGGCATAACCAAATATCGTCTTCCAACTATTTGAGGAACCCAGGGCTTGCAACGCAGTTTCTGCATTATATTTTGTTGTTTCCTCTTATTGGATATTCTCAAAACATGTTTAAATTTCTTCTTTAAATCTAAAAATCGTGCCTATTGTATGGGATTGAGAAATCCAACGTGTTTGTGATAATCTGGATATTCGTTTGTCACAAATTTGTCATAATACAGCGGTTCAATCAGGCGACTGTGGCAAAAAAATGGAAATGGCATTTATGCTACCAAAAAAGATTCTCAAACTTGGTGTGCTCGAAACAGCTTACTCTAGGAATTTATTAAGCTGATGAGCATAGCAAAAATAATTTGAAAAACTGTTGCAAAATGCATTCCGAAACCTGCTCAGCATCTTGTCCTGTTGGATTTGAAAACGACCAAAATCCAGAACCTAATGATGATCTTCGAAACTACGAAGTGGTTTTTTTTTACATTTTCATTATGCTCGCTTATTGTTTTCGCATATGCATAACTTAATGTTGAATTAATATTTACTTTACCCAACAACTGGAAGCTCACTAGGTTGTTTTTATGTTTAGGTGATTTCTCGTGCTTTTTAATTTTATCTAACAAATCTGTTAGATCCCTCACTTCTTCGCGACTCCATTACAGCTCACCATCAAACAATAAACACACGAAACAAAACAGAGAATTAGTGTCTTCACAACCACATAGCCACAAAATACTACTGCATTGTTTACTGTCAAATTTTCGCGTAAAACGCCCTATTTTTACATTATTTCTTAACTTGACTCAAATTCAACACGGGTGTGGGACGACCGTTAATTTTGAATTCAACTTTCGCCTCCAAACATAAATAAATTCATTAATAACTGATGTAACATGTAACACCATGTAAACATGTTACACCTTCATGTTTGCATGTATTTTTATTTAAAAGGTACTACTCAGTCTGTACACATGTAGCAAATACCAAATCAATACAAGTATTCGCGAGGCGAACGAAATACGCGACGCGAAACATATCAAACGTTGCGTACCCATTAAATCAGCGATTAAAACTAATTAGCGATACGCTCGGTCGCAGGAAATCTACGTCCAAATCGCATGTTTTAGAAGGCAGTTAAAGCCCTGAATTCTGGCAACCAACAAAACATGTAATGCCAATGACGAGATAAGATGACGTGGTGTACGGTCGCTGGAGGTAAACGTCCGACTAACTATGTAAAAATTGTGGCGAGAGGATGGAATTTTTACCCGCATTATTTGGTGTGATGGGCCTACAGACGTTCTTCTATATTTGGAGATTTTAATTTTTGATAATATCTTAAAATGAGTTAAAGGAAATAAACTGAATGGAAATAAAATATGGTGTTTTGCTTTGAAAAATTGTTTACAGTGATAAATGATGGAGGGGCGGCCCTCCCTCACGAGCCACCACGAACAAAATTTTCTTTAAGGAAACATCTAAATTGCCTACTGTGTGTCTCTCAGATATAATATTTAGGAGATTATTAAGTAAATACTTGGATTTATTGAAATTTGAACCCTCGAATTCTGGCAACCAACAAAACATGTAACATCAACGACGAAATAAGATAACGTAGAATATTTATTGAAATTTGTTCACCAATACAATTCGGCTTATTAAAAATTGATTGTTTTTAAATCACACACATTGAACGTTTCTGTAGGCAATATTAATAAATGGTAGTCCAATAAGAGTGTCTGAAATTTAAAATGATTCACAATGATAGCTGTAAGTGATAATCCGGTAATTTTTAGTTTTGAAGAAAAAACAATGGCATTATGTTTTGAAAATAATCTAGAATGTCTCCCTCGGCTTCGACTGGTGGAATGCATTCTAGAGACCCAATTTTTGAATACTCTTTCACACATATCGCATAGTATACCTCGTTTTGTGTCGTTTGAGCTCAATCTTCCATGTTTCGTTTAAGTTCCAACGTTGTTCAGGGTTAAATTTTGTAAACCAGAGATTTAACACAACTCCGACAAAAAATAATACGAGGGCGTAAGACCACATGTTCTTGGTGGCCAGTTGACATTACCATTTCGCTAAATAATGTGTCCAGCAAACATTCCTTCATTCCTTGTAACAAATTGATTGTCTGGCGAGATGTTGAAAGAAAACATTGTTTTGTTCAAAGGAAACATTTTTTTGCTAAAAAAACATTGTTTTGTTGAAAGAAAACATTGTTTATATGTATAATTATCAGTTCAGGATAAAGATATTCTGTTAGCATAACAGTAACACGATTTCCACCATGGTTTTCAAAAATGAAGGTCCTATCACCCCTTCAGCCCAAAAATCGCACCAAGTGACTTTCTGATGATGAAGAGGTAAGTTCTGAATCACTTGAGGATTTTCAACTGCCGAAATCCTGCAGTTATGTTTCTTCATTAACCCAGTAAGCCAGAAGTGCATTTCGTCGAAAAATATTAATTTCTCTCTGAAATGGTTGCCTTCTAACTTTTAATTTCTATTCTCTGTAGAATCGTGTATCTCTCGATGGTGAATTGATACAATGTACTGAACTCAGAAGTCTGAGTGACATTTACATTCCTATCAGTATTGCCGCTTTTATATTTCAAAGTTGACACACTCTTATTGAAAAGCTCTATAAACTCGAGGACTGTCTTAATCTAAAAGAGCAAAAATCGGCGAAAAAAAAGTCGATAAAGTTATTTTGGCAATATATTTAATATAAGCCTGACAGCAGGTTTATGGGTGAGATGTATATTTCAAACACTATTGTTGCTATTACGTTTCAAAGTCCTGGTATTCATATTTTAAAACTCTATAAATTTCAGAACTGTCTTAATCTAAAAAAGCAAAAAAAAAACGCGAAATAATTACTTTGGCAATATATTTAATATAATCCTGAAACTTAGTTTGATGTATACTGAAATTGGAAGTCGGCGTCGGCCATATGGCAAATTTACACCCTTCAAGAGTCCGTGTGTCTCGTCGGCAGCAGTTTATCCCCGGAAATGGCGTAAAATTACTCGTTTACGACACGGTTACCGAAACCAATAAATAATCGCATCGCAACCTGTAATTAAGGCGCGACAGCTGAAGTTTTTTTCGCTAGTCGAAACGGGCGAAAAGTGCGGCCAGGTTGGGCATCGGGCGTAATTGTGGGTGGTTTCGATTATTTCCTGTGACCGCGATGCGATTATCGGTGGGCTCGACGTAGAATTATCGCAATTTGTAGCTATTTTACGGATGTATAATTTTTAGAGCCAATTTTGAGGTTCGTCCATACCGTTCGGTATGGTGAATTTGGGGTTGAGAATCCTATTTGTGTGAGCTGAACTAAAAATGACTAATTATCCTAACATAAAACGACATAATAGCAGATTCCTCTAAAATACTTTCTTGTTCTGTTATCATTGCAGAAAATAAATTTACAAAATATTGCATGCTATTAAGCGATAGTATTACATAACATTTTTCATACAAATTGTGTTATGACTTTTCAAGTAGAAATATTTGTAGTGGTGTAAGTGCGAGTGAGAGTTTAATTAAATGGAGAGACATCTGAGGAATTCCAAATGGACAAAGGGATCAAACAAGGCGATAGCCTAAGCCTTCTATTGTTTAATATAGTGGACAAAATACTAAAAAGTACACTCAGAAGACTACTATATGCGGATGACATTGAAATTTTAGTGGACTCAAACACAAATATGCTAAATTTATTAGACATATGGATAGAAGAGATAGAGGAAATAAACATGGCTATTGACTCTAATAAAACAAAATACATGATCATTAACCATAAAAAACAAAATGGAAATTCAAATAAGGAAATATCATGTAAAGAAATATTAATATATTTGGGGGTAATGATATCAGATGATCGAAAATTGGACAACGAAATGCAAACAGATCCAAAAAGGCAAATAGATTATACTATGCACTAAACCGAACGATACTGGGTAGCAGAGAAATAGAAGAAAAACTAAAATGCAAATATATAACACAATCGTTTGATCATGTTGAATTATGAACATTACTACCAATTCATGGTAACAATATCCGCGATGGAAAGTAAATTCTTTAGAAAATAACCGAGAAAACAAAATTGTATAAAATAAGAAAATAAACAACCAGGGAAACATTACTACAACAATGCATTACAATACATATAGAGATAAAACAGTTGAACTGGTTTGGAAACAACAACTTTTATTAAGAAAATGGAGATATCATGGAGATAAGAAGAGTGGGTAGAAAAAGAAGCGGTAAACCTAGAATTATATGGACATAAGAATTATTCAACATAGGACATATTAAGGAAATTAATTAAGGAAATTCTTTGAGAGATGAGATTATGGGGACAAACGATTATGGGAGATGGAAAAAATGGGAAAATAGTTAAGGGAAACGCTCCGACGCCTATTATACATATATAGTGTATCAAGTTGGCGTTTAAATGGTGCCAGGAGATTAACCTCGCCTTCTGATAATGACCATTTATATGGTTTTTCGTTTTGACCGTTCTTTCAGACGATTACCTTGGTTCAACTCAAGCCTGAATGATGACGAATGATGGCTGTACCAAGTGTCTTTGGGAAGTATTCATTCAAATGTGTTTTTGGTTGATTTTTAACAAGCACGGGACCTATCAAACGAGCAGTGTTCATACCTGAAACATCGTGTAAAATTTAGCGGACATGGTCTTTTGAGTTATGTTAGCATAAACAAGTTAGGATTTCGAGTCCGCGAAAATGTATGCAGCATTGTGAATTTTTGTGACGATTTTGTCGATGGTTGCCGATGGTCAAGTAGTTTTTGGACATCCTGAGGATTCATCATTGGCAAGATCATGCCAAGGGAATTTTGGATATAGATCTGGTCCAAGGACTCACTGACGAGCTGTAGCACCATAGGAAGAATACGAAGGAGAAACGTTCATCATCTTCAACGGACGTACAACCGCGTTCAAATTCAGCAGCCCAATTCTTTGCAGTCAAAAGTGTTTTACAGTACTAACTGTTTTTATATAACCTTCGGGATTAAACCCCATGAAACAAAGTACTTTATAGTAGATCGAATTTCAATATTTGATTCATTTTTCAGGAAATTTTAAAAATTAAGCAAAAATTAACAAGCAACTAAACGCACGCGTCTCAAACTTCACAACACGTCATCTAATAACATCATACCTGACAAACATCATAATTGTTTAGGCATACTTGCGTCATCTCGGCAAAACTTGTTGGAGCAAAACTGTGTTTTTATAATATTCTATATATGTCGTCTGAGAGGATTATGTTTACTTATAATTATAATACAGCTGTGAGTATTGGAATATTATTTGGTTTATGGCAATGATAAATTGGTAGGTTCAAGGTGAGACTAGAACAAAGAGACTTGTTAAAAGTGTGTTTACTTTACTGCAACGTAAGAAATACATATAATTACACATGTTGGTTCTATCGTTAACATATTTCAACATGTTCAGAAATCTCAATTTCAAAAGTTACAGAGTCTTCAGATTTTTGAGGGCACTATTTTAAATAGGTATTTACAACAAGCTATCCAAAATAAAATTTACTAATGAATAAGAGATGTGTGAGAACAAGAAGAAATACCAAACGATTGGAAGGCAACAATAATCTGCCCGATATATAAGATAGGTGATCAGTTAGAATGTGAATGAATCGCTATTAAATGTGATTTACAAAATATTGTCTTTCAATTCGGATTGATATTCGGTTATGGCATTAACAATTTGCCTGTTAAAAGCCAGACTTCTTTCCATAGATAGGTCAATTTTTATGAAGAAATCACAAAATTCATTTGCCATTCATAAGCCTTCCTCTTCAATGGAATGGGGATTAAACGTTTCCTTCATGTCGGTTTCAGTCAAATCTTCATCTTGCGATTCAAGTAATTCTTAAATGTCACTTGATTATATCTTTTCGAAACCATCTCGTTAGCAAACTAATTTTCCTTTGCTTTTACTTGACATTACAAATCGCGAACAAAGTAGAAAAGACAGGTATTATTCACTCGAAATTATTGCGATAAATGACAAGTTGAAGCAATAAAACAAAAGATTTGGCACCGGTCCTAGACGGCTTTTATTTAAAGACAGAGCATTACACGTAACCCGACAGCGCATACGGCGACGGCGATTTATTTGTCAAAGAACTCACGGCCAAGCGGCAATAATATTTGTTTATTTATAAATACTTTGATACCTGTTTGTTTTAAAAGGTAACTGGTAAATAAATACACATTATTCTAAAAATACAAGATGTATCATTAGTTTTGGATCGGCGAATGTAATCACAATTTTTTAATCCGCGAATAAGTAGTCAAAATTTTTTAATCCGCGAATATTGAAAACGCGAATAACGGAACCGTAAATAAGGAGCTTTGAGTGGGAGATATCATACAGGGGCCAAGACCGAGGGGAAGACCAAGAAAGAGATGGTGAAGAAGGACCTGTAAGAAATGGAAATAATGCAGTGGAAATGAAGAGCGAGAGATGAAACCAGTGGGCAACGATAACGGAAAAGGCAACAAAACGTGGATGCAAAAGGCATCAATTTTCTGTAACTAGATTATAGAGTAAACTCGAAGAGATTTACCACTAAACACCAAATCACTTTTTTTAAACCTCGCGACGCACGTTTCGCTATCCATGTTAGCATCATCAGGAGATTTTTATTTAATTCTAAACTAATTTAAAACTAAACTATGTTATATTTATATGTTTAGTTTTAGAATTAGATTAAATCATCTGCTGATGATGCTAACATGGTTAGGGAAACGTACGTCAATAAGTTTAAAAAATTAATTTGGTGTTTAGTGATAAATCTCATCGAGTTTACTGTTTCACACCGAAGGTTCCAATAGAAGAATTTACCTACGTTATAGAGGTTATGAAAACAGATGATTACCGTTCCATGTAGAAAAAAACATAGACCTAGATATTCCCTACGCAGAAGTAAATAAATGCTCTTGATGGCCTATTAAGCCATAGAGAAGAAAGAAAAAATTGCAATAGCATGGATTGATTGTAAAAGATACATTGAAATGTTAGTGCAAAGGGAGAAACTTCTAGAAAAGTACATTCCTAAAATTTGAATGTTTGATATAGTTTTCGCTTCATTGATTCAGTCCCTATACTCTATAATCACAGTGCTATATGCAGAACTAGGAAAATTATTAATATAATTCATGGTAATCCATAAATTAATCCAAATCTGCATGTACGTCGATTTTAAACTTGCTTATGCAAATAAAAGCCATGATTGATATTTCGAAGTGTAAAATAATTGAAATGGGCTCCTATTTAGACGAAATATATGCCTGCATATATTATCAATGTTCGGAAAGTTAATAGGATTTTCACAATAGCGATTGTTATACCGATATCAAAAGATAAAAAATCTAAATCATGATGTTACGTGCGACATTTCATTTGTTAAATATTAAATCAGTTACGTACTCGTTAGATAATGTAAATATTCTATTAAAAACATTACTTGCTATATGGTACAAATAACTTCTTTTACAAGGATAGAGTGAGATGACAGATAGTGTAATCGTAAAGATGATGGTATTTCTGTATAGTAGGTGCTTTTCTAGTAACGCTCTGTGAATTCCAAGCCAATATGACATTTAGTTTTGTTTTGACAAAAACAGCAGATAAGTTCTATATTTTTGTTATCATGTAAAAAAGCGAATTTCGTATGTTGATTAAACACTACTTTTAGCATGGGAAAACCATCGTACAAACCGAAGAATAGTTGGAAAATTGTTATGAGAATTCTGCTATTTCATGGTTCATAAGCTGTTTATTGACTTTCGATGCGGTGTAATCAGCATGAATGACGTTCCGCGCTCAGTATGTCACGTTGACGTTTCTACGAAGGAAATAGTCAACAACAATCATGATATCGTTTTGACTGATTGTAGAGTGAAGGTTAGAGAGACTTTTGAGATGATAAACATCCCGGACATTTGTCGGTTGGGCGCATTTGCCTACGGAATATCCCACATCAATATTTGTTTATGAGAACCTTGTGAAGGCGATGCGTGCCACGTTTGCTCACTGCGGATCAAAAAAATCGTATTCCCACTTCTTAGCGGTGTTTACGGATGTATAAGTCTAGTGTAGATGAGCTTCTGGAGCTATTCTTGACTATTGATAAAACTTGAATTCATCATTACACATCAGAAATGAAGGAACATAAATGAAAAAGGCGAAGACGCTTCCATATTGAATGTCATCCTAATTCTCTAGCATTCAATCTATTAAACAATCATGAAGCTCTAGTTTTAATCCACAATAATTTTAATATTAAAATAAACAGGCTAGTTTGAGGAAATCCATATTTTGATAACGTTATACCAAAAGGAACCAAGTGACATTTTTAAACTTTTGAACTACTTTATTAAAAAATCAGGTATTAGTTATTATCATAAATACCAACAATGGATAAGACTGGATAATTTCGGTTTTATTTCATATCAGTTTTTCAAAATTAAATATTTTTTGCCAAAATAGATTTTATATCATTTTGGCGCTTGGCTCTTTTTTGAAATTTGCTGTAAATGAAACTTCGGTCTTTTTCGAGATTCTTTCTATATTTAAGAGGTGCAATAAATGAGTTTAACTCGAAACGCATTTACTAATAATATCAATAATTAGGTATATTATGTTTATACATCGTCGCTGTCGTCTTCTATTTAAAAGTCTAGTGTTCGTCCAAATCTGTCCATATTACCTTCGAAGTTGCTTGATTGAAGGTTTTCATAGAAGCCTCTAGCGTCTGCTGGAACAAGTGAGATTAAACTGTTAATATCAGCAAATTTTTTCTCTGATATAGCTTTGCTTCTAGGATATAATATTTTCAGTTTTGGCACAACAAAACACAACTCTGAAGGCTTTCTCATCTCAATTGTTTCTTTATATTTTTCTTCTTTATGTATGTAGTTAAAAAATATCGAATATTTTGTGATGATTTGCTTATACTCATTCAAAGTATATACTCTGATCTGATATTTTAGGGCTCTCTATTTCACCGAAATCTATGTCATTGGGAAGGTAACTGCGGCCAGGCATGAGAAACTTGTAATAAATATGTTTTAACGATTTATGAGATCCTAAAACAACTTTAAGCATTAATAAAACTTTAATGTTTCTATTTTGCCCGCTACATGAGTCAGACCATACGACTAATTCCTTTGTACCAGGGGGCAAAATCTTAAGGCAAGAACCAACTTCTTGCGCCCCTCTTCCGGCAAGTCCCTCTTTCCACAAGAAAAAAAAATGGTGTGTTAGCAGACCCTGTATGTACCCCTTCATTGTATAATGACAACTGCATTTTATAATACACAATGTTTGTTGGTGTTTTGGACAGGCCTATTACTTTTTGCATATCATTAGTTACCGCTTCAAAGGTTGGAACCTTGGTTACTCTTTCCATATACTCTTTCATCATTTTTCGAGCTACTTCCGCAGTCAGTAGAGGTTCGTTATGTAAGTGAGTGTGTTGTGTTTTTGTTTCATCGTTCACTGCATTTCTTATTTTAATATGAAATTCATCACATATGTTACAGGTGTTTTTTTTTTTCGGTGGTTTTCTTCTTCGATTAAAGTGTTGATAGAATTTTTTTTATAACTTCAATATGACACATTTAGTTTCGATTCTGTTGGTTCGTTTGCGATGAACTACTTCCGCAGTCAGTAGATGTTCGTTTTGTAAGTGAGTGTGTTGTGTTTTTGTTTCATCGACCACCGCATTTCTTATTTTAATATGAAATTCATCACATATGTTACACGTATTTGTTTTCGGTGGTTTTCTTCTTTGATTAAAGTGTTGATAGAAAATTTGTTTGTAACTTGAATATGACACATTTGGTTTCGATTCTATTGGTTTGTTTTCGATTAATTAGAAATCTGTTTTTTGTGAATTGTCGCTTGGTCCTTTTGTCAACAGAGGTTGCCATATTCCATCTGGTAGTTGCATCTATTTGGGATAACTAAAACACCGTAAAAGAAGTGACTTGGTGCCAATATCCTGAAAAATTATCGAAAAAATCGTCGCTTGGTTCCTTTTGGAATAACATTATTAATTTATACTCAGGTCTATGTAAATCATACAACATTCATACAACATATAAAATACCTGTTTTTAATGCAAATACGAGGTTAGAGGGAAAAATCACATACTTTTTATTTGAAATATTGTTTTCTTTATCTAAAATCGATTTATTCTTCAACGCGTGATCTTAACACGATAAATTTCGTCCAATGATTTTGCAATGCCTTCGAAAAAGCACGTTCCCTCTACAAAATAGTTCTCAGTTTTGGCGTTGATCTCTTCATTTGATATGAATTTCTTTCCAGCCAGCCAGCAATTTTTTCATGTTTGGAAATAGAAGGAAGTCAGAGAGGGTCAAGTTCGATATATATATATATATATATATATATATATATATATATATATATATATATATATATATATATATATATATATATATATATATATATATATATATATATATATATATATATATATATATATATATATATATATATATATATATATATATATATATATATATATATATATATATATATATATATATATATATATATATATATATATATATATATATATATATATATATATAAAAATATATATAATCATCATCAGCCCGCATCGATCCACTGCAGGATGAAGGCCTCTTCAGCATGCTTCCAACCTTCACGGTCCTGAGCTTTCCTCTGCCACTCGGGTCCAATATACTTAACGATGTCATCAATCCATCGTGCTTTCGGTCTTCTTCGCGGACGTTTGCGATCAAGCGGTATCCACTCCAGGATTGCCTTGGTCCATCTGTCGTCCCATCACTTCGCTATATGGCCTGCCCATCTCCATTTCAACTGTACTCTCTATTATCTAACTCAACTCCATTACTCTTCCAATGATGTCACAGACTTTTGTTTGTTCCCTGATCCATGCGCAGGACTTTCTGTCTCGTCTTGTAATGCCAAGCATACATCTTTCCATTCCCCTCTGTGCCACCCGAAGTTTTTGAATTGATTGCGATGTGAGTGTCCAGGTTTCACCTCCGTATGTCATAACGGGTAGAACGCACTGATCGAATACTTTTCTTTTCAGGCAAAGTGGGAGTCTGCTCTTAAACACTATGTTGAGCCTACCAAATGCCTGCCAGCCACATTTAACACGCCGTTCCACCACCCGGGCGGTATTCCCCTCCATGGAAATCCTCTGCCCAAGATATATAAAGCTGTCCACAATCTCTAAATCCCTTCCTAGAACTGAAATTCTTCTGTCCTGAGCGAAGTTATTGAACATAACCTGACTCTTTTTCAGGTTTATTTTCAAGCCAAATGGTTCGCCAGCCCTTTGCAGTTCTTGTATGCGTCTTTGCAGCTCCTCCGGATCTTGTGAAATGAGAATAATATCATCTGCAAATCTAAGATGGTTTAAGTTTGCACCATTGATCTTTACACCATCCTGTTCCCAATTCAGTTTACGGAATACTTCTTCAAGGTCAGCCGAGAAAGGAATAGGCGATATTGCGTCACCCTGCCGTACACCTCGTTCTTTCTATATTAATTCCTTATATTATATATATGCATTTTCTTAGCAGTGACCTCAACAGGGAGTTCATGTCTTAGGCGGAGCGAAGCATCACCAGTAGTAGTTCGAGGAGATCGAAACTCAGTAAACCATGAAATGTGAAGGAGGAGAGTCCCCACAATAATTATTCTTCAACTTGCTCTTTCTACGTCAAAAATAAATTCGCTTTTTTCCATAATAACAAAAATATCGAACTTATCCACTTTCGAATATTGTCAAAAAAACTATATGTCATATCTGCTTGGAATTTATTAAACGTTACTAGAAAAGTTGCTTTTCAAAAATGCAATAACTTTTGCGATCGCCCCATCATCTATAGGAAAATTATCTTTTGACTCTACACTCGTATTTTCATCGGGGTTAAAAACATAGTACAAGGTTCGGCAGGGAGGTAAAAATTGACACACTCTTATTTTTAAACGAATATCAAAATTTATTGCTTTTATACATTAGTGGTATATTACCCTTAAAGTATACATAACACAGTCAGGTGCGAAAAATCACATCCATTTTTGTCGAGGCTTCTTGTAGACTAGTAGCAAAATCGTCCATACTCCTTTTGATCATAGCACGAGGAATCCTTTCAATTTCGCGTGTTATGATTTCGGAAAGAGCTTCAAGAGTTCGCGGTTATGTCTATGTAAGCTTCTATGTAAGCTTTGGATTTTAAGTAGCCCCAAAAGTAGCCACAAGCTGAAAAGTTTGGTGACCGAGGTGGCTATTTCACATTCCCACGCAAGGAAATCAGGCGCCCAGGGAAATGTTTCCTTAAGAAGGCCATTACTGCTCTTGACGTATGGCAAGTCGGCCATCTTGTTGGAACCAACGTGTATTGAGGTTAATGCGTCGTCTTCTTAGTTCTGGCAGAAAATAATCACGCAACATGGCGAGATAACAATCTGTGTTAACAGACACTATTCGTCCATTTTCACGAAAAAAATACGGTCCAATAATATAAGTTCGAGATACGGCACACCAAACAGTTACTCTCTCAGAGTGCAGAGGTTGATTATGTAGTTCTTGAGAGTTTTCGGGTGCCGAGTACCGAAAGTTCTGTTTGTTTACGATCCCCGATAAATGAAAATGGGCCTCGTCACTCATGAATAAAATGATGTTGTCGACCAGTAATTCCAACATCCTTTATGCGAACCTATGCTGTTTCACAAAGTCATTTTATTGCAATTTTTGGACAACCATAATTTTATACGGATGGAAATGAAGGTCCAAGTGTAAGATTCTGCGAACTGACTTGTCTGTTATTCTAAGAGCGCGAGTGAAGACCAGCATTTGCTGAACGGCGAGGCCTGGTTTCCACCGCTTGTCGCACCCTTTCAATGTTTTCCGGGGTTCGTACTGTTCGATCTCCTCCCCGTGCAGTCCCAGGTCTCAATGATCCTGTTGTTTGAAATTTGTTCACCCACTTCATAATGGTATCGCGTTTTGGAACGCGACCATGCCGATCACGTTAAAATGATTTCGAAATCGTCACTGTGTGAGCACAACAGAATGATCAGTTTCAATAAAAGTATTGTAAATAAACATGCGATGTGTCACAGACCACGATTCCATGCTACTAAGATGGCATCCCGAAACAAGTAGATATTAACCATTCTGAAAACATTCGCCCGACACTGCCGCACGTAACAGTCGTTTCAAAAACTGCCGAACCCCTTCCCTTCAATTCGAAATTGAAATGTCAAAGCTTACTCGATCGCCATAAAACTTTTTGGAATTTTGTAGGGCTCCATTTAATGTCATAATTGATAAATACAAGGTGTTCAATGTTATTGTTAATTTTTGTAGGTATAATTAATTGAAGTCGATTTAAGGCCCTTATGTCGTGTAAATTATACTCGGACCTATAAAGACGACGAGCTGTAATAAACCAATTGTTGTTTTGATAATACGCGCAAACCCAGAAAGCACGTTGTTGTCCGGTGAAACACTCCATGGCAACTAATTTTCCCTGAATCAAGCTTCGATGTAAAGTTAACTAAACCAGAGTGTTCTGCGCCACCTAGGAGCGAACAAGTAATTAAATATGAACGACATTTCTGGACACCTGGTATCATAGTTATTTAATAGTTCTTACGCCACCTTAGCGTCAGGCTGCGAACTTTTCGAATGAATTTTATAATCCAACAATCGGAATGCCTTCAAACATTTCGTGACATTTTAAAAACTTGACAACTGTGTAGATTATTTATTTTTCCTGATTTTATTTTTCCTTTTTACTGATTTTCTACTTATAACTTGATTATTCTCAAGACTTCTGCATGAATCATACGTATGGTAGACTGACATTATATTAGCTTTACTATTTTTTGCAATAAAATGTTTAATTGCCGTAGGTTTTTCTCTTATATCTACATGTTTAATGAGCGGAATTCAGGACCTAACTAACGCTAATAATAATGGTTAACATAAACTATTTTATGTTTTCATTTGTTGTAGTATAACGGGTGGAACATGTATCACGTTATTACTTTGCTTTGGCGCTATATTTGTGACAGACCTGTAAGTTATATTATGGAAAAATACATGCTGGAAGATCGCATTGAAATTGTTGTAATTTACATTAAAAAATATAGTTCAATTATTGTAATTTACGGTGTAAAAAAAATAACTTTTTAAAACGACAATTTTTCGTTTAATGAAGCAATTTAAAGAATGTGGAAGAGTTGGGGGTTCTTAAAAATATTGTATATGTGGAAGAGTTGTCGATTCGTCGATGTGATGCAAAATTGGGAGTTTCCTTAGGCAGTTTTCAACGAATTTTGATAAGCGACTTGCACTTGTTTTCCTATAAGATTCAACTTGGTCAAAACGTGTTACCTACAGCCAATAATAAGCGATTGGCATACCAACGAGGGTTGCTATTTATGTATCCGGAATAATAAATTAAACCAAATATTTATCATTGAAAATGCTTTTATTGTTTTTCAAAATATTTTCCGCGATGATCGATACATTTTTGCATACATTTGAACCAATTTTCATAGCACTTTTTCCATTTCGAGGTATTTTGAATGCATCAACTGCTTCATCTGGTATCGAAAAGCGTTAACAAACGTTAATAACAATGACCACTCGTGGGTTTTTAAAATGGGAGGGCGTAGAAGAAAATAGTGCTGTAGATTTTTTCCCCTTCCTCCTTTTTACTTTTCGTGCTGTTGAAACCTTATACAGGAGGTGAACCAGAGTGTTTTAGTCTGAAAAATTGTTTACTGTGATAAATGCTGGAGGGGCGGCGCCCCAACGCCCTCTCTTAAGAGCCGCCACTGAAATCATAACAAATAGACACCATTGTTGTCAATTCCGGATACATAAATATCAACCCTCGTAAAATGCCATTAGAACTTTTGATTGATTTTTATAGGGATTTTTGAAGTAAAAGGTTTACACAAATACACTATAAACCACACAACAATTCAAAGACAACATCCATATTGAAATGGTTGCATTAACACGGATATGTTGACAAAACTTTTGGAAAATTAATTAAAAAGGTTGAAAACAAGTTAAAAGTGTAGTTAATGGCTCACATTTGATTCACTTAATTTTCAAAAATTAGTTGATAACATTTAAAAACGAAATAGATATTTTAGGAAAAAGTCTATCTTCTTTCTTTTAAAAGTTATAAATAATTAAAATGGTTGCGACGCTTGTCCTAGCCGGCAACAATGATTTTTTAAACAGGTGTGTATTGCCACGGCTAAATTTATATGCCTCGGAAAAACAGAATTAAACCGAAAATTGACTGGATACCAAAATATCTAAACAGAACTCTTAGATCATTTCCCTTAATGATCCAGCAACAATTCTCCTCCGTGTTTCCGGTCATCGCTTTTCCCAACCCTCCTGAAAAACCGCCAATTTACCTTCGTGTCGTCTCCAGTGTGCCGGCTTCGCACATTCATCAAGCGAAGGTCGTCAAAAGGACGCAGATGTCACGCGAAAGTGCGGAGCGGGAGCCCTCTCGCGGTAATTTATTATGTGCGCCGGACCACATGCCGCGCGACCAACTATCAACTAATCTATTTGTCACCGGGTGCGAATCCCGCTGAATTACGGAGAAACCGGCGGGTTCAAATCCCGATGAACGGAAGGATTATTTTGAAATTTATTGATTTGCGTATACAGATAATGACGGGCCATTTGTTTAAGACATATTTGATATAATAATAACACAAGTCAATAAATTTAAACTTTTTTGAGGTAACATTGATGAAAATTGATGTATATGAAGTATTTTGTTGTCCTAAATTCGAAAATGATCTAATTGATCTGAAAATTTGATTTAAAAATGAGCTAATTATTGCAAGGCGTACAGTTTTTTTGTTACGGGGTTCAGTTGTGGGGAAAAAAAGGAGACGATATATTTTTACAATCTAATATTTATTTAATATAAACATGTAATACGTATTAAATCTATGCAAAGACATTAAAAAATCTCAGAAATCTTTTCACTACATTTATAAAACACTTCCAAGTTGTCAATTCCTTTTCATTTAATATTTCTTGATAACGGAAATTACCTAGAAGCTTCCTTATTTAAGGTCCAATAAATGTGCCTTCTTTAAGTTTTGGGTCACTTAATTCAGGAAATATTTATTTTCGTTACTTGAAATCATTACCTTCTTTGTCCACGGCTTTGACTAAGTTTTTCATTAGTCCAAGTTTAATATGGGGAGGCGAAAGAAGACGTTTTTGGATTAAAAAGTGGGACATATTTGGTTTGAAGTAGCAGGTTTAAAAAAAATTCTATGAGGCTAATTTTTTTTACTGTAAAATTCTTTTGTTGCCCTACTGTTCCATAGACACAAAAAACAGTAATACTTTATACCAATGTACTATTTGCCTTTGTACTCCAAAGTTAGGTACAAATAACTTCAATCATCCCATGATATAAATGAGAAGCAGGTCTTTGAAAATGGGACGTGCTAGGCCATTTCTGTGAAAAGGTGTTTTAATAACTACCTAAATGAAACGCAAAAAGAGCATTCTCAAGAGCATTACTTTTGATACAAACAATATAATGTATAATAAAATAATAATGTGTAGGTCCAACATGGTTATTACGATACTATGGTTATTACGATTATAAGCCAATTAGATGATCTCTGTCTTTTTCTAGCAAGGAATCCCAGGCATATTTTATTCATGCTTCAAGTTCATTTAAAATTGCCGACAGTCGAGAAGTCTCTCAAGGGATTGCCCAACGCTATCCCACACATTTTTTATCGGTGATAAATCTGGAAGTTTCGTGTGTGATCTGGTCTTATTTTTGCTAAATTATCGGCCGCAAGGGTAATGTACTTAAATGGTAATATATGGTAACATAACGGGTTGCATTAAGTTTTACGGATGAATACGGGGGTGGCCTGGTTTTCATGCAGATACGCGTCTATACAATAATTTTTGGATTGATAGCAATATTATGTTGTAATGTGAAGGTGAAATTTAATTTTCTTTCCCAAAAAGTGCGACCCTTATACCAAAAACAGTTTAAAATTACCATTAAAGTGCGTGGAGAAAAAAATAAGATGGTTTTGGATCCTTAAAATACCACTCCCAGAGTAAAACGCGGTGGTGGAAATATCATGCCTTGGAGGTGTATGACTTGGACTGGAACTTGAATTTTAGTAACCATCGATGAGATTCTAATTGCTCGGAAGTAGCATAACCCAATCAATTTGAGCTCAGTAATTTAATCTAGATTAACTAGTAGTCTTTGTCTAGTTCGTTACGTTTTTGGATATTTTTAAAACAACCTGAACATTATACTCGTGCATTACTCTACTTCTCAAATCATTTTATTTAAATAACATAAGGGGAAATCACGATCGCTATTTCACAAAAACTTAAACCTGCTTTTGTTATACTGAGTTTCAAAAGTCAAATTCGGACATTTAGTTGAAATGATGTGGTGGACGCTCTCGCGGTATTTTAGCATTTTTAACAGTACTACAAGAAAACTGCTTAGCTTAGTAGCATTCGAAAAATACCCCCTACATTATATAAACGACATGTTTTAAACTCTTTACTTTGCTACATGTTTTCTTGAGTTAAGCGAGCTAAAGTTTGTCATTATCATTATCATATTAATTTAAGTCACTCTTTTTTAGACAATTTTTTGTTGTCTAGTATATAGACATATAGTCTGGTTTTTTGTGTTAACAACCTTTAAAATGTAAGTAAGTTGACGGATTCAAGCAAGATACATTTTGTATAGTTGTTACCATTGTTACCCTGTATACCCTGTATATAAGTAATCATTTCCGACTATCATTTTGACCATTCTCATATATATATATATATATATATATATATATATATATATATATATATATATATATATATATATATATAGATATATATATATATATATATATATATATATATATATATATATATATATATATATATATATATATATATATATATTAGAATTACTAGGTTCTCTGGTAGAACCGCGTTTTAGATTTATAAAATCTCGACGTTTCCGCTTCCACTTTGAAGCCGTTTTCACGAGAATCTAGTTGATTTACTCCGAGGCCTCAATCTGCCTACTACCCAGAGTTCACAACTAGAAAAAAAGCTTTTTTTCTAGTTGTTTTCTAGTTTTTCCGAACATATATATGAACAATATGAACACTTTTGTTGGTTGCTTGACCGGGAAGGAGCCCCACCTATCCCTTCAACTGGATAACATTTGTTTCGTCTCTCGAGGTCCCTATCCACAGCGAACAACTCATGTTTTCGCCGACCTCCCGTCGGATGGCATATATATGTAGTGTTAGATTTTCTTGGACTGCGTCCAATGAGACAGTGGTAGCTGAGTGTCATCACACACCCAACCGTTGTGTTCCACAATCTCATATGGAACAAACAACAACCTGCGTCTCCGCCTAAATGAACACTTTTGTTGGTTGCTTGACCGGGAAGGGGGCCCACTTATCCATTCAACTGGATGATATATGCTTCGTCTCTCGAGGTTCAGACTCTTCAGGGCGCCGACAAATACCATACCATACCATCAAGAATAGGGAGACCCTAGCCACAGCAAGGGTCTCCCTTTTGATTTCTTTGGACTGCGTCTAATGAGACAACAGTAGTCAGGAGTTATATACCCCCGACTGTTGGGTTTCACAATCTCATGTGGAACGCATAACAACAACCTGCGTCTCCGCCAAAATGAACATTCGTTAGTTGCTTGACCGGGAGGGAATGTATAAGCCATCCGACGAGAAGTATGGGTTGTTTGATTGTAGAGAGAGACTCTCTATTCTTGACGAGAGAGCATATGTCAGTACCCTGATGAGTTTAACCACCAACAGACGAAACATGTGTCCTCCAAGGTAAGGGATGGGTCAAGCAACTAACGAACGTCAATTTAGATATCGAGGTTGAAGTTCAAAATCAATGTTATATTTTATGTTTTACCTCCTTACCTCCAGCCACATATGCCTAAAAATTTTAAATATAAAAAAAATTGCCACCTTGTAATATATCATTTTAAAAGTCTTGAAAATCCTAATAAAACCGCCTTTACAAAACTGAAATCGGTTCATTCGTTCTCGTAATAGAGGGAAAAATAAGAGTATATTACTATCAATGGATACAAATGGCATTTTACATGCGAGTGAAAAATTTTGAACTAAAACACAAAAATACATTAATGAAATAAATATACTTCTAAAAACACGATTTAAAAATTACTTTATTAAGTGCTCAAAATGTCCACTACTGTTAGCTAAACAATAGTATAATCTGTTCTCGAACGTTTTGAAAGCTATCCTTATTAATTAACCTGCATGTATGCGCAATTATATTTCTTAGGTCTTGAATATCCCGAGGCGGAGTTTTGTTTACAACTATCTTTAGATAACCCCAATGAAATAAATCTGGTGACGTTATATCTGGAGATCTTGCCGGCCATTCCACAGCACCTCTTCTGCCTATATATTTGTCAGGAAACCTTTGAACCAGCCATTGTCAAACATGTAATGCGTAGTGTAGTGGTGCGGCCTCATGTTAAAAGTATATATTTTGTTCGTCCAACAGTGGGTTTTCTTCTTCATCGGCTTGGTTTTCTAAGGACTATGTTATGAGTGGACCTATTTCGTTTTCCAATATGTTTAGTATCTCTACAGTTATGTTTATTTACAAAGTCATTAAGGAAAAATGTTGCTAACTAAAACAAATATTCTTTAGTAAATTCGGATTATTTTTGATTATTCCAGTCTTTATTTTACAAAACTGATTGCTTCGGTCATAATCATCTTCGCTGAGCTGCTAAGTAATACTAAATTTGTAAGGAAAGAACTTTTCTTTTAAAATTTTGTGTATGGAATCAATGGAAATATTTATTAACTTAGCGAGATATGGAATATGATGGCGAGATATGGAATCTCGTTGGTCAACAGCGAAATGGCTTAAAACTGACTTAAAACGGACCCAGTCTCTTGAAGTTTTTGAGCAAATTTTATTACGTATTGATGTGTTATATTTTTGTCCCGATGCCTTTCATTAAAAAGTCGGGCTGTTCTGCGAGTACACCTATCTTCAGCACCATAAATAAAAATAATTTCAATTGTCTCTTGTGAAGTATACATCGTGAAATTCTGCCACTGTCACTGTAACCGATACCACTTAACAAACAGTTGAAAATTGACATTTTTGATAAACATGTATTTAATTTTAATTGTAATGATGTATAAAGTGTGCATTAACATACAATAATAATATTGAATATTGACCGCGTTCGCCAGTCTGTTAGAGACGATCCACGACAGTCTCTATGACTCCGCACAGTTTCTCTACATTTACACAGATCCACCATTCATCCCATTATTAGCAAATATTTACATTTCTACCCCTACAAAAGTGTTATTGTGCAGAGATGAAGCCCTATGATCCAGCTAAACGAGTCGAATTGCAGGACAATGAAAAATCGTTTTAGGAGCTTCAATAACATATGGTTTTCTGATGAATTGAATTTCCACATTCAATCTAAAATGCATAAACAAAATTGCAGATATTGGGCTCCCGACAATCCGTTGGAGCTGCACCAGAAACCATTACACTCGCCTAAGGTTGTTGTTTGGGCTGCCATATCAAGCGAATAAATTATCGTCCCTAACTTTTTGGAGATCGATTGGATCGATTGCGGAGGAACCGTGGTCGTGCTCAGACTGTTAATTCCAATCGTTTTTGCTATATGATCCCGACTTTTTTGGCTCCAGAAATGCAAAACTCGATTGGCTACAACGGCAACACATTTTTCCCACAAGATGAAGTAACTTTCCACATCACGAATAATCCTTTAGCAGCTCTATCATGATTTATTTCCTGAAATAGAGATTAGTCGCCGAGGAGACATCAACTGGCCACGGAGGAGCCCAGATTTAATACTTTCTGATTTTTTCCTGTGGTGCTACTTAAAATGTAAGGTTTTCAACCCATTACCACACAACTTAAATATTTTAAAGCCAAGAATAACAGACGAAACCCACGCGATTCCAAGATGCTCCAGTGAGTGATTGAAAAATTCAGTTCCAGGCGAAATGGGTGTGAAGAAACGGATGGTGCGCATCTACGGATAGTTGTTTTTCATAAATAAAAAATCAAAAACTACTTTGTAATTTGACAGCAATTAAACAAGTTTAAATTAATTCTGATGTTTTATTTGTTGAAAGAAACTCTCTTCTTTCAAATGATGTGAAGAGTCTTTGTTTAAATGTACAAAAGTTTAAATTTGCTTAAATTAAAAAAAATTATATATGTATACATTTCACTTTTAAAGATCATTCTTGAGACAAATAACTCATGATGTCGATCATTCTCAGTAATTTCGAAACAAGTACTGTATAACGAACAACACTTACAAGCCACATAACCGACTCGAAACAGAACAAAGAGGCAATCAAGCCGAATTGGCCGATCACTTGCGTTCTTTCTGTCGGGAACTGTCCATCCGTCTGATTTCGCTCGCCACCGTGTTTACGTGTACTGCCGTCGTTGCCATCCCGTGTTTTCCCACACAACTTATTTCGAAGTTGACGTGTTCCGGCCACATTTATTACCCAAACCATTTGTTATTTCTGTATTCTATTTTGTCGGCGGACTGCTGAACGTCCCGCCAACTTGATCTATCGTTCCGGACAGTCGATTCTACATTTATTTTGTTACCATATACTAGACGAATGTTATTCCATAGAAATGATGCGTAATACAATATAATTTGTTCTAAAGCACTTTTCTAAATATTATTTTAAATTAATCTATTGTATCTGTAGGCATTATTAATAATACTGTATAAAGGTTATTTAAAAGCTGAATAAAGATCATTGAAAAAATATTCTTCTTCTAATTCCTGTGGTCAGTGAGCCTTTGACCTCCTTGAACCTTCATCTCTATTCGTATCTTTTTTTTAAGAAGCGTACTACCCCTTTTTGACATGCAGTAGTCCTTCTGTACCTTGTTTTTCTTTATTTATTACTGTTCCATGTCTACCTGATGTGGTGGTTAATAATTCCTAATTTTTTTTCCAAAAAAAAAACGTTTAATTTGGGAGAAAAGTGAAAAATGGTTTATTCAAAGTATGCGCCATCGCTAGCTGCACATTTTCCCCATTGCAATTTGTGGCAATCAAGCAATTTTTCGACATCTCCGTAATTGTTGAAGTATTTCATGGAAAGTGGGTGAGACATCGATGAAAACAAGTGGTAGTCGGAAGGAGCCAAGTCTGATGAACACATCGGGTGGGGTAAAAGTTCCCAGTCAAGTGCAGAAATGGTATCTTTGATCGATTTCGCTGTATGTGATGGGGCGTTGTCGTGCTGCAAAATCACTTTCCGTGTGTTATTGTACATTCTGGCCACTTTTCGATCAATGCATGGTTCAAATGCATGGATCATTTGTTGACGGTAGCGAATGGTATTAACGCTTTCAGCTGGTTTCAGAAACTCATGGTACACGACATCCTTCTGATTCCACCAAGTGCACAGCATTGTCTTTCTTTTTTTCCAAAGCGATCAGGTCTTGCACTCAATGCTGATAGTTGTTCTGAGTCAACCCATGATTTTTTTAGTTTTGGCTTCTCAAAATATATCCACTTTTTGTCTCCAGTCACAATCCGAAAAAGTTTTTCTTTCATGTCGAGAAAGCAAAACTTCGCCTGTCGTTCATCTGATGGGATATCTATTTTCTTGCCTTCTGGGTCTTTTCCATGGAATACAGATGATTACAAATGGTTCAGCGACCAACATTTATCCTCTCTGCTATTTGTTTTTGAGTTTGCATATTGTCTTCTTTCATCAATGCTTGCAATTCAGACCTGGGCTTTCATTGTCTTTCAAGTTGAAATCACCACTTTTGAATTGTGTAAACCAACGCTCACGTTGGGACATTGTCACCGTAAGTTTCTACAAGTATACGATGGCTTTCACTCGTTTTTTTCTTTGGATTAAACAAGAAAAGGCAATACGTCCTGCAAGTGCTCTTCATTTGACTTAAAACTCGACATGTTTATCACACGAAACAAATATGATGCTAAGTCGAAATCGTTAAAACATCAATGGCGTTTTGAAAGGTACTGTGGTAGACAAAATGACAAAAACAAAACAACATAACATACGAGAACAAAATGATATAAGAGATTAGACTTTACACCGAGCCCTGTTGCAGCTTCCACACCGCCATCTCTTAAAACAAATAAGAATTAATAACCGTCACATCTGGTATGTCTGTTTCGCTAATGAATTTGTTCAATACGTTAAGTCGATTAATTCAATGATAATTTCTCGAATCGTCATTTTTCCTTTTTTTTTGTTGATTACTATAAGGATACTTTATCTCCACTCGTTAGGTTTGGTTTGATGTTTTATAACTTTGTTAAAGAGATCGGTTGGAATGATATAAAGTACTAACATGTATAATGTAATGGTATAAAATGCTAAAAAAATAAAGACAATGCAGAGAATATAAGTATCACTTTGAAAGACTTTCAATTGATGAACTAGCAAAATTAAAAAAAAAAATATTTATGAAAATATCCTTATTAATTTATTGGGTTGTCAGGAAACTTCATAGCTATTCTCCATTAGTTGCCCAAATTCCATCTCCTTGCCTCTTGCCACACTGATTGTACGCCACGTCATCTTATCTCGTCGTTGGCGTTACATGTTTTGTTAGTTGCCAGAATTCGGGAGTTTAACTGCTTTCTAAAATATGCGATTTGGACGTAGATTCCCTGCGACCGAGCGTATCGGTAATTCTAGCGTTTGATATGTTTTGCGTCGCGTATTTCGTTCGCCTCGCGAATACTTGTTTTGATTTGGATTTTCCTGGTTCACCTCCTTTCAATAGCACGAAAAGTAAAAAGGAGGAAGGGGAAAGCAAAAAAATCTTCAGCAGCACTATTTTCTTCTACGCCTTTCCACTTTAAGCCTCCACTGTTTAGAAATTATTAATTCTTGTGGTGTTTACGTTCAGCGTCGCTTTGATTAGCAGTCTAAATAGCTTCAGATCTATCCAAACAAAAAGCAACAGTGTGCCGTTTATGGTTTTCTGTTTTGTCGGTTCAGGAACGGACATTTTCACTTTGAAGATCTGTATCGCTCTGGCCATCCTTCGAGCAGTGATGCCGAACAATCAATGTCCAAAATAGCACTATGGTACGTGAGATAGCATATAAGTTAAATATTGACAAATTGACCGTTTTTGCCCATCTGAAAAAATGGACACGTCTGTCGATACCAAGTATGGGTTCCTCACGAGCTTAGCGACCGAAATCTCCTGGACCGAATCTCTACAAGCGATTTTTTACTGAAAAGAAATCTGACGCTCAATTTCTGAAGCGGATGGTAACTGATATATAGTGTAGAACAACGTGTAACAAAAAAATCATGATGGTTGTTAAGGTCAGCGGTTTTAAGTACGGCGAAAGGCGGCCATCGTACACTTTGACGTTTTCTATGTAACCCAATTACCAACACCGACCTCTACTGTTCACAATTAGGTCGACTTATGGCAGCAAGAAAGATGACTAGAATTATTAAAAGGAGAATCGTCGTATTTCATTATGATAATGCACGGCCACGCGTTTCAATTAGGACTGGAATGTTTTGCCTCATCCACTTGACTCACTGGACTCGCCTTCTTGGACTCTCTCAGTATTGTTTAAACGGGAAATCTTTTAAGACGAAAACGATTTGAAAAACAACCTTTTCATTTATGGGCAATAAAGATGCTAATTTTTGACAAAAACGAATCATGGTCCTATCACTACGTTGGTTGGAAAAAATAATAATAGATTTTACATAATAGACAAAATAAATGTTTACATATACTATTTGCGGTTCTTTTTCCGTTAAAAAATCCCTGCGGACTTTTAAGGTAACCAGACACATTCATTTATGATTTATTCGACAAACATTTAATGACCTTTTTGCCATCAAGTAAAATCAACGAAAGAGCGTTAAGTTGCTATGAATATAGATTTTCAATCTACCAGAGACAATAATAACCCCGTGCGACCGTCGTTTTTTGCAGTGTGTGTGTGTCCTTTCTGTCCGTTCAGCCTTGAGCGAGCCCCTAATCTCCCGCAGGAAATTATCTAACCCGTCCGTAATAACGGACGGTGTGCGCGCCTAACAATCCAGAAAGAAGGCCCGACTGAGAGGTCCGCCTGCCGCTATAATTTCAGTATCGTTTTCCGAAGGATTTTAATATGCGCTAATCACCAGGTACCGAATCAATATATCTCCGACATGTCAAACGTAATTACACACGTCTTGGATCGTCAACCTGCCTCGGCGGCTTCCGAAACTACCCGAGGCCAATCGTTCGTTTAATATACATTTTAGGATGAGGGCAATAATTTATAAGTTGGATGTATTTTTGCAAAGGGTCGACAGGAGCTACTGGGAGTAGTTGTTGTGCTGGAGGTATTTGTATTAGATGTAGCACGATATTTACTATTTTTCTTAAAATATTTCGAGTACTTAACTTGAAACTTTACTTCTCAATTTCGGACTTTGGAATGGTTGGTACTAAACTTCATCAACTAGTACGGCAAGTATATTTCGTCTATATAAATATACTGGGGAATAGAAAAAAGATAACCACTATCTAGTGATAATCCGGTAATTTTTATTTTACCTTAACGATCAAATAAGAGTACTATGATTGGAAAATAATGTTTTAATTTGGATTACTCTTTCATACATCGCGTGATATATTTTCAACGGCGGTCTAAATGTTTTGTTCAAGGTCAAGAATTGTTCGGGGTATATTTGTGTAAATCTGAGATTTAATATAACCTTAAAAAATCCAAGGGGGTTAGATACTGTGATTTTGGTAACCAGTTGACATTACCGTTTAGCGAAATAACACTCTCAGAAACTTTTTTGCAATACATCAATTGTCTGGCGAGAATTGGCTTGTTGAAAGCCAATTGACCAAAGCCAAATGTTAACATCCATATTTATCACTTCAGGCTAAAGATAATCTGTTGTATATTCCATTATTAATGATGGAATATACAACAGATTATCTCGTGGATATATATAATCGTGTTATTATTAATAATAACACGATTTGCATCATGGTCTTCAGTCCTATCACTTGAACGAAACTGTGACATTCTAAGAATGAAGAGGTAATTCCTGAATCACTTGAGAATTTTCATCAGCTCAAATTATGCAGTTATGTTTGTTCACAAATGTATTAAGTCAACCATGCGCTTTGTCGAAAGCGAGTATTTTTTCTCCAAAATGGGGATGGCCTCCTAATTTCCAAAGATGCGCCAAGTGTTCCCCTAATCAGAAAATTGGTTAAGAAGTTTGAAGAAACCGATTCAACTATGGATAAATATGGCCCGGGTGACCAAGGTCATCACGTAGTGACGAAAATGTGGAAATGGTAAATTAGTTCATTCGTGACAATTCATACTGCCTCGATCATGACTGCACCCCAATTCTGCTCAAGGACTTAAAACTACACCCATCCAAAATTCAACTGGTGCAAGAGTTAAAGCACCAAGTGTCGGTCAGAGGCTTCAATCCGTTAATCAGCTAACTGAACGTTTTGCAACATTCTTAAAGCCGTCTTAAAGAATTTTAGGCCATAAGGGTAAAATATTACATTTGGATGACATTATTTTCAAAAAACAATTTCCTAAAATGTTTATTTCAATAATGAATAAAGGTTTTTTGGATGGAAATCTCTCTTTTATATAACAAAAAAAACTTTCCTATGGGACGCGTTGTATTAAGCACAGTAGTCTACAGGCGACATTTACATATCAAAGAGCGTTGCCGCTATTACGTTTCAAATTTCTGACCTCTTTATTGGAATACTGTTTACAAATTAAAAATTAACTAAAAATCATACTCAAAAATCTTGAATACAAAAAGCTGTACATGTTTTGCTTGTGTATCTATATCTTTCTCTATGCGATAAAAGATAAAGTAGATGGTTTAAGAAACAATTTTTATATTTTAAAATTTTCAAGTATTATTTCATATTCTACTGGGTTAGTTTGCAGACCAGTTTCTGTGAAACATTGCTGCCAGAATTATGCACGAATGCGTGTTTCTGGTCATCCAATGATGGGGCGAATTAAACCTTAGACATTCTGCTGTACGAAATCGATATGAAAATATTAGGCAAGTGCGTGACACGTTTATTGCAGCTGCAGATACGTTTATTGCTGTTTATCAACATTTTTTTGCGATAGGAATGTGCGCTTAATGGACGATAAGCGCATATTCCTATCGCTTCCTATTTGAGTGCTTCCTCCTAAACTGAATCATAAAATTCGTTACTTAAAATAGAGCTGAGGAAAATATATTAAATCGAAGATGAAGAAGCAGGCGCAATTCATACAACTTAAGAATGCTTTAAAAAGTTTATTGAAGAGGAGGCCGATGGCGAAGATTACCTATTACCGGATCCAAATACGGACACAAGCGACACAAGCGTGGACACAGGTACCATAAAATATTATTTTTCTTTCATTTGAGTGATTTTAAGGATGGATTTAGAACCAATGGAAATAAAGTTATGGAAAAGTCTGACGTGTGAGAACTGAAGTGAGACAAGTAAAATAGGAACGAGAAGGATTTACGACAAGAAATTAATCAGAATATGGAGAGACAGTAAAGCAAGTAATAAAGGAAAATAAAAAATGGCAAAGAAATACTCACAGTGGTAGAAATAAGTAATATTTGAACAGTTAAATGGGACTTTTTTATGTGTATGAAAATAAAATTAATTCTATGGATCCAAGTAGTAGCAACTTCCACTTTTAATATCGGAACCATTAAAACTAATTAGTTACTAAATCTACTAGAGAATAAAAAAATGCAATACTAATACCGGAATTCTTTGTATACTCGATGCCGGTAATAATGATAAAAATCACAAGAATGTAACCAATTCTTCTATTGGAACCTTCGGTTACATGAAACTCGAAGGGATTTACCACTAAACACCAAATCACTTTTTTTAAACTGGCCACCTTTCGCTAACCATGTTAACATCATCAGGAGAAATTTTTTAATTCATAAAATAAACTGTATAATATATATGTTAACCGTATCTAATGAAACGTGTGAAAATCATAATCGGTGAAGTTAGCTAAATGTTATATTTATAACTGAAAAAGTTGACGAAATGGAAAAGGTATTTTATCTCGGTTTATGGTTTTCTCACAATTTTCTATTTAAATGCTTTCATATGCATCCAAAGGCCTATTACTATTTACACTTTTAACAAGTCTTAAATTACTAATATTTATATTATGGCAATTTTTCGAGTGCATGTTGGGCAGACGAAAATTTTTCATTTCGCTCATATCTAGTGAGGGTAATGTGTTCTTTATATTAATATACCTTTGATCATAATCATCACAATTACTTTCATTAAATCGTTAAATCATTAAATGTTTTTATGTAAGTAAAGAATCACTGGGTAAAAAACAAAAAAAAAGATAGAATCATTGACAGGATTACATTTAGATGACATTATTTTCAAAAAACAATTTCCTACCACACAATTTCCTTAAGCACAAAAAATATATTTACTTCCTATCTTTACATTATATATATAGAAATTAATATAATTTATTTCTAGATTCGTTTTGAAAACGGAGGGAGAAGACCTCCCAAAACGTTAACGTTTAAAAGTTTGTATTTATTTTAGACCATTTTTATATTTTTAAAATTTTGTTTGTTAGGCAAATTTATTACAGAAAAGAATCACTGAGAAATTTGTCTCCGTTTGATTTTTTGTTTTTACCCAGTGATTCTTTATTTACATAAGATCATATATTTCCGATATTTTTTGAGTTTTAGATCATGGCGAAAAAACCCAGAAAACGAAAAAAATATACTTCTCTTAGTTCCTAATGTCAACTTTTTTTTAACATTTTATCTGGCCCTCGTGTTAATTGAACATTAAACGGTATTACCATTAATTTATTTATTTTCTGTTTCTTTTATCTGTTTCGAAAACATGTTTTCTAAATATTCTATCTACAATATTCTTATTATAACCATTCACCTTGGACTCCTTGAATCATTTTAATTTTTTGTTATAATTGTCTTTGTTTAAAGGAAAATTAATTAAGCTATCTACCATACAATTTAAACTGGCCATCTTATTATTAAAGCTATGATTCGAATCGTTAAGAATTTCTAAAATTATAACTTTATTTGATTTTGATACTACCTACTCAGCAAATCATCAAAAAATGGCAATATATCATTGTTTTCAGATTCATACGTGAATGTTATGGTTTCGGATGTATCATTTAAGTTCTTAAGTATTCATTTTTGAGTCGAAAATTGCAAAATATTATTCACAAATCCAGTGGCGGCTCGTTGGTTTTTAAAGTGGGAGGGCGTAGAAGAAAATTGTGCTGCTGAAGATTTTTTTTGCTTTCCCCTTCCTCTTTTTATTTTTCGTGCTATTGAAACCTTATACAGGAGGTGAACCAGGAAAATCCAAATCAAAACAAGCATTCGCGAGGAGAACGAAATACGCGACGCAAAACATATCAAACGCTAGAATTACCGATACGCTCGGTCGCAGGGAATCTACGTCCAAATCGCATATTTTAGAAAGCAGTTAAACTCCCAAATTCTGGCAACCAACAAAACATGTAACGCCAACGACGACATAAGATGACGTGGCGTACGATCAGTGTGGCGAGAGGCAAGGAGATGGAATTTTTATCCGCATTATTTGGTGTAATGGGTCAACAGTCGTTCTTCTATATTTGAAGATATTAATTTTTAATAATATCTTAAAATTAGTTAAAGGAAAGAAACTGAACGGAAATAAAATATGGTGTTTTGGTATGAAAAAATGTTTACTGTGATAAATGTTGGAGCCACCACTGCACAAATCGTACCCACAATATCGGAAAGTAATTGAATTAATTTTTGTCTTGGTAATTGGTGATTTATTGTTTAGTGGGAAATCTCTTCAAATTTAGCAAAAGAATGAAATTAATTTATATTTGGGGAACTCACCAACCAGTCGAGTGTCGCCATGACAGACTTCGAAAAATTGCTGTATGCAGCCTGCCATTATATCGTTGAAAGACAATATTTGGACGAGCTGCAAATAGTAGGTTCGAATAATAAATAAAAAAAAAATTCATTGAAAATGGTTTTATTATTTTTCAAAATATTCTCCGCGATGATCGATACACTATCGCATACGTTTGAACTAACTTTCATAGCACTTTTTTCATTCCGATTGAGGTATCTCCAAAACAAGGATTTTGAACACATCAACCGCTTTTTCTGGCGTCGAAAATCGTTCACCACGTAGTTAATTCGTCACGAACAGAAACGAAAAGAAATCATTGGGTGCTAAAACAGAACTGTACGGCGGATGACCCATCAATTCGATGTTTTGACCGGTCAAATATTGAGTTGTTCGGTCGATGCGTGAGAGCTTGCGTTGTCAGTGGTAAAAAATTATCCTGCGTCGCTGGTTGTTTTCGTATTTCTTCAAAGACTACTGGTAAACAAATGGTTGTGTATCATTCAGAAATGACCGTTCTACGATTCGGTAGTAGCACTGTAGCCACATATCCATTTATCCCAAGAAAACAGGACGCACCACGATTGTATTTTTTGAGCATTTCTTTGCACCAATCGACCCAAGTCTTTTTTTGAGCGATTATCAAACTATGCGGAATCCAACGCGCACAAATCTTTTTCACGGCTAAATGTTCATGTAAAATCTTGTATATGCTTGTCATACTAATGCCCACGGATGTCTCAATCTCATGGTATATCACAGGACAATCTTGCTTCATCAGTTCGTGCACAGTATCGATGTTTTCTGGCAAAACAACTGATTTTGGACGACCTTCTTTCAATTCGTCCGTGAGCGAATGACGGTTGAGCAAGATTTGAAAATGATGTTAAGGGACGCCTTTTACGTCAACCAATGATGAAAACATTACCAAAATCAATCAATTTTATACTGAGTAATTTCTAATTAAGCACTAGAGACATTGTGGTAAAATAATAATTACTCGTCAATTTTTCATCAAAAAGTCAAAGCAGTACCACAAGCACCATACTTTCCAAATATGGTACCGTGTGACTTTTTGTTGTTCTCTAAATTGAAGAAACCACTTTGTGAACGCTGTTTTAAGTCCGTAGAAGTCATTCAAGAGAGTTCGCTGGTCGCTTTATTGTAAATACAAGATGTCGAGTATAAAAACTGTTTCGAAGACTGAAAGAAAAGTTGGAATAAGTGTTGAAGTGAGACGGGATTACTTTAAGGAGACTCAATAAATTTGAATTAATACATAAATACTTTGGTTTAAAAAGTCATCTTACTTTTCACTTTAATTTTTGGATCAAAGCAGTATATCGAATTAGCTGTGTAGTTTAGCTGAGCAGTGTATGTTGTCCACTTCCCCTCCTCCAAAACTATGATTAGATTATATTTTTGATTGTTTCTTCGTGTCATGTTTTGGTATAATACCTCGTGAAATTTTCGGTACATATTAATTAAGAGCCGTTATTTTTTTCCTATTATTCTTTGAAAATAATCAACCCGTGTAAAAAAGTTTCCTGTTACCAGAAACTGGCGTGTTCAAACTTCGGTCCTTGTTTTACAAAATCGATAAAGATCAAACACAAGCATCCACAATTAATCCAAACAACTGATGTCACATGCTGACAACTTGATAATTCGGCGACCCACCCGTACGGCCCCCTTATAACAATGTCATTATCTCTTCAAAACAAACGGAACCGAGGAAATCCCTCGACAGGTGCCTTCATTATCGATTCACCGATCCCGTGCTGACAGTATTTTGTTTCGACAATCAGCGCACGCAAAGGTCACTTCGATCACGCGACTTAACCGCACGTCCGTCGGTGATCGCACTATCTTGTGATCGTTTGTTTTTTTTCTGTTTCTGTCTGTTTGCGTGAACTCTCCGTTTTATAACAATGCTATTTTTTAATGTTGGACTTATCCTTACGTAATGTGGAATTCTTAGAATTCTTCATTATATAAACATTATAGATAATGTGGTTTTTATCCTACTATACAGTAATTCGAAGTTAAAAGCCGCTCATTTGAACTGATACAAGACAATTTCGACTTTGAAAAAGTAATTTTTGTATTTAAAATACATTCAGTGTAAAAATGTTAAACACTCTTGAACCATTATTTTTGGAGATTTTTTTAAATAATATACAGGGTTAGTTCAATAAATATCGGGACTGATTTATTTCTAGGGATGGACTGTCGTTTTTATAAGTGATAATAGAGGTGCCTGATGTCAGGTAACCTAGGGAACCTGGATCAGTTGTCTCTGAAACTTTGGAGTGCGTAAATCGTGCAAGGAATGAACGTGAATTTTAGAGGAGCGCGAAATGAACTGTTTCGGGACGATTGAGGCAGCCTAAAAGGCTTCGACGGAGTGAAGGACTTCCAGGGGGCGTATGAAGACAAGAAACACCGCTGGTAGCAGTGTATTGATGCAGAAGGGTCATATTTTGAAAATTATTAAGTCATTTAACATATTTCTTCAATAAATATTTTTTATGACTTCAGTCCCGATTTTTATTGGACACACCTTGTTTTAATACGAAAACTGCAATAAAATTAATTTTTGCTCTTTTTAAATTGAACCGAAAAAGTTCCTCAAGAAAAAAAAACTTAATATTTTTCATTTTTTAATGGACTTTAGGTGCTTTAAAATGTTAGACACATCTTCACTTTTATAGAGTTAACATGCGGAAAACATAAACTATTAACTTTTTAATATTTTGTAGTCTTTCCAACACATTTATTAAATTAAAATTGCTTTTTGTTAAGGAATCATATGTTTTATTGTTTATTGTGGAATTTCTTCCCATCTGAATAGCACTTTTGAAATAGTCCATATTTGTAAATTATCTTGATTCTCTATAAACTCGTTTTGAAAGCATTCTCCAGATATTTTCAATTATATTCAAACCTGGATAGGCGACAGACCTATCAAATTTGGAAATATTATTATGCTCGAACTAATCCGTTAATTTTTTCCCGAATGAACGGGAACGTTATTATTTTATTAAAAGATAACTTTTGTTCTTCTAGTAAATTTTTATATTCTTGAGAGTTAACTAGAAGGGAAATATACTTTAAGTTACCATTTATTTTGTAGCCAAAACCCGTCCAAACCATGACACTTTCTTCTTCCATTTGCCGCCTTGACAATTTTTTTTCTTCCCGACATCACGAAATTAAAAGAAAAAATAATGAGGCTCATCCAAATTGAATTTGTTATCGTTAGAAAAAAAATATTTTCTTCCACAGCTCAGTCCATGACAGGGCCTTTTCAGTGAAAGCCATTCGGGCTAATTTGTGGCGAGTATTTAATGTTGGGTTCCTTTTCTATTTTTTTCTTTTTTTAATAATCTTTGGATATTCCTATTGATTGCGCGATTGACTCTTGGTGAAACATAGTAACAATGATAATGATTAAAATATAATATTAATTACACTATATAGTTTATACAGAACTCTTTTTGAGAATGGTCGCGAGTCCGAAACATGTCAGAGAACATCTTGAATATATTGTGAAACAAATACCAAATGTTTTTAATCATTATCATCATTTTATGATGTGTCGAACAGTTTAACACTAACTGTATTCTTCTGAAACAGCCGTGTATTTTTCTAATCCTATCTTATTAATACTTTGATCGACCTTCTCTTCAGATTCAAGTTGATTTTTGTGATGAATTTTGTTCAATTCTTTAACAGATAAACAAAATGCTCATTTATTAAATGTGGAAAGTAAAGTAAGTATTCCAAACTGTAACAATAATTTGTCATAAATAATTAACCGTTTGTTTGATTTTATAATTAACAGTTGGTTGGAACAGAAATACCTTGACGATAATGTACAATTTTCAAATCAGAGGATAATTATATCATTGATATGAAAATATTTTGGGTTTTTTTCTGCTTCCTCAGGAAAGTTTTTATATTAGGGCCTCGACTTAATTATCTACTTTTTTTAACTGCCTTTGCAACTTATTTATAAAAATTACACACTTTTTAAATATTCTATACACTTTCATCATCTTTCAGGGAACAATCGAACTCCAAATCGAAAAAAACATGGTTATTTTGATGTATCAAAGCCATTGAAGCTTTCTTCCACTCCCTCAAGACATATAAAGTGGCTGTCAACATGATATTCCAGGGATCGGAAGGTCGATCGATTCCAGAGTCCATTTTGGAGAATGTAGCTTGTTTTGTCCTGAAACAAAATGGCTTCACTTCCCTTATCAGTGTACAGTAATTTTTTCTTACAGAACGTCACTAATACGAATCAGTTGCTTTTGATACCAATCAGCAGTTACCGCTTGACCACTTGACCTTCAGCAACTCATCATTGGCAGTGACGCCCAACTGATCCCATCATACACAGTAACACCTTTTTGGCGTGGATATTTGGTTTTACAGTACTGGTTAATGACTCACAATTTTCGCCTCTTTGGATATCGTAGAGGATCAATTTTTCATCACAGATTTCAATTTTACGTAGGAAATTCGTTTCTTTGAATCTGGAGAGCAATGCCACAATGACATCAAAGCATCAAACATCTTTTATTCTCAGTTATGAGTTTATCGGACACCCAACAGCTGTCCTTTTGAATTTTTTCTACCTTGTGTAAATATTTATAAATGACTTGTGTGTTTCTCTGAGTTTTTATCCAAGCTCTACAAGTGTCCGACAAAGGTTTTCTACCAGCAGTGCTTTCAATTCTGTATGCTTTACTTTTTTGGCAGTCCTGGACTTTATCATTTAAGTCAAAATTTTTCAGTCCGGAATTGCTGGAACCACTTCTTACAAGCATTGTACGAAACAGCATTATGTCTTAAAGCCCTACAAATCATGTTCTGAGTTTCTGTAGCATTTTTCCCAGTTGAAGGACGAAAAGAAGGCTGTGTCTCAAATATTGCTTTTAGAACGATATCGCCTCTATAACAATTTTTTCCGCTTATATTCACATTACGCTCGTATATTGTACTTCGTTTTGAAGCTGAAATATGGCATTTTATTCTTACAATCTCTATTAGAAATATTGCTCTTTATATTTTCAACTAGTTTTAGAGATATTTTAATAGTATACCGAAATCTCTATGATTTTCTAAGAATTTATTGATCGACCCTCGTAAAAGAAATAAGACGTTTTTGTGAATATGTTTATTTTATCTTTAAATTTTGTGTTTTTGAAAGTAATGTCAATGAAATATGAACTATTTGCATCAATGCAACTTTGTGCCCTTTTTAATTTTATTCCATTATTTTCCATAACTTGTCAAAATATCTGATGTTAGTGCAGTAATTTTAGCATGTATATTGTTCTTGAGTTGACATATGGTTTGGAGTTATTTATGTAAACTGTTTGCTTCAAAAATCCTTACAATATGGAGCCGTCAAAGCAGCTTTGAGTGAAAATTATTAATTTGATGGAAACGCTTTCTATTCTAATCGCTTATTAT
Source organism: Cosmopolites sordidus (assembly GCA_031761425.1). Lineage (NCBI taxonomy): Eukaryota > Metazoa > Arthropoda > Insecta > Coleoptera > Curculionidae > Cosmopolites > Cosmopolites sordidus. Next base: position 615,386 of record JARFXV010000082.1, on the reverse strand, counting down.
TGTCTGTAACCATTTCAATATATATATATATATATATATATATATATATATATATATATATATATATATATATATATATATATATATATATATATATATATGCAGTAGGGCCTCGTTAATCTGGACAGGCAAAAACAAGACCCTTTCCGTATTATCGAGACGTCCGGATTATAGTATGCCATATTTAATGGTAATAAAACGCATGTTTAACCCTATAATCTTAGTTTTTTTAATCAATTTTTAAATGAAAGCATAAAGACAAAAATGTACATGTTCAAAATTACAACCATGCGAGAAAAACAGTAAGTTAAAATAAAACATTAGTTTATTCTTCTTGAAAAAGTCTGTAATACTCTTCTGTTTATAATTTTCGAACTCCATTTCAAAAGCCCGGTCTCTAAGTCGACGGAGAAACATAACTTCGTGGCTATCAAATTCGTTATCTTCAGCCCATTTTAAAGCAGTGTTTAAAGCTCCTACTGTCTCTGAATTACCAACTTTTTCGGAGGCGAGTACTTCAACGCTATTGTCCTCTTGCTCATCGTCCTCACACATGGCTGCTCGCATAATCTTCTCATCAGTTAACACTTTATATCTTTGTAACTCGCTTTCAGCACCACCAGTATCCTATTCTTGAGCTTCTGCCTCACTTATTTGAGGATCATTGGGTTCCCTCAACCTATTAAAAAACTGGGCTAAAGGAATATCATCTTCTGGTTCGTCATTATCAGTGAGAAATCCAGGGTGCAAATTCTTCCATGATTTGTTAATTAGGGATGCCTTAACATCGGCCCAGCAATTAGCCAAAAGAAAAACTGTGTCCTTTAAAGATATCGATTTTAACGAGTCCATGAGGTCCTCAGAACATAATGCAAGACAGTTAACCAAAAGTGATTTGCGGTAATTTAACTTCACATTTTGTATAACGTTCTGATCCATTGGTTGTATACACGCCGTGGTGTTAGGCGGCAGGAATATTACAAAAATGTTGCCGTCTTCAGAGACAAGTTCATCTTCTGATGGATGCCCAGGATAATTATCCAACAATAACAGTGCCTGAGGAGGCAAATTAACAGGCAAAAGATGGCGATGGACTGCGGGAACGAATTCCGTTTTAAACCACTCTAGAAACAAGTCTTTCGTAACCCAAGCATTTTTTTGTGCGCGATAACAAACAGGAAGACGTGTTGATTTAAATGCCCGCGTTTGTTTATTTTCCGACAACAAGCAATTGAAGTTTATGGGTTCATGGCAGCCCGCACCTACACCCGCCACCCCGGAGAACCCCATTGTTCGGCCGGATTATAGCGATCACCGAACAAGCGGGAGTCCGGATTAACGAGGCCCTACTATATATATATATATATATATATATATATATATATATATATATATATATATATATATATATATATATATATATATATATATATATATATATATATATATATATATATATATATATATATATATATATATATATATATATATATATATATATATACAGAGGAATCTCCTATAGAACACAAGAACAATTAGAACACAAAATTTGCAAGAAAGCATACGACTGCATCCACCGACAATCTTTGTTCAACATCCTAGAAGAACAAGGACTCGACCCCAAAACACTACGATTAATCAAGCAGACACTGACTGACACAATCTCTAAAGTAAAATTTATGGGAGAAATTTCCGAACCCTTCCTGATTAAAACCGGTGTATGCCAAGGAGATGGGTTATCCCCACTCCTCTTCAACCTGGTTCGGGACAAAGTCATAACGGAATGGGAAAAAGAACTCAAAAATCAAGGACATTGGAAACCAATACGACTCGGACGATTCAAAAACAACATAGAGATTTCATGCCTGGCTTTCGCAGACAACCTAGCCATACTCGCAGACAATGAAAAAAGAGCAACTAAACAGATCGGAGTCGTCAAGGAATGTGCAGAGGAAGTTGGCCTACAAATCTCCTTTCAAAAAACCGAATTCTTCTGCTCAAAATTAGATGTTCAAAATTTGAACACCAAATATGGTAAAATAAATGGGGTCACTCACTTCAAATATCTGGGCGAGATCCTCGAACCCACAGGAGGAGAGAAGATAGCATAGAAGACTCGATTACAGAAGATGAAGCACACACGCAAAAATAAGTCACTACAACACAGTAATTAAACCAGAAGTACTATACGCAAGCGAGAAACTTACACTTCTATTGACATATCAGTAGACTCCACCGACAAGACTCACCAACATAATTCTTACATACATACAAGGAGTCAAGTGAACAGTACCATGGATCACACAAGTCAGAGCTGATCTGGAAAAGGCACAAATGGGTCCGACAGAGATTGAGGATAGAAGAACGTACAGAAATAAAATACATATGTGGAACGTTGCATCAGAGATCGGGAACAAAGTGGATGGAGGAAAGAAAGGGAATCCACGGGGAAAGGATGAGAGAGGTGTGGAGGATCAGAAAGAACACTCGAAAATGAGTCAGAATGCTTTGCGTGATCCAACCGGGTCTATACGCACCTAATATATATATATATATATATATATATATATATATATATATATATATATATATATATATATATATATATATATATATATATACATAGAGACTTCTCAAAATATCATCATAAACTAACTGATCATCAAATCCTCATAAACTACATGGAGACATTCCCAATTTTGCCCCATGTCGTTGAATCGGTGTTTCTGGCGATTATTCCACACTTTGCTCTTTGCTCTACACTTGCAACATTTTCAGCGCACTCTTCTTGATCTCTGATGCGGGTCACATCCCCAATGGTTCCGAATTTAAATAGCTTGAATAAACCATAAAGTAAAGTGCCAGGCGATTAGAATACTTTCGCGTCAATTCACGTTGAGTTGCAATAATTGAATTATTTTGTTAAATGCAAATTACAACAATTTTACTGCGTTTGTTTAGAATGTATGTATCAATAATAGAACTAGTGTAGTGCACGTCTGGCACTACACAACAGCTAAACCCAACTTCTCACAAATGTCATGAAAAAATGGCCCTAAAAAATGCTAGCGCTTTATATAGGACTAATGCATAATAAAACGACAAATTAAAGAATGTATTTTATATTGATAGGACACCTAAAAGTAAGTAACAATATACACTAATATGATCGGATGGCTTTGTTTTTACAGCACACTATTAATATAGTTTCTGTTCTGTACATTTTTTTTTATAAAGGACAAAAAACCTAAAGATTTGCAGATGATACCAGGTTGCTTTAATTCATTTGTTAAAGTGCGCGAAAATAAAATTAAACAAAAATCTCAATCACACTTTTCTGCACTGTTCAATAAACTATTGTATGTTTTGATTTAATACAAGCATCCCCGGAGGTACAGTCTGCTTAGGCATTTCAAATAACATACAATAATGCAACGTACTTCTTATTCAGTATATTTACAAGCAATTAAAACCCTATTTTTACATCGATAAATAGTACAATATAATTTAAAAGGAAAATGAGGTTACTTGGCACTTTTAGAAGTGATTAAAATTAACATAAATATACATCGTGGCAAGATACGGAGATTTGCGACAAAGAAGCTTTAGAGTGGGAATTGTATGTACAACTCTTTTAGATCTGATCTCCAAATAAACTATGTAGCAATATGTACAAGGTCGTTATAACAAACAGAACGATCAACAAAAAAAAATGACAAAGTCCAAGAACAAATGAATAATAAGAATCGAAAGATTAAGAACTAATAATTGCACAATAAAATGTATTAGGGTTGTGATGTTATATCTATTTTAAATGAACAATGCCAATTTTTAAAAACGAAAAAATAAATAAATATTATTAACAAGGAACAAATATTTTTTTAAATACTGTATTTAAAACATAATTCTATATGTTAAGTACAAAGAAAATTATATATTAGTTAAAATAAAAGTTAAAAGATAAAACGCATGTATATATATATATATATATATATATATATATATATATATATATATATATATATATATATATATGTGTGTGTGTGTGTGTGTGTGTGTGTGTGTGTGTGTGTGTGTGTGTGTGTGTGTGTGTGTGTGTGTGTGTGTGTGTGTGTGTGTGTGTGTGTGTGTGTGTGTGTGTGTGTGTGTGTGTGTGTGTGTGTGTGTGTGTGTGTGTGTGTGTGTGTGTGTGTGTGTGTGTGTGTGTGTGTGTGTGTGTGTGTGTGTGTGTGTGTGTGTGTGTGTGTGTGTGTGTGTGTGTGTGTGTGTGTGTGTGTGTGTGTGTGTGTGTGTGTGTGTGTGTGTGTGTGTGTGTGTGTGTGTGTGTGTGTGTGTGTGTGTGTGTGTGTGTGTGTGTGTGTGTGTGTGTGTGTGTGTGTGTGTGTGTGTATGACATGTAAACGCAAGACACCCCCCTAGCCCACTAAGGCCCTTTTGCTACAGCCTCTGGTCATTGATTGTCGACATATTGCGTCACTTGTTCGGCGACCCTCCTGATAAAGCATCTGATCATTGTTCATTTACTCGGCGCACCATGATACTTCTTCCAAGATCAAATGACGTCCGTGGACCGATCCGGATGACCAGATGACAGCTAATTACCAACCTGATCCAGTACCCCGCCATTTTTAATATTTTGACATTTTTTGTTGCCATATTTAGAGGAGAAGATTTCAGTAATGGGACAAATGGATAGCTCAAATCTTTATTCTTTTCTATATTTGGCCATCACCGGCTCAGTCCCAAGTAATTTGGTCGGCTACTCTCATCCGATACACTCCCATATTCCAAAATTTTTCACTATATATACATCTCTAGTCAGGTGTGGTGTAACTTTGGACATAGGACTACCATAATTTTTGCCAGCAATCTCTGTTCTGTGCTGTTTGCTTGCAGTTTAATATACCAATGCCCTTGAAATCTTCATTTGATATTCATTGAGGTTGTCCTTTCGTTCTGTGCTTTTTTTATGGTCTTTAATTTTGGATAGTTTCGTTTCACCTCTCATTTAGCACTCCTCATCCATTTGTTTGTTTTTAGTTCAGATAATCTTATTCACACCCAATTTTTGTTGCCTTAATGGATCTTTACGTTTTAACAATATTGTCCAGGGTGGCTTAGTAATCATCCAAGGCTGACAGACATATGACATAATCGGAAGTATGCATTAGTTGAACACTCAACAACGGCTTTTTAAGTATTGAAGTATCTTGGTGCTTCTATGTAACCACTTCAGCTTACGAAATTCTGTTCATGTTAATCGAATCTTTCTGGTTATGTCGGCCGTTTGATTTTTTAGTTTGGTTTGTAGATTTATCCTAGGTACATGTATATGTCCTAGACCGTAAATGTTATTTTGGACTTCTGGAGCTTTATTTTTAGCCCTATCTTATCCCAAGCTTGAACCAGTCAGTCTTGCAGTTCTGCGAATGTTGTAGTAATTAGAATTCATTTATGTCCAATCCAATGATCTAAGGCCAATTTGAAACGTTTCACTAATATCACATCACCTTGTCATATCGCTGTTTTGATACTTATTGCGTTTGTTTTTTTATTGTATCTTCATAGATATTATGTATGAGCTAAGCTGCCTATATATATATATATATATATATATATATATATATATATATATATATATATATATATATATATATATATATTCTCATCACATACTTGCATTACTACTGTTGTTTATAAAAATGATTTTAACTTAATAACCTTTGACAAAGATATCATATTGTGATGATCATCTAAGGATATTTCTTAATTATTGTTATCTTTTTTGCCTAATTAGAATGATTGCAGGATCTCAGGTTATCGACTGTTTACATGAATATTCGGAATATATAATTTTCTTTGTATATTATTCATTAAATTAAAACATACTTAACTTCATATCTGTTAACATGTCTGCGAGTTTGGATTGAAATAAAGCCGAAAAAGGTGTTTGCTATAATCTTTTTATTGAAATTAAGAATGTTTCAACTCATTTAATTCATGAAATATTAGAAGCCGCCGTTAAAATTTGTATTTTACGTGACGGAAAACGTTATTTTCTTTTCGTCAATTAGCATTAGCGTCACCTATTTCTACGCTATTTTATTTTTAATTTTCATCAAGCACAAAACGGACAGGCGGAAACTAATATTTTCTCGTTTTTATCGACCATTTTACAGATACGTGAGGATTCTCTATACAAAACAAGTTATTAATGATGAAATAAAACAACTTTCACTAGTACAGTAGATCCGCTTTTATCCCGAACAAAACGCTCGTTCATTTAACTAAATAAAAAAAAACTTTAGTCAATTTGTTTTACAGTAGTACCCTTTTTTTGATGTATGTACTAGTGAAAATGTTTAGCTTCAACAACCGAATTTCTCTCCAAAATATTACAATAATTAAATTATTTTTTAGTCGTAATATTTACACTATTCTCTAGCTCGTTTGGCTAGAGCCTTCGCCAGCTACCAAACGAGACCCTCGTTTAATTGTTGCGGATTATCGGAGAAGTTGCCGGGAGACATGAATTCCGGACTACCTCCTCGACCTCCACCTTGGTTCCCTTGACCTCCGGGCACCATTTGGTCGGGTCCAGGTTGTTGAGGCATGAATTGGCCACCTTCAACACCGGGAATACCACCAAAATCACCGCTCATTGGTATTGGACCACCATGATCCATCGGACCTCCTGAAAAAACGAAATTTATTACAATTCAATTTCAATCTACAAATTCGGAATAGCGAAGTAAGAAAATTCTAATTACGGAAAGTTAAGCAAATATGCCTATTGGATTATAAACCGCTCCTTTGGAATTTATGCAAAAGTCTTTAAGTATTTTAATACTGGGGAATACAAAAAGTGTAATATCTACTAATCATATTTGAATTAAAACAAAAAAAATATACACTGTACAGTATATCTTCTATCAACACATAAACTGATTTGAAACTGGATTGGAAACAGGATGGAATAAAGAGCAACGGCGCATACTCAGGCGATCTTAGATTCCAATATGATATCGTTCTCCTTTCACAAGATTTAGACGATCTAGAAAAAATCATATAAGAATAGCGGGAGAATCATTTGGCTTGAGAATAAACTGGAAAAAGAGCCAGATCATTTTCAATAAATTTGCAGTGGTTAGAAGAACTTCTGTTTTAGAGAGGCAATTGGATATTGTGGATTATAAACATGTACCGTAGGTAGGCGATTTTAATGGCGGGATTTCAGGCGGGAGGTGGAACGGCATGTTAACTGTGGCTGGCTGGCGTTTGGCAGGCTCAGTATAGTATTTAAGAACAAACTTTCACTTTGTCTGAAGAGAAATGTTTTTAAGCAGTGCGTTGTGCTCGTTATGAAATAAAGAAGTTAAAAATGGACACTCACATCACAATTAGTTCAAGAACTTCACATATCATAGCGGGGTATGGCAAGGTGACTGCACATGCAAGCGAGAACCAACAAAAGTATGTGACATCATTGGAAGAGTGAAGGAATTGAAACGGATCAATTCTGGGATGCATACCACTTGACCATATACGTCCATGAAGAAGATCGAAAATACGATGGATTGCTGACATCATCAAATATATTGGACCCGAATGGTAGAGGGGAGCTCAGGGCTGCGAGAGTTGGAAGCATACTAAAGAGTGAAAATACATGAAAATACACAGTGAGCAAACGGAGAATATTTAAAATATTCAAAAAACAAGGAAAAAAAAATTCCTGCGCTCCACGTAATTGTCTTCATCCTGCAGTGGATGGACAATGGCTGAGTGATGTTTCTGAATACGATTGCAAAAAATGTTGAAAAGTAAACAAAGTAAACAATTTTGTTTTTGTAGTGAGGTGTTTTTCGTATTTTTGTATCATTCTGTTATAAATATTAAAATACCCCGAATTGCTGTACCATGTAATTTTAGGCAATTATTCAAATTTGAAGAAGGAAGAGCTATTGTTATGAGTGAAGCAGACGTGTTGTGTGCTGAATTAAAATTGCATGGGATATATATATATATATATATATATATATATATATATATATATATATATATATATATATATATATATATATGGTGTAGTGATGATTCTATATTTTCTTTACATGGCCATGAAGGATATAAAAGAGTCAGACGTTTTCGGGGCGAAATGCGAAATTTAACTTTCGCATTAGAACTATATCTAACTATTAGAGCAGAAATTATGATTATAGGAATACATGCTTGGGAAGTAGGTCACATCTAGGCATCATCAGATTATCTTCATTTCGTTATGTAACGACAACATTTCAGTACGTTGTCGGGCCTTATCTGCAAGCTCATACCATCTCTTTCTTCGATATCACCATACTGCATACAGATCGTCAAAGTGCAATTTTTAGAAAATTCTGCCATAGCGACATTGGACTGGTCTCAGATCCCCAGATTTATCGGTGATTTAACAAATATGTTCATATATATTGAACTTTAAATAAACTCGAAGCATGTGTGCAATGCGTTTGGGATATCTTGCCACAAGAAGACATGAGATATAGATCATTTAATTTGGTTCATACCTCGCAGAGTTACAGAGTATTATCTATAACAACTCATGGAGTACCTACTCATTATTTCATTCTGTATAAAATGTAAATTATTTTTTTTGAATTTTTATCATATATATAATATTATATAAGAACGTCATGGCGCACGAAAAAAATATATAATAATGTAATAAAATATATTTTTTGGTGATGAATACTTATTCAGAAAGAGATTTTTTGAACGGCACAAATTTAAAAAAAAAATCTCTTTTCGGAGATTCTTAAGATTATGAACAGTAAATGTAGAAGATCTTTATTTTGTATAATATAGGAGATGAGAATATATAGAGTTTTTCACATTACTAATACTGACCTTCAATATAATAATATAATTTTTCTATATTTTCTAATATTTCTGTTATAAACAACTTATTTTCAGAGAGAAAAATGCCAATTTCTTTGTAAAAATATTTTGTATTAGGTTTTTTCCTTAAGTCGTAGATTATGATAGACCGTCATTAAAATAAATTGAGAATATTTGGTCAGCTCCTGATGATGTTAATACAATAATTGAAACCCATGTTGAAATAAATAAGTTATGTTATTATATGGCTTTACGGTTCCATATTTGGTACTTCGTACTATTGATTTTAGATTAAAGTGATAGACCCAACTTTTATCCATTGTGATTTTCCAAAATATTTTCGTAGTTTAATTTTAGAATTAAATTTATTAATTTATGGAGACTGTAAAAATAATTTTCGAAAACTCTTAAGGTAAAATTTAATTAGATTTCATATAGAACAACAACCATTCTTCGAGTATTAACATGCTTCCGATAAAACATTTATTAATATTTATCATTTAATAACAAAATTTTCTTCGCTTGTTAGTAATATATCAATGGAGATTGTAATTTACCTCCTTGGCTGAAAGGTAGTTGACCACCAGGTCCACCACCAGGATGATGACCGGGGAAGAAAGGACCATCATGTGGGTGAAACGGTGGTCCTCCGTATCCAAATTCGAATTTTCCATCGGAAAAATACGGAAATCCTGGAGGTCCATCTTCTAGACCTCCTGGGGACAGATTCATTGGGAAGCCCCGCATTTTCCTGGAACCTCCGAAGAACGGTCCTCGACCCATCGATGTTAATTGTTTGAGGCGTCGTTCTTTGGAGCGTTTATTTTGAAACCAGACCTGAAACAAACAAAGAGATCATAGATAATCATACTTATAAACTTTTACGAATCATCTTTACTTTATATAAGTATGTGATGTATAATAATTAACATAAATCAGTTTTCTTAATTTGTCAATTATTAAGCTGGCTTGAATGAACAGAGCTTGAACGTGAACAATATTTCTGTATCTTCTTGACTAATCCAGATCGTTTTCGATTACCTTTGGCCTTTAATTTGTTGAAAATATTGTAATTGACCTTTAGCTTGTAATAGTTTGACAGTTTCAAATTATAGCATTTAAAGAAATTAGTATAATATTAATAAATAAGTCCAAATACTGATTGAGTAATCTTTTTTTAAAAAATGAAAGGTCGGGGATTTATGAAATAAAATATAATGATTGTAATCATAAATATATTGGTCAAACAAGAAGGGCAATAATAATAAGATTTAAACAACTTATGGCTCAACTAAGATATAATAGACTAGATAGATTTGCGGTTGCACAATATATTTATGAAATTAACCATAATGTAGATTAAAGCAACCTAAAATTTTTTAGAAACATTTAATATAGGAGGAAACATTTAATATAAAACATTTAATATAATTAGAGGCGTACGAAAATATTGAAATAACTAAATATAAAAATAGTGTAAATAAAGACGAAGGGTCAATTCCATAAAGTTCTTTTGTTACTTTATTTATGGGCGAGTATGTTTTTTCGCTTCAGCGAATTTGATACTCTTCACCGCATTATATTTAGGTGTAAATTATCAACAGAGAGGGTTAAGCTTTAGTTAAAAAGATCATTTCCTGATGATGCTAATTTGGTTAGCGAAACGTGTGTCGAGTAATTTCCTTGCGCTGCGATGTATTTATTAGGTTTCAAATTAAAAATTATGAAATAGTCGAGAGATGTGTGTTTGTATATTAACACAATGAGAAATACAAGTGATAGTCGGTAATTTCTATTTTATCCTGAGGAATAAATGACATTATGTTTGTTGCCTTAGTAAGGCATTTGATACAGTGGATATCTTGGCTTTAACGGAATATCACTTAACTTTGTTCATATGTACTTGAGCAATCGTACTCGAAGGACATTTAAAAAATAACCTGTTATCTTCAGCTTGAATACAAGTTCTGGTGTACCTCAAGGATCGGTATTGGGTCCGTTGCTTTTCTTAATTAATTGTAAGCGTAAATCCACATCTTTTGCAGATTGCACACAACTCTACAAGAAGTACGAGTGCGATAATTATGAACGTCTAGCCAAGACCATTTATGAAGATATTTACAACATTTCTGCATCCTCTGCAAATCATTGCCTACATTTAAACCCTACCAAATCTAAACCTATAATTTTTAGCTCAAATAAGAAAAGGCAGTTTTTATGTTCTCAAACAAATCTGTACATTAATCAGCAAAAAAAGTCAGATTGCAAATTGCGTAAAAATTTTCGGTTTATTTGTTACGCCATTGTGAACATATAACTTATTTGATAAGACAAAGTTATGTTAGCCTAAAACTTTTGTACTCTGCTAGAGATGTAGTATCCTTTAACACGAAAAAACACTATGTGAAAGTCTTGTAATATCAAAATTACGTTACTGTATCACTGCGTATTTTCCTTGCTTAAATGTTGTAACCCGCTACTGTCTCCAGAAGATACATAATTCTTGTTGCAGCTTTGTATGTGGTTTGCGCAAGTATAATCACGTTTCGGGAAAAATAACTGATTTGGGGTGGTTAAAAATGGACTCTTTATTTAAATATTGCTTATTACCGAGTATTGGATGTAGGAATAAATTGGGTTATCGTCGAATTATTCATGATTCTTAACTTAGTCACAGTGCCCTTCTTATGATGCCACGTTATAGCATAGCCATGTTTCATCGTTCGTTCAATTACAATGCTGCTAAATTGTTTGACTCTCTAAGTAGAGATTTGAGATGTCATTTAATGTTCTACAGAAAGCACATTAGATTTAAATCAGGAATATCTGCTATCAGCGCAAAGATAGAGCCTTCTATGTTATTTTATGATTATCTTCATTTTTTATTAATCAAGATTCACTTAGTTATTTTCCTTGTTATTTGTTATTACTTGTGTGTAATTGTTTTTATGTTTTTATTTATGTGTTTTAATGTTTTTATTTGTGTGTTTTATTTTCGCTCATACGTTGTTATTATTTGTATTTTTAATGCAGAATATTAGTTTATGTTTATATACGTTATGCAAATCTAGTATTATGTATTGTAATTGGTTTTTGGATACGGATTGAGTATGAGCGGCTCGTTGAGCCAGACTTCGCCCTATTCATTGGCATTTAATTAATTAATAAATTAATAAAAAATAATAAAGAGATTAAATAATAAAGAAATTTATTATTATTATTATTATGTTTTGAAAATTAGATCGTTCAAATCGGATTCGGTTGGTGGAATGCACTCCTTCAGCCTAAAACGACACTAAACTCAGCAGCTTTCTGAGAATGAAGAGTAGAGAGTGAAGAGAGTCAGGTAACTCCTGAATCACTTGAGGATTTTATGGCCCATATTTTCCCGTTATGTTTGTTCACAAACCCATTAAGCCAGAATTGCGTTTCGTCGCACAATATTTATCCTCAAAGTGGGAGCCCTGTTGAATCGTGCACTTCCATGGTGAATTGGAGAACTCTTCATTACCTCATAGAAGAAATATCCAGAAGTGAGAAACAAAAACGGGATATATTAAATAATTTTGTGTTTCCTTGTTTATTAAAACTTGCAAATATATTTTATGACATTAAGTCACCTAAAGTTGCATGGTTAAGTTGTAATAATAGTAAAATGTTATCTTTAAGGAATCAGCTTGAAATTTGAAGGTCGTTGAAAAAAAAGATCTTCTACAGGACGTATCATAATTACTAAAACATCAGAAAAAAGAAAATCAAAAAAAGTAGTCTCAAGATGTGGCAACATGGCGTCGGTTCGGCATTAAGGCACTTCACGGGGATTATTATGGGAAAGCTTTCGAACAGGGAACGCATACCCATTCCGCCTTAGTCGGTCGTAAACAACTCAATATCACCGTAAAACTGACCCAGCGGTCCTTTTCCACATATATAAATATTATTTTTAATATGTGTTTTACGGCTTTATAAATATTTTATATATTCAGGTGTTAAGATTTTTGTATCGACGGTATTTTATAGGCGGCCGGCTTTGAACGGCCTTAAAAAATATATAAACGTCAAATGTTATTTGAATGATGCCAGAAGATGGGCTTCGAGTTGCCTTCAGCCTCGCATACAGGGTGACTTGTAACAGGTTTCTTTTAATGTTTTCAATTTCAGAATTTACGACCAGGTCGGATGGAAACTGTTTAGTCTAAATTTAAACTAAAGCGCTTTCCATCCAATTTTTCTATTGATATATTGCTTCAGGATTCAGGCATCAGGATTGATGATGATTTTCTTCCTCAATTTTCGAATCGCCGTTTGAGTAGATTTGAGCTAGAGGCGAACCAGCCCCTGGTGTTATTTAACAACTGAACCAACAGCTTAACGCAGGGGAGGACCTCAGCCAGTTCCTCCCAATTTTGTGTTTATTCTCTCAAGATGTTTATCAATGGGTGACTGACCAATCTGACCTTACCCAGCCTGGCTAGTGACATGATTGCTGGGTGATTTCGTGTTGGATTTTATACTCTTGCGTATTGAAATGCGGTATACCAGAATCTTCTGTTGAACGGCCACCTATCCAAATATTATTAGGCCCTCACTTTTATTATCGGCCTTTACTTTTTATCGACTGCAGAGCCTATTCGAAACAATTTTTTTTTCCATCGAATAGTTCTTTTAAAGCACCACCATTTAGAGCATCTTTCAGCTTCAATACGAGGTATAATACGCGAGTTTGGCGTCCAATAATTTCTTATTGTTCCCGTTCGTGAAGAATAAACTACGATTTATTTAAACTAAGATTTTCGACGCCAGAAGAAGCGGTTGATGCATTTAAAATGCATGTTTTGGGGATATCTCAATTGGAATGGAAAAGGTGATATAAAAATTGGTTCAAACGTATGTAAAAGTGTATCGATCATCGCGGAGAATATTTAAAAAAACAATAAAACCATTTTCAATGATAAATATTTGTTTTTATTTATTATTCAGAATACATAAATAGCAACTCTAGTATATATATATATATATATATATATATATATATATATATATATATATATATATATATATATATATATATATAAGATTCACATACTGTGAATATAACCGGAAAAATCAATTGTAGACGCGATGTTGTTCGAAAAGCAACATTTGAGGAATTATCTTCTTTTTACCTTTCAGCTGAAAAGGAAATGCTGCGAAAACTTAGGACAGGATTTTTGTCCGGACAGCTTTGGGAGATAATGCTGTTTCGTATAACAGTTGTAAGAAGTGGCTCTAGTCCTTCCAAATTGAAATTTTTGACATAAATGAGGCAGAACGTCCGGGACAGCCTACAAAGTGAAGGCTAAAGAAGTGGAAGCACTGCTAGAAGAAAATTCTTGTCGTACACTGATAGACCTCAATCAAGAACTCGGAGTAGTACTCCAAGTCATTTCTAAACGTTTAGATAAACTAAGGAAATTTTAAAAGGGGATCATTGGATCTCTTATGAATACCCAGCTGAAAATGCGAAATCGCTAAAAGGCGAAAATCGTGGGTTAATCCTGGTGCACCATCAATGTGTACTGCAAAATTAAATATGCACGTCTCACAAGAACTCGGTCTAGTAACAGTGTCAGAGTATATTAAAAAACGAACGATCATCTTTCATCAGAGGCTAGAGCAATCTCCCACATTATCTACTAGGACGCAGAAACATACATACAAGACTGAAGAGGAAACTACCTCAAGATATGTATTTAGAATAGATTTGTGATGTTAATGTTAAAACTTTCATTACAACACTGTCTTGTAGAACAATTGTAATTGTTGAGCAGACATTTCCATAAATAAAAAAAAAATAAATAAAAAAAATATGCACGTCAAAAAGGTATTGCTGTGTATATGCTGGGATAAGCTGGGCGTCGTGCATTCCGAGTTACTCCAATTTGGGCAAACGGCCACTGCTGATCTTTATCAGCAGCAGCTGATTAGTGATAGTGATGCAATGAATGAAAAAATGCCTTATATTGGCAAGGAAAAGCAGGAAGTCATTTTGCTTCACTACAATGGACGCCCTTTAGTACAATGGCCTTTAGTGCAATGCATAGTTGTGTTGGAAAATTTTATCGCACGTGGCGTATTTTCCAGACTTGGTCCTTTCGGATTTCCATCTTTTCCAACCCCTGTAACATTACCTAATTAATAGCCGCTTTACATCTCTTGAATAATCTCTCATAATGCTTTTATCACATCGAAACCACCAAGTTTTTTTTTGATCTGGATCAGAAAGGTTGCCAGAGGGAGCTAGAACAGTTGCCAGAACGTGTATAGGAAGTGAGGGAGATTACTTCGAAGATTAAGTTAGGAATTTAATACGAACCGCACCTTTTAACCGCACCCTTTAATTTTTGCACCTCGGCGCCCAATATGTTTAAGATGGCGCTGCGGTTAATAATTCTTAATTTTTTTCACAGTCTAATTTCTTATGTCATTTTGTTGCTATGACAGTACCTTTCAAA